>ML120397.1:361641-387294 GCA_003788595.2 Choiromyces venosus 120613-1
GTGGAAAGAGAGGTGGTGTGCAGGGTCTTGGCCGTAACGAAAGTAGCAGTACAAGAGATTGCCGGGTATGGAATGACTGAATTTTATATTTTACAATAACACCCTCATTGCTAATAACTTGTTGGATGTCTACTACGCAAGAAACCCAAATACTAGTATATTTTGGAGCTACCGTTTAATATGACCTCTTGGAAGGTCGTCCTGTTCGTGTACATTATGTATGTGGCCTCTAGTTTGGCACCCCTTGACAACACTTCAAATTGTTGATGGTGGAAGGCCGCGCTCACAAGCTATCTGCTCATAGGTCATTCCCAGATCTGACATCAAAGCGATATCGCGGTTTCATCCATATCGTGAACTATAGGCTTAATATATGGTGGCGCCATTTTCAAACTTGATGGGAATCTTCGTTACCCCACATATTTTGGACTATCTTGATCCGGCAATGCCTTGTATTGTTACTTTCGTTACCGCCGAGACTCTGCCACAGTACCTCTCTTTCCGTGAAGACTTGGCGAATGGGGGGTGTACCGTAATAGAAATTCCTTCTTTCAATTAATTGGTTTTATTGAATCACCGAATTACCGAAATTGAAACCTCTATTGTGTGGATTTGCACGGCCTGCTACTGACCCATTAACCGTGCCAAGGTTGTGGCGGAGCCACAACCTTGGGCACTCTCTTCCAGAGAGTGCCTGCCAGCTCAACATCACATGCCAGCTCAACGTAACCTTTATCAGATAGACCAAACTCGGAGCCAATTCTTCCACCCAAATCCACTCAATAATGTCTAAAAATTACATAGCTATTAAAGCGGGATTCATAATACCTGCCAAATGTTTTTTTGGATTTGGAAACTGAATATTGTTATATTGATAAGGGATTTCAGTTCTGGAAGGATGAAGCTCTGGTATTGAGACAAGCACTTGGTTAAGTGAATTCTGCCTTTTAACTATGATCAATATTGCAGGTTATTATAGCAGGGTTTTGTTTTTTGAATTCAAAAAACACTTGATGGGTATTATGAATACCACTTTAATAGCTATGTAATCTTTAGGCATTATTGAGTAGATTTGGGGGGAGGAATTGTATCCAAGTTTGGTCTACAATATAATTTTGCTTTTAATGAACTGGACTGGACTAGGACATTTTGAAATCAGTCCACCCTGAATTGAAATAAACATATGAAGAAGAAATGAAACAACTGAGTCATCAACTATGAAACCATTCATGAAAGAATAGAAATACATTTCCAGTCTCCAAACCAATACTTTAGTTAGCTAGAACATGTTCTCTTATTGTGTCCAGGTTGCCCACATGCTGAGCATGTAATTGGCCATCAAGGTTAACTAGGACTGACTGTATCTGGTATCATAACTGTGCCAGCTACTTCTTCAGCAAGTTTTCATACTTGCTTTTTCTGCCCAACCTGGATCATTGACCCATTAAACTCAACAAAAGATACTAGTTTATTGTCATCCTCTTCCTTATTTAGTTCCTCATCCTGTGCCTAGTTGGTAACCCCTTCTTGTAAACTCCTCAAATTCTAATCATCCCTAATTACTAACTTATTGTCCACTGATCCTTGTACTCATAGTTCAGGATCATAACTACCATCCATCAGTAATGAAAGTCCTAATCTATATCAGCAGTATAAGTATAATTCCTATTTGTATATTAAGTGAATCAATTTAGAGTTGACTCACTGCTGAAAACACTTAATAATAATATCCTTTTGCCACTTTTACTGAAAGCACTGCTATGCTTAACCAACTATATGAGTAAGCAAAACCTGCCATAACCCTACTACAGAAATAATTCCATCAATTGCATTACCAGCAAATGCATTTTCTCTTCCACTATCAAGACTGCTAAGTACCTGATTGCCTCTCACATGTACAAGTTCAAATAATTCATCATCCATTGCTTCTTTCAAATAGTCTTTAAATGACCTATTAATAGAAACATCAAGAACTTGAGCTAAGCTAGTACACCCTGCCAGAATACAGGATGAAATAATATCGTTTACTTTGAGACATGATAAAACTGCAGGTGTTTTATAAAAACTATCTGCCTCCAAGACAATCAGGCAAGGTGGAGACTCAAAGGTAGATTTGATCAGAACATTAGTGCTGGCATGAAGTATTTCTACCTGCAATATACGAATTAATGGGTAATTAATCCAATCTAATATAGGATCTTCATTGGCATAAGCTTCTTCATTAAACTTCACAACCACTCATGAATCATAATTACCAGTTTCTACTACTGGTAAATTGCCTTTAACCTTAAACATAATCTAAAGTTTAAGCATTGTCCTATCAGCAAGAACTGTTAATTGGATTGTAGCTCACCACTTATTCCAGCTACTTTTCTCAACTTTTGCCGATACTCTTCAGCTTCTCTTCTCATTATATGTGCAACTGGAGAGGTATTCAAAAGGTGCAGGTGTTTGATACATATTGACTATTTTTGAAAGAAGAAAGTGGCCCACTTTATTAGGTTGTTGAACCTCATCTCCAACCAGTTTTGAATTTCTTCTATTGAATCAAAGGAAATTAATTATTATTGAAAGTTACTTGAGAGGTATTTTCTGAGCTCTATTAATAGTAAAGCAGATCTATATGTTATGCCAAGAAAGGAATCTGGTGAACCATCCTTGCGAAAATATGAACATGTCTGAGCCTAGTTCTGGATAAATGTCTTTAAAGGTTACCTTCCAGGCATTCCTGAACCATCCATGCCTAACAATATTTCCCCCTTCTCTCTGTATTTGAAATTGTGCATAAACTACTTCTTCTAAAGCTTACCATGAGCAAGAATGAGATACAATATTTTTCCTTCCAGCTGATGCAACCTCTGATAACATAGCTATTTCAGAAGACTTCCACTGAGATATTCTGTATTGTAGTATTCCACCAAAATATGTTGATACCTCATCAATTGTAGGACAGCAGAGAACCTCAGAATCCCATACTATTGGTATTGAGGTCTGGGCTGAGAACAATAAAACTTCAATCTTCAACTTACTCATATATGATTGACGACCATATGTTTTTACCACACTGGGATGGAAAGCACAAAGACGTTCACTAACTGGAACCCTGCTTGGACCTGTGCATGTAATGGACTTTCGTTTCCTATTTTCCTGAGTAGATGTAATTTCAGAAAGTGGCATCATAATTAAAAGAAGATATTACAAAGAAGGTATTCTTTGAGTGGGACAATGGCTTGTAAACTATAGTTTTATTCTTGTTGTTCTCATTACACTCTTATTAGGTAGTACTCTGGGGTTGAGGCTCTGTCAATAATATGCATTGTCGTTGAATTCACCTCTCAACTCCCAGACCAATTCTCAACTGTCCTAGTCCAGGCCAGTTCATTAAAAGCGAGATTATACGGTATCTGATAAAAGTAACGTTGAGCTGGCATGTTATGCTGAGCTGGCAGCCACTCTCTGGAAGAGAGTGTCCAAGGTTGTGGCTCCACCACAACCTTGGCACGGTTACCATGGAAATCTGGCGAAACCAGGATTGATATTAGTGGGGCACTAGACCTGGATCGGGTCAAGTGTGCGGCCTGTGGTTGTTAAATTAAGCTCACCCCTGTTCCCATAACAATTTTGGTTAATCAAACTTAGGGCTGGAGTTACCAGCCACATGTTAGCTACAAGCACTAGACCGACATTGATTTGACTTCGGTATCTTGTACAGTACGGGTATTCAAAAAAAAAAAAAAAAAAAAAGTGAAAAGTGAAAAGAAGAGCTCAGGAACAGGAAAGCCCCTTGAATTCTTAGCGTTGAAAAGAGCAAAGTTATAGGTGAGAAAGCCACTTGGACCATCGACTTGCTAAACCAAAATGTTCTCGACAGGAATGTTTCCAGGTGCTCTCTGGTCGGTTGAGACTCGACAGTTCAGCACGCGGTATTCATATTGGAATTACAGCAATCATACAGCAGAGACTGGCATGGTTGGCCCGGCGTGATTGGGCGTGATTGAGCAATGGAATCCAGGGGGGTCACAAAACTACAAGTGAGGCCGATAGAGATAACAGTCATGTGATTTAAAGCAGCAAGTTGCTACAAGAACCCTCACCAAGCCAGAGGGCAAATCGCTGGTTGCTACGCGCCGCTTTTGCTTATCAGATCCACATAATGGGTATATCTATCGGTCATGCTTGTGTCATTGAAAAGTTGGCTGGCACGTAAATTTGATGAATCTCGTTACTCAATAGCCTCAATGGAATAGGGAGAGATGTCAGAAAAAAAAAAAAGAGCGAACTCACTGGTGGTAAAAGCTGTCGCAGAGACCCATTTACCATGTTTGAGACAGGTTTGGCACTGTGGAGCCTACCTCCCGATGATTACTACTCCACTTGGTGTTTTCTTTTTCTTTTTTTTTTGGCACAATATGCTATGGCTCCATAGCATCTTGAACATCCAGTCTTAACCGTGGTCGTGACGAAACTGGTCGGGTGACGAACAGGAGTATTTGACGGGTAAAAAGAGAATTCGCCAAAGTAGGGTAACAAAAGATTACTTGTTACTGATCCCTGTTTGTCACCCGCCCAGTTTCGTCGCGACTACTTGTAGGCGTAGGCTAGATGGCAATGAACAAATTTTCCAAGGTCAAGGATCGGGGAAACCTCCGGAATGATTAACAATTGATAAAGTCTGCTTTAGCCCATTACTGGGTATTGCAAGTCGGACAAGTCCAGATCGGCTCATTATGTTAGAGATTGCAGAGGTATTGCATTCCAATCTGCGATAGTAAGTGATCTTTCAATAACTTCTGTACTGTGATGGAGATATTGGCTAGAATTTTCTGACTACCCTATCCTGCGACACCTGTGCGAGGGATTTTTTCAAATTCTTCACAGCTACAGAATCTATTGAACCAAAGGCTTGGAGTAACATTATTTGACTGATTACCGCGCATCTGGTCACCATTTTTTGCGCCATCTGCGTGCAACATAATTTAGAGCCCAAATGGTTCAACATCTATTGGCAATCCTTCAAATGCGCCCTCATGCACAGCGCTGAAAGTCGCACAACCCCTTCAGTATTTTCTTTCCCATTCTCTGCCTTATGCACCATCGTGCATCAACTCGAAGGAAAGGCTGAGTGGTTCAACATGAAGGTATGGCAGTCTCCTCTTGGCAGAAAGGTAACTGATACGAAAAGCTCTCTATCCCGGGTGGGGTTGAACAGGAGGGAGTATTTGCTTACTGGACTAGTATTATTCGAAAGCTCAAATCTTGTGTTTTCAGAGTTTCCGCCTGATTTGTTGACGGAAAATGCACAGCTGCTCTCGGTTGGAGGAGAATAAAATGCAGTTTGGAGGTTGTTGCTCTTGTGTCACTTATGCCATTGTAAAGCAGGCCATCCACACCAAAGCTAGCCGCTGTCCATATCCCGGCTTCAATAGCCAATTACATTACTCGAACCTGCAGCCTATTCTTTTTCAATTCAATTCTCAGGTCCTTTCTTCACCCGGACAGCCAAGGCTGCTGATTTCTGATCTCTAAATTCTAACTTTCGTTGCTACACCCTTTTACTCATTCACATCACAGCAAAACCTTAATCCTCCCGGTATTCGAGCACCACTACCTAGAATCCTACTTTACCCTACAATTATCGCAAAATAAGAGACTTATTTATTCCGGTGTCCAAGGTTGGGTCCCATTCCATCATACCCCGTGTCGGTAACTTATCCCAAGACATGCGAAAGGATAGCTTTCAAAGGTTACGATAAGCAACAAGTCAACCATCATTATCAAACAAGCTAGCTCCACCGGGGTTATTATCAAATCCAACCGCCGTAAAAAAACATAGGTATACAACAAGCTAAATAGAGCGTCGCTTGAGATGGATAAGTGGGTATCCCGATTGATCTTCCTTTTCATTTTTAAACCCGATTGGCACTTATCTAACAATCTTGTTAGAATTACCGAAATCCAATCCAATAACCACGGAAACTTCAGCGGGAACAGGGGGGATCATAACGTCCTCGGTAATGTTATCAGGGAGGCTCACACGTACCAACATATCACCATTTTCGGAGTCATAAATCAAGGGGAACCTTTGAGAGCCAGAGATGGAGGTACCATCACATTTCGTCCCTGGTTGCTAGCACAGATCTAACATGCTAGTAGAATCGAGGGACGCATCTAAGCGAAATTGGATAGTTCCCTACAGCAGGAATAGGACTTTTACTGGCCGTGACTGTATCATTGAGGCGGTAAAGGGGTATTGCAAAAGTAAGGATCATAACCGGGTCGCTATCCAGGGATTAGGGGGTTCGGGGTATGTATTGATTGCTTCGCCTTAGGAAGGATGTACTAACATCACTTAGGAAAACACAGATTGCCCTCGAATACGTTTATCAGCGAGCAAAGGAGAGCGAGTGCGATGTTTTCTGGGTACACGGGAGTGGACTATTAAAGTTTAGTCAGGGCTTTCGGACTATTGCACAACACGTTTACATTCCCGGGGCCAGCGCTGAAACAAATGAAGAGGGGTTCTTGTCGAGTATGAAGGCGTGGTTTGAAGGTCCCGATAGTGGCGACTGGATCTTAGTTATCGACAATGCCGACAACGAGGACGACTTTCTTAGCAACGAGAGCCCCATTGCGAAATTTGTGCCGCAGGGTCTGAAGGGCAATGTGATATTTACCACCAGATCTCTGCAGGTTGCAAGTCGACAGGAGTGTAGAGTTATCGAGGTTGGGAAAATGTCGGGGGAAGAAGCACTGGAGTTGTTTTCAAAACGCTTTCGCGATTAGGATAGTTTCCAGGACGAAGACCGCAAGGTTGTCCTGATGATCCTGGAGTCGCTGGATTACCTACTGGTGGCTGTCATGGGTGTGACAGCTTTTATGACTGAGACAAAGACACCTCCTTCTGATTACTGGTCCATTTTCCAGGACAACCATGAAGGAAGGACAACGCTACTTTTGCAAAACTTTGGCGATATCCGACGAGAGGTTGATATGACCAAGGGTATCCTGGGCACATACTTTATCACTTTTGACAGAATAACAAAACAGATGCCCACAGCGGCAAGTCTTCTACGGTTGATTGCCTGCTTCTATCGTCAAAATATACCGGAGGAGCTACTAAGCCAATGTGGCTTGGAAGGGATCGATGGTTCGCTTCGGTTTCGTCTGGCTATTGGAAAGTTATTGGGTTTCTCGTTGGTTATGGATGTCAGGCGTCAGGGCAAGAGATTTTACGAACTTCATCGTTTGGTCCAACTTTCTATTCGCGCGTACTTATCAACACAGGAGCTGCTCCAATGGAAGGCCACCACACTAAGAGTAGTTTCACGGTTGTTTCCCCGAGATAGAACTGAATGGCGCTATGGTGGTATTGCTGCTGCATACGTTCCGCATGCACTTGCAGTCGCCAAAGATTCAACCGATTCAATTGCTGAAAGCCTTATTTTTTTGATTGGAAAGTACTTTTTAGATACCGGGTCATACGGTGAGGCAGAGACCCAGGGCCGCCAATGTATCGCACTTCGAAACGCAGATATGAATGTTGACTGGAATGAAGAATATTGCGAAAGGATTCTGTTATTGGCGAGAGTGAGCAGGTTCCAGGGACGGCTGAGAGAGGTAGAGGATCTGCTTCGCAAAGAACTAAGCAATATCGAGAAATCATTTGCCCTAGCATGCCCCACAACAAAAGAATGGAAGGTACGGCGAATCAGAGACGATGTTTCGACGTGCATTGGAGTCTAAAGAGAAGGTTCTTGGACCAGACCACCCCTCGACCCTAATCAGTGCCAATAACCTGGCTTCGGTGGTACAAGACCTAGGAAGGTATGGCGAATCAGAAACACTGTATTGGCGTGCACTGGAGGGGAGAGAGAAGGTTCTTTGACCAGACCACCCCGACACCCTAACGAGTGCCAATAACCTGGCATCAGTACTACAAGACATAGGAAGATAGGGCAAATCTGAGAGGATGTTTCGGCGTGCATTGGAATCTACAGACAACGTTCTTGGACCAGACGACCCTGACACCCTAACCAATGTCAACAATTTGGCGTTGGTGCTACAAGAACTCAGTATGTAGGGCGAATCAGTAACGGTGTTTCGGCGTGCACTAGAGGGCAGACAGAAGGTTATTGGACCAGACCACCCCCAGGCCCTAAGATGTGTCAAATATCTGCCTATGGCTCTAAGTGCCCAGGGGAAATCCGATGAATCAGAGACGGTGTGGCAATGTGTACTAGAAACCCGAGTGTCAACGCTTGGTCCTGAGCACTATAAACCCGGTAAAATCCTCGTGGGTTTAGCTAGTCTACGTGAAAAACAGTGGGAGTATTCCCAAGCCGGAGTAGCTTATAGGCTGGCCTTCGGGTGATTCTTCAAAACCCTGGGCGGGAAACACCCCACCACTTTGGAATGTATCTCGAAGTTGACGAAATTATGAGGGAAAAACTCAGCTATTGAGAGGATTAGTTTTGTGGAGGCGTATGAGGTTGTTAGTGCTGTAAATTACCGACGATCTCCAAGCGATCACCGGAGACATTTCGCGGATCTTCGTCCACGAAAAGGGATTGGCGGGATGACATTGGGGAAACGACTTTAGAAATTAGAGATAGGTATTATGCCATTGGCGATTGTGGTTAATAGAGTTTACAAAGCAAAGATGAAGTGGCAGTTCGTGGAGACCCCGCAACGGTTGGAATGTTTGGTAAAGTTTGAGAAAGTCTCAGAAGATTTTGTAAATATCTGGGATTATTTGGCAAGGTTTCCTAGTTTAGACCGTTTTTTTTTTTCCTTAGGGATTTCTATAACTCGCTGGCTAGGCGCGGAGTCATGTATATAAGCAGAGCCACTTCTTGCACTTGTTACAAGCAATCCTACCCTGAACTATCCGATAGAATTTGTGACCTCGAGGGGTTAATCGACCATTTTCTTGTGTGACTGCACTGTCGCTTCAATCAGCCGCTAGGTGAGGCCTTGAATACAGATCAAGGAATCGGTCAGTCGGAGCAATTCGGAAAAGATCGCCAAATCTTGGAGGAGAAACACAAGGACTTTTTTTTGCCCACCGCGGTACCACTATTACGTAAGCAGATAAGGGTGAACTCCCATTAACATTTTTGACGGACATCAGATATCTCCAAATACAGTGCTGAAAAGAAAAGAAAAAAATGGCATGTGTCTTGCGTAAATGATAATTGGAGTAACTTGGATCACAAAGTTACTTTGTCCACTGTATGCGCAATGACCTTGGTGTTGCAAATGTGCAGGGTGTATGCCTTAGCACAAACACCCATGTCTGCAACGACTAGTGACGCCTCGTGACGTCGGAGTCAATCAGTGAGAACACATATCTAGTAGACCAGGGTAAAGGACAGTTAGTATAGGATGGTCCAGTTGGAGGATATATGTAGCGCTGAAGGTGGCACGTCCCGGTAATATTAGTGGGGTTTATGGCTAAAGGAAGGCGTGGGTGAAGGAGCAGTGAAATAGTTATGCAATATTTTATTGGTCTTGTATTGTTTGATGTTTGTTATTGGCTGTCACTTGTTGGGTAACTACCTGTAAATTTTCCTTTTTAGATGTTAAAATTGTTGTAAACGACTAATGATTATATGTTTACTTTGGCAGCCTTAAATGCATTGGAAATTGGATCAAATTGTAACAAGAAGTGTACTTGGCTGAGTACTATTAGCATATGGTAGATAATTGTAGATTGGTACAATGGAAGAACTGGTAGATGTTACACAGCAACATCAAAAGCAGTAGGTTCAATTACTCTCTTTCCTTTCACTTATATTGTCTTCAACTGTTGTTTAACATTACATTTACAAATACCAAATGATAACAATGATGATACTTAAACTTATCGCTTATAATATTTTCATGGGTGAAGGTCATTTTTGAGTTTTTTGATTTTTGAGTTTCAATTTTCAAGATCTGTGTGCACTGGCCATTTTGGTAGTTATAGACTGCCGTAGCATGTCCTGGAATGTTGTGGAAAAGTTGTGTGAAGTTTGCCTGAGTTTCCTTTATGATTGTTATTTCTTAGTCTTGTATTATTCAATCATTATGCTGGAATTATGTCTATAAGTATATAAATTCCTCACACTCGTTTTTAGGGGAATCAGCCCTTCAATCAATGTCTTTACCCTCTGTAAAGATAATTTCATATCTGTATCCATGGAACATAATTTTAGTAATAATATTTGTGATTAGGTTGGGAGGTTATTAGTCAATAACAATATTGTGATATGGGAACAAAGGGAGTGAGAACGAAAGATAGGGAGATAGGTGATGGTGTTGACGGAAAGATAGCTTGGCCTTTGGTCTTTGGTGAAAATGCAGTTGCTATCCATTTTTAGATGCAAAAAAAGAATGGGAGAAAACAGAATTGTCAAAAGGTTTGCTCTGTTTTGAGATTGCCTAGGTGGGTATGCTATGTTAATGTTGGGCACAGTGATATAAAGCAATTGGCCCTTCATCTCCATGGTAGGAGACCACTTGTGTAAGGTCTTGGGGGGGGGCAGTCATCCTTGATTATTGTCAAGAAATATAGAATGCTATGAATACAAGACTGGCTCCTACTTTCTGTTGAAGGCCACAAAGTTTCCATACCTAGGTCACAACAAATGATATGGAATCGCAAATGAAGTATTTGTTAGTTTAAAGCTAGTTGAGTTTTAGTAGACTATGTATTTGGTGAAGTACAAGGATATTTTAGCATAGGGGAATGAATATGAGATGATAAGACACGGGACATAGGATAACAAGGAAGAGCTTTTCTGTTGGGTAGTTACAAGTTCACAGAATTTGGTAGAAGTTTGGGGACATTGGAGGAATTGTTCTTCAGAAGTAGTTTCGAGAAAACTTATTTTTGTACAAGGACAACTTTTGTATATATAGAACATCTGGTATGTTGTGGAAATATCAAGCTCCCTAAGATCTGCTCACCCTCCCACAGCCTTATTTATTACTTTCTGCCTCACAAAAGAAGCCCACGCAATTTGTCCTAATGTGTCCCTAGGCCATCTACGAGTCCAACACCAATACACTAAACTGGAGTAAACTAAACTCTACAAAACTTTCTGTATAGGATGCACAGAGCCTCATGGGAGGCCCTGGCATATTCTCCTCCTATAGCACAAGAATCTTGACAGGCTGAGCGGGGGAGCATATGATTGATACTCTTGTCTAACTTGACCTGAGACCTCCTCCTCCACCTCCTTCGCCGTCTGATATATGAACCAGTATCATATACTGACATACCTAAATGAACAATCCACCCTTGTTCCCACAATAGTAGACAACAGCCACTGTTAGAATATCGATTTCCGAATTGATTCCAACCAAATACGATGACTGTTGCATTACCAGAAATTGATTGCCACCAATTACTGTAATCTTTCAGAAAACAAGGATTTGAATTTGGTATGAAAATAGTTGAACTGAAAATAAAAGAATAACATCATTACATGTTTATTCCATTAGCACCCCCATTGGCCACCTCCTCTGCAAGCTCACAAGTAAACCAATATCGTCTCTGAAGGTATCCTGATAAGGCTTACAACATTGCTCCAAGCCCAGTGGAAAACAAGCACATGTAGGAGAAATGACAGACTTTGTTGACAAATGGCCTCCACTGGGGCCACATCCCTGGAGAGACCAATTGGATAAATAAACTCTGCGACAGCAAAGGCAAAGGCGATACTAAACTCAACTCCAAGGCAGTATCTACCATTGGATATAAGTTTACAGATCTTCAACAATCCTGGTAACCTGATGAGTATGTATAGTGGTACTTGTATAAGCTCCACTATTATTAGTAAGCAAAAAAGATCGGAATCTTGTAGAGATGGAGACCTACAATATCAACATTGACAAAATATTGATCTTCCACTATGGTACGCATTGTTGGATCACTTATTATAGGTAATGGTATGCTTAAATAGTTAGCATAGGACTCGTATTGGGGAATGAGGAACATCTACCTGCAGAAGAGTGATCATGTTCTTGTGCTGTGGCCAGTGCTGTTGTGTTGATCCTTATAAGTAACGGTATGCCTGAATAGTCATCAGTGCTGTATCCTTATTCAGAAATTGAGAACACTGACCACCATTTGTAGAAGGGTCATCCTGCTCTAGCAGCACGATCACCACTGTTCAATTCTTGTAGGAAATGGTATGTCTGAATAATCATTAGTATAGGGTACTTGGGAACGGGGAACCTGTACCAGCATTGATTGGGATGTGATCTTGATCTTGCACCCGTGTCATCAATGTTGGCCAAATTCTGGTCGCTAATAGTATACCTGAATGGCAATTAGTATAGGAGACTTACTAGGAAATGGGAAATATCTACCAGCATTTGCAGAAGAGTCATCTTGTTTTTGCACCACAGTCGCCAGTGTTGGGTCAATACTTGATTGTAATAGTATGCCTGAATAGTTGTTAGTATAGGACTATTATTCCGAAATAGAGAACATCTACCAGCATTTACAGAAGAGCGATCTTCTTGCATCGTGGTCTCCACTGTTGGCCCAATTCTTGTAGGAAATGGTATACCTAAATGGTCGTTAGTATGGGATGCTGACTCGGAATTGGTGTATGGGTGCCTAGCAGGACGAGATAGGCGATCAGGTGATCTAATCGTAGGTAAATACCGTGTGAACCAATCAGTATCGTGGCCGTTGTGCAGGAGGACATCAACAATGCTTTTTCGCCCGCGAATGTCCATGAGCTTCCTCAAGCGATCGCCGATGATTTACATTGTTAACAATCATTTCCACCTCCATCCCATAGTGATCTGGTCCAAGAACCTTCCTGCGCCCCTCCACTGCACACAGTAACATCATCTCTCATTTGCTATACCTCGCTAGGTCTTGTAGCACTAAAGCCAGGTCATTGACACTTGTTAGGGTGCTTGGGTGGTCTGGTCCAAGAACCTTCTCGTACCCTCGAGTACACGCCATAGCGTCGTCTCTCATTTGCCATACATCCCTAGGTCCTGTAGTGCAATACCTAGACTGTGGACACTTTCTACCGTGTCGGGGTGGTCGGGTTCAAGAACCTTCTCATACCCTCAAGTCCACACCGTATCATCCCCCCTGATTCGTTGTAGTTTCCTAGTCTCGCAGCACCCAAGCCAGTTTCCCGGCACTCGCTAGGGTGTTAGGGTAGTCTAGACCAAGAACCTTCTCTCTCCCTTCCAGTACATACCGGAGCATCCTCTCTGATTCGTCGTAGCCTCCGAGGTCTCCCTGCATGATAGCAAGATCATTGATACTTTCCAGGGCGGGGGTTGTCCCGGGCATGTGGGTAAGGACAGCTGGGCATGGCATCCGTCTTCTATAACCATGCCAGCCCTGTAGGTTGATGGCCGGGCCCTGCAGTCGTAATGCAAATGGGCACTGCCAGTAGGGCCCTACCATCTTTGGCATGGATGGGCATTACCTGTCGGGGTCAGCCATCTTCTGTCAGGACCGGAGTCACCTGCAGGGCCCAGCCATCACCTAAAGGGCTCTGTCGTCACCGGTAGGGCTGGTCCATTACCTATAGGGCCCTATTGACACCTGCGGGGGGCAGTCATTATATGCCGGGTTCTAGCGATTGCCTGTAGGGTCCTACAGCTATTTCATAACAACCCCTATTAAGTGTGATTGTAGGGCATGTTGCTGTTATTATTGGAATAAAAATGTTTCGTTTCTTCATAGCACATGCTTCATACTTGTGATATTTAAAACGGTAAAGGTCACCAATGCCACGGAGTTTTATGTTTTATCCCTCCAATGCCACAGCGCCCTGCAATGCCACAAGATCTTATAAGATTGAATGCTGATCTGATAACAAAATATATTGTGGGGGGTTTTTCTTCTATAGTACTAGATCTAGGATACAGGAAAGTAGGTATGGAAGATAGAAACTTTACTGCTAAGGGCCTGTTTGGCAAAAAAAGGGACCATTCCTTTAGGTGACTATATCTGCTATGAAAATAGCCTTCTCTCAGCTTCGAAATGGAAGGAAAAAGGTGATATGTCTGGAAGAACAGTCCTAAGAGTGCTATTCACATTCAGGGACCACACAGGTATTGATCACTTGCTCATGATTTTTATCACCAATCTTGAATGAAAACAATTCTTTCATAGACCAATCCTCCACTAACTCCTTAAGGTCAGTAAATGCATGGAATAATTGCCCAGTGCTGGCGAAGTGGGGAGTTGTGCAAGAGCGGACATTTCAGGTAATATGATCAGGACTTTGGTGGAGGGTGTAGTGGTTGTCAAGATGGCCCACTGAATGGCTAGCATTTACACTATTAAAAAAAGAAAAAAAAAGAACACAATATATTTTGTTATCAGATCAGCATTCAATCTTATAAGATCTTGTGGCATTGGAGGGCGCTGTGGCATTGGAGGGATAAAACATAAAACTCCGTGGCATTGGAGACCTTTACCGTATTTAAAAATAGAATCTCAAATGAGACACCTGTAGGGCCCGGCTGTCTGTCCCGGCAGTGAGTTGGGACGGACTATAAGTTGGCATCCGTCCTATCCGAGGCGAAAGACAGACGGACTGGATGCTTGGGAACACTGAATACTGAGCAAAAGTGAGAAACGCTGAGTAGTTCTAGTATGCCAAACAGGGCCTTGTTTAATTTTTATTCTTTAGACAAATTGAAACAGCCACCTTAATCTTGCTTGCACCATTGAAATCCATCTAAAAATACTTATTGTAAATCTAATTGTTGCGTCGAGAAGCCGCAAAGAAACTTGATTCACAATTAAAGTTGTCAGCCCCAATTCGGTGTCGCAATTCTCGCACAAGCTTTTTCTTACATTTGCCTACTTCTTTATATACGAGTAAAGCCCTCCTGCCGACACACTCCGTCCCCTAATGATCATTTCTTCTTTCACATTATCCCCTCTAACTCCCAAGACCCTGAGGGAGATAGTGGCGAACAGGGAAAGGATGGATATGATCTCTTCCCTCCTATGCTATAGGGTGGGGTTTGAGGAAATATTATACAACCCACTCACCCCGCTCAACTGGTTCGGGGCGTGGGAACAAGGATTCCGCTTTACATCCCGCATGATTTAATGGCAAGTACCGAGTCTATGATCATATTATTATCCTACGATAATATTTATTATGGTTTACTAAGTATAAGATTCGCATACAGACCAGGTTATGGGGTTAGATTTCATCCTTACACCTATGATAAGCCTTCCCAATTGCTTGCTGGGACACTACGCATTTCGATCCCTGGGAATCAGGAAAATTTTGACAGGAGAGAATTTCTCACAGATTGTTCAAATATCCTGCCGCTTGGACATGAAAAGCTGGTCTGAATCTTTCGATTATGTGTATTTCATTACCTTTAGTTAGGTATTTCTAAGGCCAATTTCATCTAATGCAATAGTGAGCTGATTTTCAGAAGAAAGTTCTGAGCGGCAGAAACATGTAAAAAAAGTTGCAGTCTTATAAGTTTTTATCATCTGAATTAGTTGCTGCTGAACTACAGTAGTGCGGCAGACCACCAGATGTTTCAATTGAGATGAATTTGAAGCAAAATTTTGTACTGGACGTGCGAGCCACTGGATACACCGGCATATATATCATGGGCTAAAAGAGAAAAATGAGAAAGAATAAGGGAAAAGGCAAAAAAGCGAAAGAAAGCGAAATCGGGTAAGCTATGCTTCATCATACTGATATAGCACTGAGAGGGTATACAAGGATCTTTAGCACTTGAAGAAAAGAAGCTAATTTTCCGACCAATGGCAAAATTTCCGAGTAGCGTACCGTACCGACATACCTTCATTTGATGCTGAACTTTCATTGTCTATCAGTGGTTCAGTCAGTAGTCAGGGCTTAACTCATGTTATAAATTTGTTGTTGTTGAGCGGCACGCACCTGTTGTATCAGATACATCCCCAATGAATAACCAGCTTCTGGATGCTAACGGTTCCGGAGTATTGCCTGCAGGACAGGAATATTACGGCATTGACATCGGTGGATGGTTATGCGCATTTGGGGACTTGGCAGGATTCAGTCCGAATAGATGGTTAGCGGACACTGGTGTAAGGCCATCTGTATGATGGGTATTTCGAGATCTCCTTTGCAACCCCGTATTATTCGCATGTACAAATATTTGTGGATATGTTGTCTATAAGCATCTAGATTTCCACACGCTAGAACCATCAAGCAACACAAGAATTCCTTCCCACATTCACAAGTGCCAACAAGCAAAAAAAACAATAAAATTAAGATTCTAATAAAAGTTAAAGATTCGTTATGAGCAACAGTTCTATTGAGTAGCGGAAGTATTTTTAAAAGACCTGAGAAATACAAAACCTTTGATTTCCTTGCCATCGGCTCACTCTTATAATCCAGTCATGATCATGCACGCGAAGTTGCATTGTTTACTATTTACCCCTGGACAAATTATACCTGCAATATTTGACAATTTCAATCAGCAAGACTGTTTTTCTTTCGCACTCTATCAATGACTGCCATATAGTAGACAAAAAACCACTGCACACTGCATGGGAGCTTTAGCTATCTGGTAGTGGTGTTTCTATATATTTGTCAAGTGTCTAGAGCACATGATTTTGATACAGCCCCTTGTCAGAAGTGTTCATGATCACCTTACTAAGTAATGGCACCTTGCTAAATGCCACCTCACCAAGTTGATCATGACCATACCTGCTACCTATTTTCACAACAGTGTCATGAAAATCTACCACCTCCTTTGAATAATTTACTCTTTTTCTGAATTTCTAATGGTTAATTGATCTGGATATACATCAAAAAAAAAAAAAGCCAAACCCAAAGACCACCTGAAGAGAAATGACCAATGTTGAAAAAGTCATGATTGTCAGATTTTTCTACTACCTCCAGAATATTGCCCTTGTTGCTCAAATTATTGGACAGTCATGGACAACCATTAAAAGCTTCCTTGCTCATGCATGTGAGTGTCTATCACTAGATAATCTTCCTCAACCCAGTCGCACACCCATTCTCAGCCAGCGACAGTATAGCAAAATCATCTGGGCAGCCAAATACAACCAGAAAATGAAGAGATTAGATTCCAGGGATAAATATGCATCTGGTGTTCCTCTTTCTACTTGTAGCAAAAAAGGGATTAAAGTTTGAAGAAATAAATAAATAAATAATGTGGAAGATCGTGAGTTGTAAGAAGATGAGCAATTGTATATGTGATCGAAGATAGACTGAATTTCCTTTTTTTGTTTGTTATCATAAGTATCACCAGTAGACATCTCTACTTTATACTAAGTATTTCCAGCCTCATGAACATCCGTTCCACTCACTATCCTCATGCCAACCTTCCCACAACATTCTGTTCCATCCACTTCATCTATTCCATTCTCTTCGGTCCATTCCCTACCACTCCATTCTACTACTTCATTCTGCTTGGAGGTTGTCAGGAAGCCTAACAAGCATTCTTTACAACACTAATGGTTTGTACCCCCATGAGTGATTGGACATGATTCTCTAACAAATTTATAGTAGATAGAGTACTCAGAGAAGCTAATATCAAGAAATGGCTGGCCAAATGAAGACCAAAGCTCAAGCCTGAACATATTGCTAAGAGATGGAAGTGGGCTACAGCTTATAAGGATTGAACAGCTGAGGATTTTGAGAGAGTCATCTGGAGTGATAACTGTAGTGTGGAGAAATCCAAGGATCCAAGGCAGCAGTGGGCCTTCAGAGAACCTGGGGAGCAGTGGCTTACAGAGTGCATCCACCCAAAGGAAAAGGATAAGGGTATTTCACTTATAGTATGTGGGTGCTTTTAGGGCAAGAGAAAAGTTCTTTTGGTTCCTATTACCCAAAATATCAACAAGATCAGGTATGTTAGGCTCTTAGAAAGGTATCTTTTTCCTGTAATGCAACAAATGATTTCTTTTGGTATGCAACTTGAAGATATTCTTTTTCAGCAAGACAATGCTCCTGTTCACAAGGCTTATAATATTATAGCATAGTTGGAGAGAAATTGTATTGAAGTGGTGAAACACCCCCCTTACTCTCCTGATTTAAATCCTATTCAGCATGTATGGGTTGAGCTTAAAAAGCGATTACACCAGCAGTATCCAAGGATTGGAGATACCCCAGGAGGAAAAGAAACTGTTAAGAAGAGGCTTGCACAAGTATTACCTTTGATTTGTGAGACAATTCCTGAGGAATCTTTTGAAAAGTTGTGGAAATCAATGCCTGATAGAGTAGCTGCAGTATTGGAAGTAAAGGGAGGTTATACAAGGTATTAGCTAGTTTTATTTATTATTTTCTTACTCTAGAATATATACAGTGGATGATTGATCATTGATCGTTGTTGATTGTTGAGGAGGGGGCTTGGAGTAAATGTGCATGTACACATGCCTGTTGACAACCCCACCATTGACAACCCCACTGTTGACCAACCACATTATGGCACAACTGCAATTAAACATGTCTCAGATCACGAACACTTCTGATGAGGCACTGTAGATGTAATACTAGAAGAATTACTCTGCACAAGTGAGACTGTTTGCACTATCGTTCAAGGAATTCTTTTCCTCAGACCTCTCCAGCCAAAAGTTCCATAATGTTGGTATTCAGAAGAGCTCATACTAAGGATACTGCAATTTGTGTACTTATATACCAGGTTCTTCGTACAATGTTGAAGGCTTCTCCAACTGAATGTAGATTAACTTAGGATTTATAATCATCACCTGTAGTAGCTTGAACAGTGAAAAAGGTCATAATATGGTAGGTGAAGTCTAGGGTATTCCAAACTGGTGTTTTCCATCAATTAATTGAATGGAACCATGAGAACCATGATAAGATATATGAAGAAGCAAAACAAACAAACCAAAAGGGATTAATAAAGGAACAAGAAGGCATGAACTGAAGATGTGAGAAGAATAAACAAATCAAAGAAACACCGTCCCGAATCATACTATGAAACGCAACACCAAGTGTGACAACCATAGAATATCCCATCGTAAAGAAACACAAACTCTGGGCTTGAGAAATAGAGAATTTTACATGAATAACATAAGAAGAGACAAACATGCAGCACCTTGAGAACCTGCATCCAGTTTAGGATTCCGTAGTACTCCACCGATGTATTGGACTCAGCACCAGTTGGGCCAGAATGGTGAGTTTGGGGAGCTTTCAGTAGCCTTACGATTGCTTCATGCCCTCTCTTGGCAGCGAGCTTAAGAGGTATAACGCCGTATAGATGGCGAGCATTAAGATCGGGGTCTCCTAGTTCCAGCACAATTTTTACTGTCACCTCATCTCCACTTTTGACTGCCATGTGAAGAAGCGTATTTCCTTTGTTGTTTACTTGATTGCGATTAATACCCTTACAGTCGAATAGTAACTGCACTACTTTTTCGCTCCCACCTAAAGCAGCTGCCAATATCGGGGTATCACTGTCCCCATCCACAGGATTTAGGTCCATATTATCCATGGCTAGTAGCATTTCGACTATCCCAATATGTCCGTATTCAGATGCAATAGATAACGGGGTGCTACCATAATTATTTGCGATGTTTGGATTAAAATTGTCCAGATTAAGGAATAGTTTGGCTACACTTTTGGCCCCGAAACTAGTAGCGTAGTGGAGTGGTGTATCGCCTTTATTAGTCTTCGAAATAGGATCAACATCGGACCAAGACAGTAGCAGCTTCACGATATTTGTATGTCCGTTTGATGCAGCAATGTGAAGTGGAGTTCTACCCCAAAGATTCTTCCGGTCGGGGCTCACTTGAGGCATTGTTAGCAGTCACTCCACCATCATTTCATTGCCCAACTCAGCAGCTGCAAAAAGTAGAGTATTTCCAGAATCATCGCTTATATCAGGGCAGATGTTTGGATCCCTCAGAAGTAGCGTAAAAATTGAGTTGTCACCACAATGGACAGACTGTGCGAGTGGAGTACTGAGAAACAGAAAACAGGTCGATCTGTTTTGCACGCACCGATGAGGAATGAAACAAACGATGAAGGGAATCACTCACTGGGTAGACAAGTAGAAGAGAAGAAGTTCACTTCTCCAACAAACAGGCCATAGAAACGGGGAACCGGAAATAAAAGGAAGAACAAATGCTGCTAGGAAGAGCAATCACCGCACGCACAACTTGGAGTCAAATTTATTTGTCCGAAGGGAAAATATAATTCCGTCACTGGAATTACTATTGAAAGAAAAACAAAAAGAAATTCGTAAAAGAGAAAATAAATGCATGTTCTCAATCTCGATGTCCGCTCTCCTCTTCTCTCGTCCTATGTTTTCCCTTTTTCCCGATGTTCGTCCGTTGTTGTTTCCTGATGCTTGCCCCACCTATGTAACAATTTTCCTTGCCAAGACATCAACCCATGGTAACTAGCAAACAAACCCCTAGTAACTGGAAAACAAAACAATCCCCCTCTTTGACTAAATGTCCAAACCGTGAACCTCACGATAACTAGCCTATCCGATAAAAATAAAACACAACTTCTAGCTAAAACACCAAAGACCATTTTCCTTCCCCACAGTACTCCCGAAAAAGTCTTGCCGGTTGATATCGGTACTTTTTAGTTCCATCAATAATGTCACAAGCTCACCGAAACCGAACAATACAGCATAATGTAGTCCAGAAATCCTACTATATACCACGAGTACCATAGATATTTCTCCACCGGTAGACCCTTAGGCATTCCCACAATGGTGACCCTTCCTCAACAACCTCCCTTATTCCGTGTTCTTTGGAAAAATATAGTAAGCTTGCCAATGCATGTTTCTCATAGTCTTGGAGAATGCTAAGGGCACACATCTTCACTGGCTCTACCATTTGCTTCCCAGCATGGTATCCCCAGTGGTATGAAGCGTAGATAAGAAATGGCATGTTTACGCCCCATCTTCACCGATCGGGGTGGAGCCCTCACAGCCGAAAAGTTGAGATATGTCAAACACACCTCGGCAATCCTGGCATGGCCATGGTCAAACAGACTTGTATGAGCCTGTAGGTATTCCTGGAGCATCGAGTGAATCAGATGGACCCTTGATGTTTCCTTACCGATGGTCACAAGTCCCAAACAAGACCCTAGAAGGGTGTGTATCGGAGGGATGTTTTTGGTGTTGAGATCGGTGGATCCAATTTCTACTCTGAGAGCATCACACAATTCACTAACAGACAAAGGCCACTATGTCAAAGACACCCACAATAGAACTTCCATGCTAAGTCTTGGCTTATCCCCACACTGACGGCTTATTCTATCCAGTGTTGCGGCATACACATCATGCAGGCCATTTACTTTTTGGTGTAGTTTTTGTCTTCTCCAATGTATGCTTGTCTCTCCTACCTAGCATGGCCTCGATTTGCGGCGCAACGAACAAAAATCTTGTAGCACTCGTTAGAAAAGAATTTCAGAGATAAACTATCACTCTGATTTCTCGCTTCAGACTCACATATTGGATGAGTTCTCAGAGATACTCCTCATTATCTCAGATTCTAACTCACTATCCATCGCATCCGGATCTGGGTCTTCCGACATCTTCATGGTGATGTACTTAATATCGCTTTCGTGAGGCTTTATAACGAGATGAGCTATGGGTTCTGAAAGATGTTTCTTTACTTCCTCTTTGAGATGCGGTCTCCCAGCCCGGAATAAGCATGTAGTTGGCGAATCGCGCAGAAGTTCGGGCCTGCGCTCAACCGCATATTCATCCAATCCATCGATGCAGATAAACGTCTGGTGGAAGGATGCGAGGATCTGTGCTAACAGTTTCAGAATATCCGGAAGTCAAAGCCCTCGTCCGCCGATAGGTTCTTCTGACTTTTGGAAAGCCTTGCTAATTTCCTCCGGGAGTTTATTCAAAGCCGCCAAGAGTTGCTTTAGAATCCCACCCATCATACTGGTTGTCACTTGTTCCTCCTGAGCGTGAAAGTCGCAATACAAGCATGCAACCCCAACATCATTACCCTCAAGTTGGTCACATAAGGTGTCAATAACCAAAGAGCTAAACCAACCTGTTAGCAGGTGTATTGATTGACAAGAAGGAGTATAGTGCCTTATATGAGTCTTCCCAGACCCTGGATCTCCAGAACAGGATAGTGTAGAAGCAACAGACCCATCCTCCACCCTACACCACTTCCAAAACTCCGTCGTCTCCAGAAACCAGACACCTATACTGTCAACTCTTCAGGTGCGCACCTCTTGGTGTCTTCATTTACGCTCTAAAGGAGATAACCATTGAAGGACTTTAATTTTCTCATCCGTAACAGATGTGACGTTATAACTGTTGGAGACAATAAGACTATTGATATTGTCGCTAAAGCTAGGAGTGAAGCTTGAACTCATTCCGAGTTGACTCTCTTCAATAGTGGTGGTGATCGATTGCTCTGTGCTGGCAGCTAAGTTTCTGGAGTGGGGTATTGTGCAATATAGATGGCCCAATAGCACTCCGCCATAGGGTTAGCAACTTTTATGAGGCTGCCACTCGGTCCTGGTGGTGCATACATGGGCCTCTGCTTGCTATAGTCTGGCTGTCCAGAAGATGCTGTAGCGAAAGCCCCAATGCGACCAACAGTGGATTATAGGGGGGAAACTTGGAATATGGTATCGCAAGCGGGGTTGTTCTGGTTCATGATATATCACTCGTCTTAGATATCTTATGTTTTGGTGTCCAGAATGTTGTTTAGTGTACAATTCTGTTGTAATAGGAGTGGTTAGAAGTAGTTAGTGTTAGCATGAGTTATAGTACAGGAATGATTGTTGTTGCGAGAATGTTAGCCATCTTTTGATAAAAGGAATTTCAGGGAATTTGTGGAATGGACACTGGTACAGAAACCAGTTTGGTATGATGGAAGTTAGAAATTCAGGAGGCTCCACTGGACTAGGAAACATGTATATATAGACTGCTTTTGTTATGATTTTATTCAATAAGCTTCAGTGATAGTAATAGTATATGGTATAAGGGTTGACTTCAGATTTCATGTTTCAATTGAGATGAATTTGAAACCAGAGTTTGTACCAGACCTACGAGTCAGCGGATATACCAGCCTACATATCCTGGGCAAAAAGAGAAGAATAAGAAAGAATAAGGGAAAACGCAAAGAAAGCGAAAGAAAGCCAAATCGGATAAGTTATGCTTTATCACACCGATCTGGTACCGAGAGGGTATACAAGGATCTTTATCGCTTGGAGAAAAGAAAACTATTTTTCCAACAGCTGGGAATACATCAGAGTATCATAGCGTACCGTACTGACATACCTCTATTTGACGCTGAACTTCTATCGCCTATCAGTGGTTCAGTCAGTAGTCAAGGCTTAACCCGTGTCATAAATAATAAATTCAGGTTCTAATGTAAGTTAAAGTTTCGTTATGACCAACAGCTCTCACTTATTGAGTAATAGAAGTATACTTAAATGACCTGAGAGATACAGAGACCTTCCATTTTCTTCCAGCTTGCTCACTCTTATAATCTGGTCATGATCATGCACGCGATGTGCCATTATTTACTATTTACCCTTGGACAAATTATACAGGTAGTACTTAACGATTTCAATCAGCAAGAGTGTTTTTGTTCACACTCGATCATTTACTATCATACAATAGACAAAGAAACCACTGCGCGTTGCGTAGGATCTTTGGCTATCTGATAGTAGAGTTTCTGTATATTTATCTAGATCGTAGAGCGGGTGATTTTGATAGACGTATAATCCTAGACGAACTACCCTGCCCAAGTGAGACTGTTTGCACTATCGTTCAAGGAATTCTTTTCTTCAGACCTCTCCGGCCCAAAATTCCAAAATGTTGGTATTCAGAAGAGCTCATTCTCAGGACACTGTGATTTGTGTACTTGTATACCCGGGGTTCTTCGTACAATCCTGAAGGCTCTCCTGACCAGATGTGGACCAACATACGATTTATAATCATCACCTATAGTGGCTCGAACAGTGGAGAAGGTCATAATATGGTAGGTGAAGTCTAGGGTATTCCAAACTAGGGTTTTCCATCAATTAATCGAACGAGAACCATGAGAACCACAATAAGATACATGAAGGAGCAGAAAAACAAACAGAAAGGGATTAATAAAGGAACAAGAAGGCATGCACTGAAGATGTGAGAAGAATAAATAAACCAAAGAAACACCGCCTCGGATGATAATGTGAAAATTCCCCACCAAGTGCTGCAACCGTGGAATATCCTGTCATAAAGAAATACAAAAGCTCTGAACTCGAAAAATAGACGACACAACATGAATAGGAAGAGACAAACATGGAGCACCTTGAGAATCTCCACCCAGTTTAGGATTCCTTAGTACCCCGCCAGTGTACTGGACCCAGTGCCAGTTGGGCAAGAATAGTGAGTTTGGGTGGCTTTCAGTAGCCCCACGATTCCTTCGTACCCGCTCTGGACAGCGAGCTCAAGAGGTGTAGCGCCGCTCAGATCACGAGTGTTAAGATTGGAGTCTCCTCGCCCCAGTAAGAGCAATATGGCCGCCTCTTGTCTACTGTAAACTGCCATGTGAAGAAGCGTATGTCCTTTGTTGTTTACTTGATTGCGATTAATACCCTTGCAGTCGAATAGTAACTGCAGTACCTTTTTGTTCCCACCTAAAGCAGCCACCAATAGCAAGGTATCACCATCTCTATCTACTGGATTTAGGTCAATATTGTCCATGACTCGCAGCATTTCGACTATCCCAACATGTCTGTATTCAGCAGTGAGAGATAACGGGGTGGTGCCATGATTATTTGCGATGTTTGGATCAAAATTGCCCAGATTAAGAAATAGTTTGGCTACACTTTCGGCCCCGGATCTGGTAGCGTAGCGGAGTGGTGTATCGCCTTTATTAGTCTTCGAATTAGGATCAACATCGGACCGAGACAGTAGCAGCTTCACGATATTCGCATGACTATGTAATGCAGCAGCGTGAAGTGGAGTTTCACCCCAAAGGTTCTTCGGGCCGGAGCTCACTTGAGGCATTGTTAGGAGTCGCTCCACCATAATTTCATTGCCCAACTCAGCAGCTAGAAGAAGTGGAGTAATTCCATTTTTATCTCTTATATCAGGGCAGGCATTTGGATCCCTCAGAAGTAGCGTAAAAATACAGTTATCACCACAGCGGACAGACAGTACAAGTGGAGTACTCCCGCGAAAGTCTGGTTGGTTGGTATCAGTGCTTTTGAGTTCTATGAGTGATGACACAAGCTCATCGAGACCAAATAAAAGAGCGCAATGTAGTCCAGATATCCGAGAACCATCACGGAGGAAATCGCGCCACGGGCTGTAATAAAATAGGTATTTCCACAATGGTGAATCTACCTCTCTGATCCCCACCTTTAAATCAATTACATTTCCTGATAAATGGTCACACTCTTCAAGAAAGCTGAGGACACGCATCTTCAATGACTCTGTCATTTGCTTCCCTGCAAGGTATCTCCAGTGGTTCGAAGCGTAGATAAGAAATGGCATGTTTACTAGCGCCATCTCCATCGATCCGGGAAGAGCCCTCACAGCCAAGAAGTTGGGATATGTCAAACACACCTCGGCAATCTTGGCATGGCCATTGTCGAAAAGAGTTGTATGAGCTTGTAGGTATTCCTAGAGGGTCGAGTGAATGAGATGGACCCTCGACATTTCCTTATCGACGGTCACAAGCCCCAGACA
>ML120397.1:390819-428111 GCA_003788595.2 Choiromyces venosus 120613-1
AACCAACCTGCAGACAACACAAAAATAGACAACGTTTTCTTTCTATGATATCTCAATTGGTCCTAGATCTTCAACTTTATCTCTCCTGTTCATCCAAATAGGCAATACATCATCAAGTCAATTCCCCACCGATATATCATCCGGTTTACCAGATGGTTACAACTATACCCACCACGATGGGAGACGGCTCGGTCGACACACCATCTACACAGGGGAGTTAGAAAAGAGACCCCGAGTGATTCATTGTTGTTATTGTTTGAGGTGTAGATTACCCACTTATCTGCATGAGCCTCAGATCCAGGAGGGCCTTACGGTGATTCAAAGAAATTCCATATTTACACTCTTTAAGCCCAATTCCTAGAGAACATGAGATCTCGAAATCATATCATGGCAGGTATAAAAAAGCAGCTCTCCACCAGCACTCAAGCGAGCCTCACAACCAGACAAATACGAACAAGAATCGATCATCCTAATACACTACTTTCCACTTCCCCACACGTAAGTCTGTCCTTGCCGAAAACCTACCGATCCTGCAAAACTACTAGCATATCTAACTATTCATTCCGAGAGTGCCCAAGACAAAACAAAAACATGACTGCCAACGCCATCTCCCAAACCCTCAATTCAATCACCAATACCAAGCTCCAAGTCTTATCCAAACAGCACAGCGACTTCGCCGCCCATCGAGATAAGACTACTGGCAGGCATGGCAGGCTTGGCAGTTTTGTTGCACAGCCACTGTTGCATTTCACTGTGCCACATGGTTGACACTCTTCTGTTCTTGAACCATATGATTCTGTACCCTTAACCCTAGTTCTGCTTTTGTTTAATGTTGTTTTATCCGCCTGTCCTAGGACCACCCACTATTATAGTATAGTATATTCTGATGGAGCCTCACAAACCTACACAAGTGATTTGGCCACAATGTCACACTGCGACATCACAATACAAACCTTCAACTTCATGTCAGGCAATACTAATAGTGATTCCGGAGGTGGTGGTGGTGGAGGCAGCTCAGGCGACACTCATATCGCACCATCGAGATCTGTACCTGACCTCACAAACAAAGTTCATATCAACATGAGCAAAATCAACGGGGAGGAACCGTCCGCTAACCCAACAGGTAATGGGGATGACCCAGGCAATGATACTAACAGGGGACAACCAGGATTGGTGCTGGATTCCTTAAGTGTAATGCAGTTGAAGAGGCTGGTTGTCAAGGTGCCTAGATTAAAGGTGTGTTTGATCCATGTTTCTTTTTGCTTTATGTGCTGCAGCAGAGTTTGCGGAAATCACTTGGAATATTAGTCTACTGATGTAGCGAGCGATGATTGCAGATATAAAAAGTGCAGCCAGAGACCCAGTAAGGGGCTGCAGGGGAGTTGGAAATGACAGGCCACTCACGGCCCGTCACTGCATCATTGAGGATAATGGACATGAAATTGTAGTTGAATTCGAGGAGCAAAGTTTTGCGCTTGCAGAGGAGCCAAAAACACACTAAAAGACCTGCTTTGTGAGACAAATCAAAAAGAGAAAAACAGCAGACCTTAGTAGAAAAGGGAGCTCCAATGTTTGTGGCCAGGACCACATTTGCATAATACAATAAGTACAGTGGAAAAAGCCAGAATCTCTTGATAGAATAGTGGGGTGTTCGCAGATGTCACCACATTACGGGTCAGGGGTACCCCACTATCCTGGATGCCCAAAATCAAAATAATTTGTCAATGGCAGTGATCCCAAGCGGCCAGTCCGACCCATGGTCCGGCCTGCAGGTCGGCAGTCTGGCCAATCCGGTCATGATTCTGAAGAGCCTGGGCCAGTCCGGCTTAAATTATTTCTGGCCGCCAAAGCCTGGCGGTGCCCAGGCGACCGCCAGGCCGAGAGGTTTGGCAACCCAGGCCGAAGCTGCCAGATGCCCAGGCTAAACCCCCAGATGCCCAGGTAAAACCCCCAGATGCCCAGGCTAAGCTCCTCACATACCACTTATTTTTAATTTGACTGCATAACCCACAGATACCCAGGCCATCCATGGATATCCAGCAGATATGGAATCACAATGTATCAGCCACATACAAAGCCTGCAGGTGACCCAGGCCGGGCCCGGCTTTAGTTTTGAAAAGCCACTTTCCCACAGTCCGGCCCAGCCATCCCAGAAAAAGCCTGGGTCAGTCCGGCTATACCCAAAGCCGGACGGACTGGCCACTTGGGATCACTGGTCAACAGCAGTGGGTGGTCCAGGTCAACAGGTCAAGTTTTGCTGTAAAGCCTTTTTGAATTGGTAGCATTTCGTACATGGTGGCGTATCTATATTGTCCAGTTCTGGGACAGTGAGGTTTGACGACGAATGTTCCTGTAAAGAAAGTGATCGGTGGAGATAAGATTGAATTTCCCATGAAATTTTATCAGATCGTCATCAGACTGTTCTCGTCATCACACCATCAGTCGCTTTAGGTGCATTAAGCGAGGTTCCCTATATAACTAAAGCAGGAACCCCTGTGAGTCTGAACACCACCATCCCCTCTAATACTACATCACCTCGTTATACTACAATTCCTGTCTACTACCACGACCTCACTACAATATAGCAATGCCTATCCTCAGAGTTCAAGTTCCTCATATTCCTCGTACTTTCCTTTCTCGTGGTTTGCCCCATTATGGTTTGCCCCCTCATATTAGGGGATTCAATATGGTAAGTTTTAACATGTATTGACAGGAGTTGCTGATGCATACTAACACGGTATATGAGTCAAAAAAATACAATACCCTGGACATAGATGCGGATGGGGGCACGGAACAACATAGCCCTAAGCATACTATGGCGCACGGGTTTCCAGCTGAGGGCTCAGCAGCTGCTAGAATCATCGCTCTTAAGAAGGTTAAAAACAAAACAATTTTACTGTTACTGAAAGTTTTACTTATTAGTTGTACGACTTAGGGTTGTAGATCAGAGATTGGATCAAGAATTTAAAGACCTAAAGGATGAGATATGGGCCCTGTCTGAGCGAACAGACTGTGGATTACAGCGAAATGATTGCTGGATGATTGTACTAATCGGTTTTGTAAGAGTTCTAATTACAAAAGGTATCTGGATGATAACTAACAAATGTACTATATGCAGTTTATACTCAAAGGTGGCTATGACACTACCAGTTCACAGGGTTGGCTTCTGGGAACAAAATCGCCTATCGATGCACCGTAATGGCTAACTGGAATTTTACATCTTTGTTTTTCCCCTTTTCTTTTCCTTTTTTGTCATTTTTAGAGCTCATTCAGCATGTAAAATATATTTCTTATGGGCTGGTTCAGCATGCACGAGGGGTAGGGGAAAGTCAGGGTTCTCTTGGGGGGTATAGGCTAGTATACAGGTCTTAGTGAAGAAAGACAAACAAATACCCAATAATTCTGTATCGGCAAGGAAATTTCAGAATAAGGAGTTACAGTAATAACAGGCCCACCTGCCGGAATTATAGTTCAAACACATTATGCCCTCAAACTCGGTTGTGATTACTTCCAATGACTCCTCAGAATCCTGAACTTCATATGCACAATTCCATAAAGCCCAATCTCCATTCCAACCTAATTAATAATATACAATACACTGAAAATCTAGCAAGGCTAAGTAAGTCATGAAACTCTAATAACGATGAAAGGAAAACATGATGATAAAAAAAAAGATCACATCATGGCAAGAGCCGGAAACATCAAATTTGTAGGGCCGTCAATCTACCTTCCCTACTTCGCGCAATGAATGAATGGGTATTTTAGAGCTTCAACAGGGATGCTACATCGCTCGGAATTAAGGTTCAGACACCAGTCCAACAAATCAATAAATGCATTTAATTCCTTCGACTTCTTATCTGTCATTCCAGTTGATGCTGCAGCTAGGAGCCTTGTTTTCATTTCCCTGCTAGGCTTGTTGTGTTGAAATGCAGGAGATACTGCTCGGCATGCATTAGTATAAGTTTCATACCCTGTTAGTTGTTTTATGCTCTAGTACTTGATTCTGGTTTTGTTTCAACTTGTTTCGTACTAGGGAAGTGAGGGTTACTAGTGCGATGTTTTACTATCCAGTTAGTATCGTCGCAGGTAGCTAGTTTGGAATGTTATTGATACACTGGTGGCCACAGGATGGAAGTGGTATTTTCAGGAGGATTTCTAGGATGACTCTTTTCACCTCTATAAAGTCATGTATGTTTTCGCGCAGTTTAGAAAATAGTTAACGAACTGAACAACCGTTGAATCACACTCTTTATTTATCGTTCATTATTCCTATACCGCATACCTTCTATTCTTCTATTCTATTCAAACCCCCCCTATCTCATTGGTGTAGTACGCACATTTCCCAAAGTCCCTTCCCCAGGAATTCGTATACTCAGCAGTGCAAGCTGTCCTGCTAAAAGTCTAAAATGTTGAAAGTAACTATCTTAGTGATATCCTACGTGAGCAGAAATCTTTTGTAGAGCTTGAAAGGGAACATTAATGGGGTCGCTATTTACCTTTCTGGTGATTTCATCATTCTCTACGCTACTGAAATTAAGCGTATCATCAGAGTGTAAACCTGTGAATTTTCCCCTACGAAATACCTTTTGTGGGAAGTTCCCACAGCACTTCATGATCGAACGCCACATCTGGTTATTGGTGTGACTAGTGAATAACATCGCTTTAGTGTATAGCTTGTAGAGAGTGCATCTAATAGACCACATGTCAATAACCAAGTTATAGGGGTAACTAGAACTATAGAGGGTATTGGCATCGAGGAAGTATAATGGGAATAACCATTGCTTGCTGATTTCAGGTGCTCTGCAGAACATGCTCACAATATAAGGAGTAATCTTATTGTCAGAAATATTGGATGCAGAACCAAGATCGCAAATCTTAAGCACATTGCAGTTTTCATTTGCATAGTGTCAACAAAATTAGTATTACAACAATGTGGACAGCCCAAGTTGAACCCTACCAAAATATTGTCCTGCTTCCGATCTGCGTGCAATGTATTGCACTTCCGCAAGAGCGACAACCGGAGGAACATTTGCTGAGCATATGAACGAATTGCCATTAGACTAATAACCTCACTTCATCCATATCACTTGAGCACTTTACATAGATTAATGCTAAACCTAGTCATTAACAGACGAAATATCGGGTGCGATAGAAATACCTTAAGTTTTCAATAACGATACAGAAATTAAAGTAAATCAAGTATGATCGTGTGAGGATATCTGCGAGTCTTATTCTTTCTATGTTACCGGAGGTGTCGTATTTATACACAAAACGTTCCTTTGCAACAAGACATTTCTCACCCACGTGCATAACAGGTACCGCTCTCTCCCTGGCTCCCACATCTTGCATCAGATCTCCTCCTTCAAACTTCTCCTAAAACACTTTCCCTTAACTGACGATTTCTAACAGTCCTGATACCTTTCCGCTCCTTCTCCCATTTCCTAACTGTCATGGTCTGGCACTAACTCGTCTCAATCCCTTGCAAACTCTAACCTTCGACCCCCGGTATTCCTTCCCAAACAATCCTGCTACAGCTAAATACTGGTCTACACACACTCTCTTTCTTTCTTGCATCTTATCATGACACATTAAACAATCCCTAAATGCACCAAACCTCATACTCCTATTCTTTCCAGCCAAGTCCCCACCATCGTTACAGAGGTATGGAAGCATCGTGATTTTCAACATATAGGAGAATACATGACATCACGTTAGCCTACAACTAATCCGTTTCCTCGCCGGCTCACACATGACCATTGTGACCAGTAATGCGATCTTATGCACGAACGCCGCGATATTCAACGACCCATACCGAGACCCAGACCGATACCGACAACCAGACGATGCACCACGTCATAGATTCTCTTAACAAGAGACCCACAGCTGTCAGAAAGGTAAGGATATTCTATTTACCTGGAACAGTACTGACGGTTCCCAAAAGGACTTGGTCCAACTTTTCCAAAAGGTCTATGAAGGGTTTAAGAGACATGATGAAGGATTTAAAGGACATTACCAATGGCTGAAGTCGCTAGTTGGAATCTTTGTGGCAGCGGTATGTTTTGCTTGCAATAAATCACCAACTTGTATTTCGCTAATGTATCTGCCAGGCTTTGGTCCGCTACATGTATATAGACTCAGAGCTGGAAAAAAGAATCAAAGGCAATATGAAGTTAGAGGTCGTCGCGCTTGAGTCAAGAATTCTGTTGCAGCTCTTGCGGATGGAGCTGAGATTGTCTCAAAATACTGTTAAGGCGAAAGCTCCTCCTAAGGAGCAGTGATTGGATCCAGGTGTTTATCCACAATTAGCAATACCCCCGTGTGTGAACCAAATGACCTCTAAAACACATCCTCCTGTGCTGCCGTCCACCCCCCCCCCCTTCTTTTTGTTCTTCCGTTACATAATCGTCTGCGTGTTTAGTTGATTTCTTAGTCATGTATGTTTTGGTCACATCGGATACTATAGAATAGGGAGGGAGGGTTGGGTAAAAAAACATTTCACAGTTGATAGCCTGTTGTTAATAAAATTAGGTAGGATTATACAGGAAATTCTTTGCTCGTTGTCTTGTGTCTTGTTCTATCTAAGCTACCGGAGGTGTCCCTTATATAACAAATCGTCACTTAACAACATTTTCTCTCAGCCTCATCCATAGTGACTTCCGTGCTCTCTCCCAGTCCTCCACAAAGTCCTCCGATCAGCTCCTTCAAACTTCTACTAAAACATTCTCCCTTTTCCCCTTGACTGTTCTCCGACAGTCCTAATACCTTCCTGCTTCTTCCTGCGTTTCCTAACCGTTTCCTATCTGTTTCCTAACTGCCATAGTCCGACACCAATTCGTCTCATCCTCAAACAAACTCTTAATCTATGACATCCTTAATCCTTAGCTAATTCCTGAAACCTCCCAAACATTCCTGCTACCGCTAACTACCTTTCCTTGCATCCTTTAGCGTGACATATCAAACAATATCCCAAACACACTAATCCTGTAACATCTCTCTTTCTCGTGCAACTCCTACTAACGTTACAGTGGTATGGAACTATCGTGAATTTCAACAGTTGTCCTACTATTTTGCATGGCCGATAGCCGGTTTAATAGAAGGGTCCTTGAACTTGCCTGTCTCGATCATTGTGTGTGGTTATTTGACCATGTCGCAGCGTCCCGGATCGCATTTCCCGCTATGTGCTTTATGAATAGCAGAGTCCAGCACGCTGTCAAAGTTGCTTTCCCCGCAATTGAAAGCTACCTCCATTCTGTTGCCCCCACGAAGGAGGTCCTCAGTGTGGAGAGGTTATTGGATGATGCCAATGAAGTGGATAATGAATTTCAGGGCCATGGCACGCTCGTAGTGGGAGAGCTCTTTATCTATAACTCTACTAGACTATTGTCTGATCTCTGCATTAGTTCACTATTCACCATAGAGGAGTTGGTAAAATAAGAGGATGGAGGAGAGGTATCGTACTACCGGTAACTAGAGCGGAGACAAGACAAGCTGGGCCCCTCTTGCAATCTCTTGAGTACTTGACCTTGCATCTGTGCAGCAGGCTATCCTAGAGGTTGATCAAGTGCCATGGTGAAGAGTACCGGCCGTCAATAGTATTGTGAAAACTTAAATAAATGAACAATGTGCTATGTACTAAGCATTGGCTATTTTGGAAAAGGAGTGAAAAATAAAGCAACAAAAGAGCTGCTCAGCCACTCTGGAGATATTAAAAAACAAAGAGAACACCATACCTTACCGGAAGGAGCAACCTTGACCACATAGCATATTATTTGTTCCAGTTTTTACAGTATTGGAGTATCCATCCCACCAGGTCGACGCGGCAACAATACTTTTCTTCCCGAGGAGTTCATGTACCCAACCTAGTCAGGGAGTAGATAATGGGTTGACAGCAGGGCTACCGTACTATGACCCAGAATGCCCCATGTAGAGGTGGAGCAAGCGGAAGAACCAGGAGCGTCACATCTTGTTTTTACACAAATATACATGGCTCATTTCCTTTTCTATTCTCTCTTCCTGGATAGACCCTTTTCGTTTTTTTCAGCACGGAGTACTATAGATATTAATAATCCCGCTTGCCATACTCGGACGCAAATTAAAGATTCGGAAGGAATGACCTTGATATGGATGTGGAAACTAGGTATTTTGTCACTTCTTCTAAATATTTAATTTGCGCCCGAGTAAATGGTCTCAACGTGACCAGCGACGTGGTAACTCTTTCACTCGGCTTGCATCTTCACCTTTATATCTCACTGCACAAACTCCATTTCCCCACCATTCGTACTATCAGCCAAACGATGAACTGCCGAGATGATGAAACATAACTTCCTCAGTCAGCCAGCTTCAGCAAACCTCGTCGCTGGTCTCGGCTGTGGTGCTACTCATTCATAACACGATCTGATATTGGTCCGACAAGCGAAGGTCCTTAAGAATAAGCTATCAAGACCGCTCTCACCCGAAGTGTAGAAGCGTTAGGACAGGCGCCACCAACTGCTTATGTTTGTTTACCATTTGCTACTTTCTTTGAGGTGTTTGCTAATGATAGTCTACAGGGTCTTGATAAGAAAGAGGGTGATGATGTCAATGAGGATGATTAATTTGAAAGCACCAGGAATGAAGTTGGACTTTTCACTAGAGGAGCCTACGATGGGAGACAAGGCAGATAGGATATACCAAAGTGTAGATGAGAAGATGGAGAAAAGGTGAAAGCCATGAAGGCATTACTCTACCTCCTACCTCTCACCCCTTCTTTTTCAAGGTTAACAACCCGAATTTTTTGTTGCGGAATGCATGGTTGATCATCATTGTTTATATGAGACAGTATTGCTGACTCCTTCTTCGTCATCATATAGGGAAGCACACAAGAAAGCCGAGCGCGAAGAGTATGAACATAAGAATCCAGAAATCCAGCACCAGTTCGTTGACTTAAAGAAGACTAGAAACACTCATCGATGACAATTGGACGAACTTACCTGAAGTGGTGATCTTATGGGGAGGAATAAGAGAGCGAGACAGGCCACCCGGTAGAAGTTCTACCTGACACCGGATTGGGTGTTGGTCAATGCTTCAGGTTCACACTTCGAGACTTCCATCAAGGATAAAGGCACCTCTACAGTTTGTGCCAGTACAGAGGATGGGACTATGACGAACTTTGGAGATATTGGGAAGGCAAAGGCAAAGGTGCTAGCGGCAAGGCTGGATAGATCTGGGCGTGATCCAGTGACCGATGATAGGAACACTTATCTCAAAAGCTACCTCACCTCGCACAACCACAGGACTGCACAAACTGAACAGGGGGTCCTTTTCAACGGCAATTACTTTAGACCGACGAATGATAGCCTATGACACAACAAAAACGGCGATTAGTCACTTGGCTCATGAAAACTCTAATCGCTCAGTAAAGTGGGGAAGTTCTCTCTCATTCAACAACACTCTCGCTCCCTCTCTCCAAAGCACAACTGTCAAAAGCACACCTAACTAACACAACGGTAAAGACAGGAGTATATATAAATCACGATAAGGAAATTCTCCCATCATTCCACCGATCACCACAAACATCCAGTTTGCCCACTCTCGCACACCCTTTTCCGATAAGTTCCCCTTTCCTCCACAAAACTCCCATGCTAACAAACAAATGAAAGACAAACTTCACAAAGACTCCCATGGCTCTGGGCAGTCCCTTTGACTCCTGAGCCCATACCGTTCCACGCGCCCATACCCATACCGTTCCACATACCCGTACCCTTCCTGCGCTTTCCTCCCATGGATGCAACACGCCGAGCAATCAAACAAATGAACGGCAAATCAATGGACAGTGACCATGAGCATGCCGAGCAGCATCCACGGTTTCCAACACTCCCACTCTGCGAGCCATGCTCAAATAAATAAATAAAAATATAAAAAATAAAATATAAAAAATAAAAAATAAAAATAAAAATAAAAAATAAAAACTTTCACCACTGCTCTTTCTCCTGTTACTGTGACTTCCTCACTTGACTCCCACTCAGCGCTTACTGACACTCGCACTTGCACTCATGCTTCCACTCACACTCAGCACACTCCCATCTCAGCATGGAACCTTTCTACCTTCTCTCAGCTCAGGCTTTTGATCAGACAATCGGCAATCATATCGGCGGTGTGAAGGTACTCCAAAGAGACTTGAACGGTTGATATCTTTTCTCTGATATAGTGTTCTTGGATTGCAATATGCTTTGTCTGAGCATGAAATTTGGGATTGTGAGCAAGAGCAATCGCGCTCTGGTTGTCAACATAAATTTTGGTAATGGGTGCTGGCTGGGCAGAGTCTTGGGAAGGGGTTTCAGCTGAGTCTTTGGTAGGGTCTCCTGGGTTGATAGTATTTTCATGGTCGCTATTTTGCAATTCTGTGATAAACTGGGAAACCCAAATGGCTTCCTTTGCAGCTTGCGTAAGAGCCATGTATTCAGCTTCGGTGGATGATAGTGCGACGGTTTGTTGCCTCTTGCTTGACCATGATACTGATGACTTTATAGATCCCTCCTTATCCTCTATCATGGACACATAACCACCAGTACTTTTCCAAGTATCCAGGTCACCAGCCCAATTGGCATCACTATAGAGTATCGGGCAGAGGGTGGTATTGGTAAAGGGACCGAGTCTTAATCTCAGACTAGCAGTTTTGCTCACATATCGGAGTAGGTGTTTTGTGGCAAGCATATGGCTGGTCTTCAGTCCACTGTTGAATCGACTTAGGGCTCCAACTGCATAGGTGATATCAGGTCTTGTGCATAGCATGAGATATATCAAGCTTCCAATCATTCTCCGATATTCCTGTTCATCTGCCTACAAGTCATGTTCATCAACTTCAAGCTTGGTTCCAGGATTTAGTGGGGTTGAGACGGTGAATGCATTAGCTAGATTGAATCGTTCAAGTATTTTCTGAATATAAGCAGCTTGATTTAGCATGACTTGCCCAGGCCCTTGAGTGATCTCAATTCCTAGGAAGAAGTGGGCTTTTCCTAGGTCTGTAATTGGGAACTGTTCTGCCAGCGACGCTTTTGCTTTATCCACCATAAACCGGGCTCCAATCTAAAGAATATCATCTACCCAAATGAGTGCCCAGCAACTGTGTTTTCCATCTTCCAAGTTCTTCAAATACACAGCATGATCTTCCACACTTCTCCTGAAACCACATTTTCCTACCTAGTGTTGGTCCCACTCTTGATTCCAAATTCTCCCTGATTGCTTCAGTCCATATAAGCCTTTCAAGAGCTTACATACTTTCTTTCTCCTTGAACAAGTACCATCACTTTCCACTGCTAAGCCCTCTGGAATTTCCATGTATATTTCTTCTTCCAGGTTGCCGAGCAGGTATGCTGCTATAATATCAGTCTGATCAATTTCATAGTTTCGGGCTGCAACTAAACAGAAAATAATGTGGAGGGATGTGAGCTTGACAACTGGGGCAAAGGTCTCTAGGTAATCGATACCATAGCACTGTGTAAATCCTTTGGCAACTAAGAGAGTCTTGTATCTTGTGATTTCACCTCCAGCTCCCTGCTTTACTCTGAATACACACCTACATTTCACCAGCACTCTCCCTCTTGGTAGATCCACTATGTCCCAAGTATGGTTAATGACAATTGATTTTAGCTCCTCATCAATTGCCATGATCCATTCTGTTGCCATCGCTGAGTCAACTGTATCTGAATATGAGCTAGGCTCATCAGTATCTAAGGATACGGTAGCAAGGAATGCTTCATGTTGAAAGCGGGTAGAAGTGAATTTTCCTGCATTTGCTCGGCGTGGTCTGGACAATGCTAGTGGAGTATCACTTCCTTCTGGTATGTGAGGTAGTGGTTGCGGTGGAGAGACAATAGGTAGTTGAGCAATAGGTGGTAGAACAATAGGAGGTGGAGCGATAGCATCAGCAAAAATAATGTCTAGCGCCAGGTGCATCCTGTGCATCTGACGCACAGGGTGCACATAATGATAACTGTTAACCAGGATGCGACATTGAAGTGAGATTGCATCCTGACATTAAGGCATATGCCAGGTGCGTCTGGACAGAATCTGGACACTGATCCCTACGCCTGGTGTGCCCTGACAATGCCTGGCACTTCACGGTTGCATCCTGATGACATCTGGTCCTCAACTGTTGCATCCTAAGGCCGTCTGGTCCTAAGCGAGTACATCATAATAACATCTGAGGAGAGTGTCTAAAATTCAAAACTCCTGACACTAGCATACTAGCAGTGTGACCCATATGTAGGACTTAGGTCACAAAGTTTCTTTTAGTAAAACTATTTTAATTTCATCTATTCTATATAAATTTATAACTAGTATACATGAGCAAGATAGATTTCGCATGATCATTCCTTTAACAGACAAATAGTAGTTTCTGAACAGGCTATAGCTTCCCAGAAACTAACGCCAGGAGGTTGTGAAAGGCGCCATTAGAAGGCCGGCATCGAGGGGATTCAGAAACATGTCTGACAGGCACAAGGGAATGTCTGGGCATCGAGATATCTGTCTTCAAAGTTAATAGAAATTTACCAGTAAAGACCATTTACATAGCAGCCTGTAGCTCGGCGGGACTGATACCAGGAGGCCATGGGAGCCACCGTTGGAAAGGTGGCATCGAGGGGATTCCAGAACATATCTGACAGGTGCAAGTGCATAGCTGGGCGTTGAGATATCTGTCTTCAAACTTAGCAGAAATTCACCAGTAAAGACCATTTCCATAGCAGCCAGTAGCTCGGCAGGGACTGACGGCAGGAGTGTTGGAATATGCTGCTCAGCATGCTCGAGCATGATGGTTTGCTCTTGGAGTTCGTGATCATTCGTTTGTTCGCCGGGAGCACACTTTGGCTTCGGGCGCAAGTGGCAGTTTAGCTTTCCAGGAAAGCATTAAGGCAAGGGGAATGCACCGGAAATGCACCGGGAATGCACCAGGAATGTGTGTGAGTTTGTGCGAGTTTGTGCGAGTGGAATGGCCGTAAGGGCGAGCGGGAAAGGTGGACGTACGGAGGCAATAGAGAGCCGGAGTTTGTCTTTCCTTTGTGTTTCCTTCTGTGTTAGCTTTTGTGTTTGCGAAAGGAAGGGGGACACACCTGAGAGAGAAAGTGTTCAGGAAGGACTGGAGGACATTGTTGTTTTCCTATATCTATCCTGTCATTACCGTTAGTTTAGTTTGAGTTAGTTGTCGTTGAGTCGAAGAAGAGTTTTCCCCCCCCCTTTTCTTGTGATCGCTTATAGTGTGAATCTTGGCATTTTTTCGTTTTGGATCGTTGTCGCTTTTCGATCGTTGCTGTGTAAAAAGGAGGACGTGGGAAGCGCTGTTAGAAAGCTGGCATCAAGGGGATTCCGGAACATGTCTGACGGGTGCGAGCGAATCGCTGGGCGTCGAGCTATCTATCTTCAAACTTAGCAGAAATTCACCAGTAAAGACCAGTTCCATAACAGCTTGTAGCTCGGTGGGGACTGATGCCAAAAGGCTGTGGGAAGTGCCCTTGGAAAGCTGGCATCGAGGGGATTCCAGAACATATCTGACAGGTGCAAGCGAATAGCTGGGCATCGAGATATCTATCTTCAAATTTAGCAAAGGTTCAACAGTAAAGACTAGTTCCATAGCAGTCTGTAGCTCAGCAGAGACCGATGCGAGCAGGATATGGGAGGCGCCGTTGGAAGGCTGGCATCAAGGGGATTCCAGAACATGTCTGATGAGTATGAGCGGATGGCTGAGCGTTGAGATATCTGTCTTTGAAGTTAGCAGATACCCACCAGTAAAGACCAGTTCTATAACAGCCTGTAGCTCAATGGGGACCGACACCAGGAGGCCATGGGAGCCGCCGTTGGAAAGCCGGCATCAAGGGGAATCCAGAACATGTCTGATGGGTGCGAGCGAATAGCTGGGTGTCGAGATATCGGTCTTCAAAGTTAGCAGAAATTCACCATTAAAGACTAGTTCCATAACAGCCTGTAGCTCGGTGGAGACTGATGCCAGGAGGATGTGGGAGACGCCGTTGGAAATCTGGCATCGAGGGAATTCCAGAACATGTCTGATGAGCATGAGCAAATGGCTGAGCGTTGAGATATCTGTCTTTGAAGTTAGCAGATATTTACCAGTAAAGACCAGTTCTATAACAGCCTGTAGCTCGGTGGGGACCGACACCAGGAGGCCGTGGGAGCCGCCGTTGGAAGGCCGGCATCAAGGGGATTCCGGAACATGTCTGATGGGTGTGAGCGAATGGCTGGGTGTCGAGATATCTGTCTTCAAAGTTAGCAGAAATTCACCATTAAAGACCAGTTCCATAACAGCCTGTAGCTCGGCGGGGACCGATGCCAGGAGGCCGTGGGAGACGCCGTTGGAAAGCTGGCATCGAGGGGATTCCGGAACATGTCTGATGGGCACGAGCAAATGCCTGGGTGTCAAGTTATCTGTCTTTAAGGTTAGCAGAAATTCACCAGTAAAGACCATTTCCAAAGCAGCATGTAGCTCGGCGGGGACTGATGCCAGGAGGACGTGGGGGCCGCCGTTGGAAAGCTGGCATCGAGGGGATTCCAGAACATGTCTGACGAGCGTGAGCGAATGGCTGGGCATCGAGCTATCTGTCTTCAAATTTAGCAAAGGTTCATCAGTAAAGACCAGTTCCATAACAGCCTGTAGCTCGGTGGGAACTGTTGCCAGGAGGCCGTAAGAGCCACCGTTGGAACACTGGCATCAGGGTGATTCCGGAACATGTCTGATGGGCGAGAGCAAATGGCTGGGTGTCGAGATATCTGTCTTTAAAGTTAGCAGAAATTCACCAGTAAAGACCATTTCCAAAGCAGCATGTAGCTCGGCGGGGACTAATGCCAGGAGGACGTGGGAGCCATCGTTGGAAAGCTAGCATCGAGGGGATTTCAGAACATATCTGATGGGCACGAGAGAATGGCTGGGCGTCGAGCTATCTGTCTTCAAATTTAGCAGAAATTCACTGGTAAAGATCATTTCCATAGCAGCCTGTAGCTTGGCGGGGACTGATGCCAGGAGGATGGGGGAGGCGCCGTTGGAAAGCTGGCATCGAGAGGATTCAGAAACACGTCTGACAGGCATGAGCGAATGCCTGGGCATCGAGATATCTGTCTTCAAAGTTAGCAGAAATTCACCGGTCAAGACTATTTCCATAGCAGCCTGTCGCTTGGTGGAGAGTGATGCCAGAAGGATGTGGAAGGTGTAACTAAAAAGAATGATCAGAAAACGTGTGTATGAAAACATAACAAACTGTATTACCTAAGATATCACAACTATCACTCGTTTTTACAATGAATGCAACTGTCATATTCACTCCCTTCAAAGTTATGAGAATAAAATAGACTTGGATATCAGTGTAACGTATTATTTCATCAAATTAAGGATTTCTATACAGGGTTCTAATCTCCATTTCAAGACAACTAATCCCCATAGAGTCTACAATTTAACAAAAAGGGGCAAAGGAGATCATGTTAACTCCTGTTAAGCAGCCTTGACTTTTGTTAATCTATTGTTAATTATGTGCTTGGGTAATCAAACCTTGCCCCGGCACTACCCAATTTGACAAGATAATATGCTATTTGAGTCTTCTCCTTTTTTCGTGCCTAATTTGGTTTACCTTTCACAGTCAGTGGCTAATATATGGCTGGCTGCAACCTTATGTCTAATCCAAACTCAGGAGGCAAGTGAGCATCCCTGCAGAACTCAGGATGCAACCGAGTGTCTAATCCAAACTCAGGAGGTAACGGAGCATCCCTTCAGAACTCAGGATACATTAGGCGCAACTGAGTGTGGCTTCCAAACTCAGGATGCAACTGAGTGTCCAATCCAAACTCAGGAGTCAAGCAAGCATCCCTGCAGAACTCAGGATGCACTAGGCGCAACTGAGTGTAGCTTCCCAACTCGGGATGCAACCGAGTGTCCCACACAAACTCAGGATGCACCAGGTGCAATGTTGTGGTACATCCAAACTCAGGATGCACCAGGCGCACCAGGTGCATGAGAAATGCAGCTTGTGTCAGGACACAATGCCCATGCATCAGATGCAAGATTTTATTTTGCTGATGAGTTGGTTGTGTAGTAGTATCTTGAGTGTCTTCAACACTTTCCTGATCAGAATCAATCTCCAATAATTCTCCCTTGTCCTCTGTCTTTCCTTCCTCTTTTAAGTCCTTTACTACTCCAATATCCCTAACAACTAAAACCTTCCTTCCAATCATTACCCTGTATTAGTTTGTTCCTTCATAGCCAACTACCTGACACTTCTCACCACTATTCTCCCACTTGCTCTGCCCAGCTTTTGGGATATGGTGGAAGGCTCGAGTGCCAAAGGGAATAAGGTAGGAGAGGTTAGGACATTGACTAGTCCATAGGTCATAGGGTGTAGCATCTTTTGTAATTACTGTAGTAGGACTTCGATTCTTAAGGTAAACGGCAGTATGGATTGCTTCTGCCGAGAGTTCATCAGGCAACTGATTGTCTGCGATCATTGCCTTGGCACGCCCAATGTTGGAAATTGGTTTAGCTGCTCACCGTATATCGCAGGACGATCAGAACGCTAGTCAATTGGGTGAAACGTTAGTCAAACATCACCATAATTGCATTGTTGACACAGCACATGAAACATTGGTTAAACACCTGGAACGTTGGCCAAACAGATATATCTTCACTATTGATTCGAATGTGTTTTGTGGAGGTATTGTGAGACGTTGCCTTGTCTCCTGGTAAGAAAGGAATGGAAGAGTTTTTCTTTGGCACATGCTTTTATCATTAGTCTAGATGTCTTCATAAGTTCTGTGGATTTCTGTTTGTTTTGTTGAAGTCGTCACTCTTTGTTATTCCTAAGTTGTTCATTAGTCAATCAAAATAAGTTCTACGATCGATCATCACTACCTGTCACTATCTTTTATTACTCTCTAGTCTTCTAAGTTCTTTGCTTCAGTTATTCCCAGATATCCTATATACACATCCTATCGGTTTACGTTGAAACAATAGACACCTCTAAACCCATTCCACTGTGTGATAAACCTTATTGCTTAAAAGGTTATGAGCCCAGATAGCCAACCCGAATAACAACCCAAACAACAACTCGAAGAACAGTTATGTCAACCACAGCCAACAAATCAAACCTGCTGGCTGGCACTGGCGTGAAGGCACTTTCACGCGAAACCGATTACCGAGAATGGAGACTTGTCGTTACTGACATCCTCGCCGAAAAAGGATATTGGGAAGTAGTATCTGGTTCCTCACTGTCATACGAGTCTTCATCTGAGTCCGAGAAATCCAAGATAAAAGAGAAATCTGTTAAGGCAAGAGGCCTGTTAGGCCGGCTACTTGACAGCAATCACCGAGAACTCTACGCAACTGAACGAGACCCCCACCAGCTATGGGTAAAACTGGAAAGCTGTTATGCTGGCAAGGACCAAGCCCGCATCTGGTATCTACACGGTGAACTTTCAAAAGTTCATTATAAGTACGAAACAATAGTCGACTATATCGTGAAATTGGAAAAGCTCTTTAATTTGTTAGCTGGTGTGGGAGAATGCCAGGCTGAAAAGGACAAGATATATATCCTCTTATCCAACCAACCAACTCTGTACCACCCATTTCGAACTTCGATCTCTAACAATTCGAACTTTGAAGATGTAACATACGATGACGTATGTGACAAGTTGATCCTGGAACATCAACAGCTCACCGGAGGGCCCGGTAAGGAAACGAGCTTGGTTGGACCAAGTAGTAATGCGTTTTTCACATTACGGGGTAGCAGAGGAAGATCTGGTAGAAGCCTTGGAGGCCGAGGAAGAGGATATGGACAGAGCTTTCGTGGTCAGAGGCATGGGGCTGCGAATGGACGACCTAGTTGGACCGGCACCAGGGACGAGTTAGGAACAGTTGACAAGGATAGTTGTCATTACTGTAAAGAGAAGGGTCATTGGATTAAGACCTGCCAGAAGAAACAACAAGAAACAGAAAGAAGAATTCAGACCTCTGCCAACACAGCAAGTACGAAGAACAGCACAGAGACCAGTGGAGCCTGGATGGCTGCCACCGACACAATACGATCAATTGAGGATTGGATCCTCAACTCAGGAGCATCACATCATATGAGCTCACAACGACATCTGTTTAACGAATTCCGCGAGCACAAGACTTCTATGCATATTGCGAATGGTGGAAACATGGAAGCCACTGGTAGAGGAAACGTCTGGCTAATGGTGAAGAATGGAGATGGTGTGATCTCCGGCATTAAGCTTCGAGAGGTTCTATATGTCCCTGGACGAGGTCCAAACAACTTGGTATCCGTACGATGTATTTAGCAGGCCAGCGCGATGGTTGTGTTCGGTGGAGCTGCTGGAACAAAAGCAACGATCTGTAATCAGGACGAGATCATTGCCATAGCGGAACTTCGGAATAACATTTATATTTTGCAGGCGTGTGCGGATAGCCTGACAACTGATGCCATGGCGAAAAGAGCAAACACATCAAAGCCAGGAACACTCATGGACTGGCATAGGCACCTGGGGCACCTAGGATTTGATGATGTCAAAACATTATCTAAAAATCATGAAGAGATTAGCATCACAGGTTCCCTAACTAACCCATCCTGTGAAGATTGCCTCGTGGGGAAACAAACCCGAAAGCCAAACTCAGCACCGGCGACTCATTGAGCAACTCAGCCATTAGAGTTGATCCATAGTGACTTGGCTGGGCCATTGCGGACAGCCTCCTTAGGTGGCGCACAGTATTTCCTCCTATTCATTGATGACTATACAGGATACACGAAGGTATACACAATAAGATCGAAGTCAGAAGTTATCGACAAATTCCGTGAATATAAAGCTCTGGTTGAAAACTATTATAGGATGAGTATCAAAAGATTTAGGAGTGATGGAGGTGGAGAGTATACAAGTAGAGAATTCAACAAACCTCTCCGGGATTGCAGAATCATTCGCGAGAAGACTGCACCATATTCCCCAGAACAAAACGGAGTGAGCGAACAAGCAAATTGAACAATACTTGGAAGGGCGAAGGCGATGCTGCACCAATCTGAATTAGCAGACGAGATGTGGGGAGAAGCGGTACACACAACCATTTATCTGAAGAATAGAAGCCCAACGAGTGCACTTGAGAAGGGGATCATGCCACTAGAGGCATAGACTGGCGAAACACCCCGATTAATGAAGGTCATACTATTTGGGGCGATTGGGTATAAGCACACACCAAAGGAACTTCGGACTAAGTGGGAGCCGAACGGTGAGAGGTGTACCTTTGTAGGGTACGAAGGAAGTAATCAGTATAGGGTACTGATAAAGAGGAAAATTCACATAATCCGCGACCTGGATTTAGTTAAGCAAACACCCACCACAGTTAGAGAGAGGGAAAATACAAGCGCAACAGAAGAGAGGGGACTAGTGCAGGTGATAGGTCTTGGTGACGATGAGATTGCCTCACCTACCAATCGCACCCCATCACCACCGATATAGGAACCGCCACAGGAATATTTCCCCTCAGAAAACATTGATCTATCGCCAGAAACCCCACCAAGGATGAATACCCCTGGCAAATTTCCTCAAGAGATGCCTGAGGGAGCGATTCGACTACGACCAGAATTTGTTTAAACCCACCCCCTCAGGAACCTGTTTACTCACAAAGACCACGACGTTCGAATGCTGGACAGTTTACCAGCACCCGTTTTCATGACGAAAATTATTCTAACTTTACTATTGAGCGCATGAACAGCACACATAGCCCACCAATATACCATGCACCGCTCACCACAAGTCACACCACTGAACCAGCGAGCTATGAAGAAGCAATATCCGGTCCCAATTGTGACGAATGGAAGGAAGCGATAAAAGACGAACTGACATCACAGGCTAAAAACGAAATATGGATAGTCACTGACTTACCAGTTGGTAGGAAGACTGTGAAATGCAAGTGGGTATTTCGAGAGAAGAAGGGAGCAGATGGAGAGACAGTAAGATATAAAGCAAGATTGGTCGCAAAAGGTTTTACACAGCAATACGGTATCGACTACTTAGAAACATACGCACCAGTTGTCAAACTTACCTCGTTACGAATCATCCTATCATTGGCCGCCTTCCATAACTTCGAGATCCACAAAGGCGATATAAAAACAGCATATCTGTTAGGCAAATTGAATGATGAAATATACATGGATATTCCCGAAGGAGTCAACAAACTGCAGAAAGAAAAGAAGGTTTGCAAGTTATTAAAAGGCTTATATGGATTAAAGCAATCAGGCTGAATCTGGAATCAGGCCTGGGACCGTTGTCTGATTGGGAAGTGTGGCTTCACCTGATCACAGGAAGACTATGCAGTTTACTATCGAATCAGTCCAAATAATACCCTGCTATAGACACTAATATGGGTAGATGATGTCCTCTAGATTGGAAGACCTCAGGATATCTTGAAAGTAAAAGAACAACGCGGAAAGCAATTCCCACTCAAAGACCTTGGACCGGCACACTTCCTTCTTGGGATGAAAATCATACGAAATCCAGTGCAACGAAAGATTACTCTACTGCAGGATCAGTACATCGATTCGATAACTATACGCTTCGGATTCCAAGACGCATATACAGTATCAACCCCAATGGAGCTAGGGAGTAAGCTCACTAGGATGTGCGAATCCGATAAACAAGAAGACGAAACCCTCTACCGAAGCATACTAGGAAGTGTCATGTACCTAATGCTATGCACCCAGCCCGACCTTGCCTTTGCTGTAGGAAGACTCAGCAAATTCAGTTCGAACCCGAAAACCGAACACATGACCGCCGCAAAAAGACTCCTCCGATACATAAGCAAAACAAAGAAACATGGTCTACATTTTGGACCATTCATGCCGCAAGGTTCACCAACAGCATTTGTTTTTAGCGACGCTGATTGGGCAGGTGATACCGAAAACCGACGAAGCACAGGAGCATACGTGTGCACAATAACCGATGGTACAGTAAATTCACAATACACTGCGATCTCCTGGTCGAGCAAGCAGCAGTCGACAGTAGCACTATCCTCCACCAAAGCCGAATACATGACATTAACGCAAGCCAGCAAAGAAGCCCTCTGGGTTTGAACATTTCTAACAGAACTAAACACCATCGGAAAGCCTCATGATATAATGAACCCCATTACCATCTTTGCAGACAACCAAGGAAGTATGGCATTGGCCAAGAACCCTCAATTCCACAGTCGAACCAAACACATCAGCATCCAGGAACACTTCATACGAGAAAAGGTGGCCAATAAAGAAACCGTTCTGGAATATCTGCCAACTGGTGACATGATAGCAGACTTGCTCACCAAAGCCCTCCCTCGAGAAAAGGTAGAAAGATTCAGAGAAGCAATGGGTATCTATCTGGGATAACAAGAAATGTGGAAAAGAGACAGAAGTGTGAAGAAGATTGGAGAAGTTTCAAAGCAGTGGGAGATGAGAAAAAGGATTTTTGTTTTCTATACTTTTTGTTTTGATTCACAAGGTTACTGTTATTGTGGTGGATACAAGTCTCACAGGATATAGGGGTTCGCAGAGTGGGAGTGTTGGAAATTGGCTTAGCTGCTCACCGTATATCGCAGGACGATCGGAACGCTAGTCAATCGGGTGAAACGTCAGTCAAACATCACCATAATTGCATCGTTGACACAGCACACGAAACATTGGTTAAACACCTGGAACGTTGGCCAAACAGATATATCTTCACCATTGATTCAAATGTGTTTTGTGGAGGTATTGTGAGATGTTGCCTTGTCTCCTGGCAAGAAAGGAATTGAAGAGTTTTTCTTTGGCACGTGCTTTTATCATTAGTCTAGATGTCTTTATAAGTTCTGTGTATTTCCGTTTGTTTTGTTGAAGTCGTTGCTCTTTGTTATTCCTAAGTTGTTCATCAGTCAATCAAAATAGGTTCTACGATCGATCATCACTACCTGTCGCTATCTTTTATTACTCTCTAGTCTTCTAAGTTCTTTGCTTCTGTTATTCTCAGATATCCTATATACACATCCTATCGGTTTATGTTGAAACAATAGATACCTCTAAACCCATTCCGCTGTGTGATAAACCTTATTGCTTAAAACCCAATCAATGTCTGGTTTGCCCTTTCACTAACTCCATTTTGTTCTGGTGAGTATGGGGCAGTCTTTTCATGTGAGATACCACAATCATGAAGAAACTTAGAGAAAACCTGACCAGTGTATTCTCCACCATTATCACTTCTCAAAGCCTTGATCTTCTTATTGTGATAGTTCTCTACCAAGGCCTTATATTGCTGGAACTTGGAGAAGGTCTCTGATTTCTGCTGGATTGTGTAAACAACTGTGTATCTTGTATAATCATCGATGAATAAGAGGAAATAACGAGCTCCTGCAAGAGATAGTTTTTTCATAGTTCCAGCAAGATCGGTATGAACTAGGTCAAGTGGTGCAGAGGTAGCTCGAGTAGCAGGAGAGGAGTTTGGGTTGCATGTTTGTTTTGCAGCAATGCAACTGGCACAGGTAGGGTTAGTACGGTTGCCATTGATCACGATCTCTGGGTGGTTCTCTGCAAGCTGTTTGACTTTATCAAAGCTGATGTGTCCTAGGTGATGATGCCAATCCAATAATGATCCATGCTTGGTCACTGCTATTGCTGGGTTTGCTTCAATATTTTTTGAGTCTGAGTGGGTCTGGAGAACATAGGCATTTTGTTCAAGTCTTGCAATGCCGAAGAGTTTCTTCCCATGTGTGATACTCACAGTATCAGTAGTAGGAACACCAAAGCAAACTCTTCCTCCGGCTTCTTGGATACAGCGGACTGACACAAGCCCACTACTACCCATCTCCAGAACAAACAACACCTTTTTCAACACAACCGCATTTTTAACTCCCTCAACATCTGTTACCAGAGTCAAATGAATATCACCCTCACCTTCAGCAGTCATTGCACTTCCATTTGCGATATGGATTTGAGTATGAATGGGGGTGAGATTTCGGAACTGAGAGCGATCAGAGGACATATGGTGAGTGGCACCGGAATCCAAAACCCACTTGGACTGTGAAATGTTTGCTGACTTTTCATCCATCGCGGTCCATGCTTGGGGTGATCCCTTTACTGATGCTGTGTTTGCACTCTGGTCCTGACTGTCACCATGACGGTTCTGACCATTGTGATTGTTCTGACCCTGCTTCCTACCACCAAAGGTTCTTCTCTGAGACTTTACTGCAACCTGCTTCTTTGGACATTTATTTGCCCAGTGACCCTTCTCTTTACAATAGAAACAACTATCTTTCCCGACACTTTGTTCCTGACCTATCTGCTTCCGATCTCTTCTCCAGTTCTTCTCTTTTCCTCCTCTACCCGCATAGAACGCATTTGTTGCTCCAGTCTCAGTAGCATCACCCATTGTCAACTGCTGGTGCTCGTGTATCAGATGGTCGCATATCTCATCATATGCCGTTCCATCATAGTCAGAGTTATTCCAAACTGAGGTCTGGAAGGGGTGGTAGGGCAACGGTAGTTTGGATAGTAGGAGGTATTTTTTATTTTTCTTGGCTTGGACTTCACCAGCAGCAGCTAACTGCTAGAACAGCTTCTCGAGACTGGAAATATAGTCAATAATGTTATCATCACGATACTCTACCTTAGACAACTCCTCTTGCAGGAACCAGATCCTAGCCTGATCCTTCCCAGCATACCTCTTTTCCAACTTCTCGCACAACTCCTTTGGATCCCGCACTTCCACATACAACTCGCGATGTGCGCTGTCCAAGAGACTGCCCAGCATTCCCCATGCCATATTGGCTTTCTCCCCCCAAAGAGTAGCTGCTTCAGTTACCAGAATGGTGTTATTGTCTGGGCATTCAGTCTTGCCAGAAACGATTGGCCAATATCCCTTTTCAGCAAGGATATCTATCACAGCTAGACTCCATTCTCGATAGTTGGCAGCTTTGGAGAGAGGCTTAATTCCAAGAGAAGAAAGAATGTTAACTTCTTGACTGGTAGTTTTGGACATCGTGAGCGAGCGACCGAGTAACCGAGAGGGGTTCTGTGTAACGCTGAATTGGTGGTCGACAACCATTCGTATTTCGCAAGGTATTGTCAACATCAACCAAAATGATAATCGTCAAAGGTTCGTCAGGTATCGTTGATCAGAGCAGCAGAATTTGCGTCAAGCCGGGCTCATAACCTTTTCAACGGCAATTACTTTAGACCGACGAATGATAGCCTATGACACAACAAAAACGGCGATTAGTCACTTGGCTCATGAAAACTCTGATCGCTCGGTAAAGTGGGGAAGTTCTCTCTCATTCAACAACACTCTCGCTCCCTCTCTCCAAAGCACAACTGTCAAAAGCACACCTAACTAACACAACGGTAAAGACAGGAGTATATATAAATCACGATAAGGAAATTCTCCCATCATTCCACCGATCACCACAAACATCCAGTTTGCCCACTCTCGCACACCCTTTTCCGATAAGTTCCCCTTTCCTCCACAAAACTCCCATGCTAACAAACAAATGAAAGACAAACTTCACAAAGACTCCCATGGCTCTGGGCAGTCCTTTTGACTCCTGCGCCCATACCGTTCCACGCGCCCATACCCATACCGTTCCACATACCCGTACCCTTCCTGCGCTTTCCTCCCATGGATGCAACACGCCGAGCAATCAAACAAATGAACGGCAAATCAATGGACAGTGACCATGAGCATGCCGAGCAGCATCCGCGGTTTCCAACAGGTCCACGGTATCGAGCGTGTCAGAGAACTATTACAGAGTGTCATCAAGATAAATCCCAAACATGGACTGGATGGGATCCCAGCCGCTCCTCTTGAAGAAGTAGCTAGTAAAATGGTCCAAGCCCAAAGTCTTATCGCCCGAGGTTGCAAGCATTGCCCAAAGAACGAGGACATATGGTTAGAAGCAATGCATCTAAATGAACCTGGGAACGCTGAAATTATAGTAGCAGATGCAGTCCAACACAGCACTAAATTCAATAAGCTATAGGTGAAGGCAATGGGACTTGGAACAGAACTATGGGTAAAGAAAAGAGTTCTCAGAAAAGCTCTCGACATCATCCCCCATTCAGTTGTCCTCTAGAAAGAAGTCATAAAACTCGCAGAAGATCCAGCCAATGCCAAAACCCTCCTTGCTAGAGCTATCCAACTCGTCCCCTTGAGCATAAAACTCTGGTTGACCCAAGCATGCCTAGAAACCTTCGAAAACACACAAGAACTCCTGAGCAAAGCCTACAAGGCCATCCCCACAAGTCCAGAAATCTGGATCATTGCAGCAAGACTCCAAGAGCAGCAAGGCAATGCTAATAAGATCAACATCATGAAACCAGGCATCCAAGTCCTCGCCTGGGTAGACGCAATGTCCTCTCATGAAAACAGGATAAAAGATGTCGAAAGATGTAAGGAAGAGGGCAAAGTCAAGGCCTGCCAAGCTTTCATCTGGGAAACCCTTGGCTGGCAATTGGAAGAAGATGGCAAGAAGATCTGGATAGATGACGCTGAACTTTATACGTCCAGAGTAAAGTACACAACTGCTAGGATATACACGTGCACTCTAAGTGTATTCTGGGTGAAAAAGAGCATCTGGTGTGCCGCCACGCACCTGGAAAAACCACGGCATGAAAGAAGCTCTCTATAACATCCTCGGAAAAGCATTGGAAGCCAGCCCCCAGAGTCATGCTTTATGGATGATGCTCGCCAAAGAGAAATGGCAAGCAGGCGATATGAATGGCGCAAGAATCATCTGTGGAAAAGCGTTCAACCAAAACCCAACAACGAAGACATCTGACTTGCTGCTGTGAAGCTAGAAGGAGAGAACACGTAGCACGCTACCAGCCCAGAACTCCTTGCTACTGCCAGACGCCAGACGCGAAGCAGGTACGGATAGGGTATTGCTCAAACCTCTTGTCTTCAAGCGCGAGTAGGGGAATACCGATGCTGGTCAGGATTAGGTAAATCATGGGTTGGAGCTTTACCTCAGGGGGGGCAACAACTGGATGATGAAGGGTCAGATATATATGAAGCTGAGGGCTGACCCCCACCTGCATAGGAGGCATACAGTACTGCTACAAAAGCATGGTGCACAAGCGTTTCGCTCTGGCTTCTTCTCCCTCAGCTTAAGGGAAACCTGGACATCCGCGTATGCCCCAGTATCGCAGTGCCCAAATCCGAGTAACTCTGGTGTGAGAAGATCCGCGTCATGTGCCCGCAAACAGCACCGCACAGGCCAAGATGCTCATGGCAAAAGCCCTGAAAGAATGCCCACACTCCGGCCTCCTCTGGGAAGAATCAATCTGGTACCTCGAATGGCGCACGCATGGTCGTCCATGTCTTGTCGAGGCCATTGAGAAAGTCAGTAACGAGCTCATACCCTATGCTGGCATCGCACAGAACATTTTGGTGGAGAGGAAGTTGTCCAGGGTGATTAATTGGTTTCAGAAGGCAATCTTGGTAGACCTGGACTGTGGCGATATGTGGGGGTGGTATTGGAGGTTCGTGAGCATGCACAGGACTGCAGAGAAGTGGGGCGAGGTGCTCAAGAGGTAGGGTATTACCGACCTGTGGAAGGGAGAGGTGTGGCAGAAGGTTGCGAAGCATCCTGGTGCAAGGCATAGGAATTCAGAGGAGATGCTGGAGGCGGTTAAGGAGTTGGAATAATTTTTCTGTCCTCTTGTCAACTACATGCCCTGAAATTGTGGATCATTTTATTTTGTTGATGGTGAAGGTGGAGGATATTTGCGTGATGGTGTGGGGTTGTAGATACCAAATGATAATGACATTGCCTTGGTGTAGTGTAGAGTCATATCTAATAACTTTCCGTACCTCTTATGGCAACAGCAGCATGACAACAAATGTCCACAGTCACCATAAAAAAAAAAGTTGTCAACTCAATTAAACAAAATAGACAATAGTAGAAATAAGAAATATCAGTTTAACAATGCTATATCATACCTCATAACACCAGTGGTGGCAATTTTATAAACCAAAGTTGTATTATTTAGACCAGGAGCATGTAGTGTGGTAGTGACTGCTCTGGTTCCAGAGCATGGAGAGCTGTTCCAATTCAGGTTACAAATAGCAGTGCTGTTCTCGCCTCTAGAGTCTCAGGCTATCAAGGTCATCATGATAGCAGTCATATACATGCCAGCAGATCACCCCAAAAAAAAAAAAACCATTTAGACCTAAACCTCTAAGTCCTTCAGCTTCCTTGAAGGTCAGCATTACCCTATGTCAATGTCGATTGGGCAAAAGACAGCTCCATCATACACACTAGATCTTTAACAGACACCAACTTGAATTAATACCCTCTTCTGCATGAGACCAAGCAAGCTGATGTCATAGAATCATCTGCATAGATAAGGAATCTTGGACCAAAGCAGATGTTGGAGCCTGAGCTGCAAGCAGAAAATGAAGAATCATTGCAAATGGGAAGGATTTCCAACACTGTTCTGGTAAACTGGGTGAGTCAATACCTGCAACTTGTTGATGGCAACAACCTACACTACAAATACAATTTTCTTACCCAAAGTTTTCAAATGAAATGCATAGCACTGTCAACATACAGTTCCCTTCAAATTTATTTTGCTCATAAGGTTGTCCTTTTCCTAGCTGAAACATTCAGTGGAGCATAGACTGGGTCAATTGTTATTGTTGCCTTTGGGACAAGTATGCAGCATGATACATCTTCCTTTTAATTCCATTTAACTAACTGTTTCCAGCATTATTAGGTTTTGTGGGAGACTAGTTTGGTACATCTAGAAAACTTACAGATACCTATATCCAGCCACCTGATAGACAGTTGCCAATAGTTGTATGTGAGGCTTGTCAGGCTGAGTACCATGAAGCCTTAATACAGGATGCCCAATTATGGCTTCCATATACCAACGTGGGAAGACATGCAATGTCATTATAATTTCCTTTACTGACAGGAATCTTAGAACTGGAGCAGCCTTTGTCAATCCTGATTGTCAACTAACAATTAGTGCAACAAACAATGAGGAGAATGAATAAAGTGTTTTTGTCAGGATCGAGCATAAAACCAATCTTAATGATTTAGCACTATGTTTATTCAAGTTAAATCTATGCGGCCAGCTATAGCAAAGCTACAGCACCCATTACATGGAAAAGTAAATACTAGCCTCAACATTTATAAGGTATGTGAAGGGGGTGAGGATATTATCAAATGCTTTGCTATAACTATACTACAGACAAAACCAGAGGAGAGCTCTGCATCTAATGACTTCAGGATCACCATCAAGGATCTGTTAGGAAACCACGTCCCTGAGAGACATAATCCAGCAAATGAGATTGTATTTGCTTTAGCAGATGTACAACAAATTATAAACAGTTCGATTCCTCAAACCACATGCTACAGGGCCACTGACTGGACCACCAAGCTCTTGAAATCCACTGTTATGTTGGATGAGGAGGCAATATTTGTGCAAAGAAAATGTCAGCAGTTAGCTCCTATTAGGATGTGGAAATAGCTGTTCTCTCTTGACCCATTCCAATGTTTTTTGAATTCCCTCCTTACTTCATTTTTCTCCCTCCTTACTTCATCCATCTCCCTCTTCTCCTCTTCCACTCTCTTCCCTTTAAACTCCTTTTCCTTCTCTCTTGCTTTCCGATATCCCTCCTCTATTACTCTATTCCACTATTTTCTCTTTCTTCCCACAATCTTGTTGCCTCCTGTATTTTCTTCTACATCATTTTTCAGGTATTTAGTGTTGTAAGTAGGCAGAATGGGCCAAATACTACTCAAGGGGGTGTGTTATTTGTTTCTTTCTTATTGCCTTGCTCTAACTTCTTTCATTCAACTTATCTATTACATCCTCAGCTTTGAGAGTCACCAAAGTCTAAGCTGTGAAGAAGGTCCTCACAAAGATCCTTGAAAAGAATTAGCAGGATAACTAGTACAACAAGAAGGATGGACTTTCCCAGTAAGATCCTAGGTATATAAATTAGCTTACAAGAAGTTGAATATGTTTGCCTTATTCTCTTTCTTGTTGAAGAAATCTTACTTGTTGATTTGTTCAATCTGTCTCTAAATATAACTGACCATCTCAATTCTATGATGGCTAAGGCCACTCTATAAGAGAGTCATAGGGGACCCTTTACTGAAATGTGGTAAGGGGATGATCTGTATTATGCCTCTTTTTCTTTCTTTATATTATACTAGTATAGCTGAGTACAATTCCTCAATACTATCTATAGTAGAATCTCATAAATATTAGAATCGGGCTAGGAAAGAATTTCTTGAATATAACTAATCATCTCCAGCTATATGGTTAAGCTGTCATTATTAAATTATAGTACACACTAAGTTGCAGTTCTTCATGCCCTGCTGCTGGCTCCATTGCCTTAGCTTCACCTTTGTTCACTTTAGCAACATTGCCACTCTCACGAGCTTCTACTGTAATGTAGATACGTGTGCTAGCAAATTGGAAATGCCGCTCACTGAAGTATTTGAACAATACAAAGGTTGAACATAAGACCTAACTTATGGAATAAATAGAATAAAGTGAATAAATGGATGGTCCTGAGTGTTGAAAGTCACCAGTGATCACTCTATATGGATGCATTCTACCTCATTAGGCATGATGTGGTAGTCCATGAGTACTGATGCCAGAGGTATGGTATCACACGTCATCCAGCATTCCAGGTATTCAGTTGAGACAAGTGAGCAAACAACCCCACCCCTTCTTAACACCAGACTTATAATACCTTTACCTCATCCACCTTCTCTACTTATTTTCTATTGCAACCAGATTCCAATTTCTTATTTTTTTCGCACCCACGGAATAATGGCAGATAGAGCACACACTACTCCACAGTCAGGAATGTGTGACACACTACAGATGGGTATGATCACATGTACAATGCTAAGCTCAGGGTTAGATCAACCATTGGTTAGTTTTGAGAAAGTTATGCAGTTCACTGCAGAGGGGGTTATCACTTGGCTGCAACAAACCTCATTTTTCATACAGGCTGGCCCACATGCACCTGCCATCAAGGAAGCCATCATCATGAATAATCTATCAGGCAACCTCCTTGTGCGTGAGGGATATGATGCCAAGCAGTTGGCACATTATTTACCTACTAGGGGAGCTGCTGGTCACCTATCTCATCTTGTTAGGTGTTTATATACCAATACTGGTAGACATTCCCAATTCCCAAGTAAGCATCCTCACTAATGACTACTCAGGTATACCATTACCTACAGGAATTGAGCCAACAGTGGAGACCACCGTGCAAGAATGCGATCACTCTTCTGCAGGTAGTTATTCTCCATTCCCCAATACGAGTCATATACTAACAACTATTTAGGCATACCCTTACATGCAACGAGTGACCCAACACTAGTTGCCACCAGGAAAGAATGGGATCACTCGTCTGTAAACGCTGATATTGTAGGTCTCCATTCCTACAAGATTCCGATCCATTTTGTTTACTAATATTGACGGAGCCTATACAAACACCACCATACATAATCATCAGATTACCGAAGTTTTGTAAGCTTATATCCGACCATAGACACCACCTCGGAGTTAAGATTATTATCGCCTTTGCCCTTACTTGGGGCGGATTTCATTTATCCGATTGGCCTCTTGAGAAATGTTCCCCCCACTGGAGGCCACTTATCAACAAAATCTGTCACATCTCCTACTTGTGCTTGATTTCAATCAGGCTTGGAACAATCATATGTGTCTTATCTGGGTACATCAGGAGGAGGAGGCTGATGGAGGTGCTACTGCAATAAACATGTAATGATATTCTTCTCTTACTTTATGTGCTATTATCTTTATACGAAATTCAAATTCCGGTTTTGAGAAATATTATTAGTCCGATTGCTTACTAATCCTTAGAGTACGCATAGTTATTTTTTTCACACCCCAAGCGTACGGCAGACAGAGCATACACCACTTCAGAGCCAGGAATATCTGACACACCACATACACGGACCATGGTGCCTGGAATGGCAAGCTCAGAGACAGATCAAACATCAAGTAGTCTTGAGCAATTTATGCAGTTCACCGCACAAGAGGTTGTTGCGCTGCCTGAACGAACAGGATTTCCCAGGCCCTCTGGCCCTCTTATGCTTCCGGTCAAGGCTGCCTTTGTTCTGAATGACCTAAGTTTCCTGTTCAAGTTTAGTCATCCGAGTGAGGGGGTATCCGAGTGGCTGGTGATGTCGTCCACTCCTATTCCCTATAATATATATCCATTGTGTTGTGTTGTAAGTATGCTCTAATGCATACCTGTGATGCTTCCTAATAATGGAAGTGGAACGAGCGGCAGAGAACAGATGAGGTGGAATGGGCCGAAGGTGGAATGAGCCGAAGAAGGTGGTTCGGACCGAGCGGTATTGGGTGGTACCGACGCAGCCGACCGGACTGAGTGCGATAGTTTGGGATGGAAGGATAGTTTTGGCATCACCAGATACTTAGTAGAAGAGAGAGATGCACGGCATCTTAACAAAAAATAAGGAGAAATTGAGGTACACTTTTTTCACTCAGTAACTTGCATCTTTCGTACTCCACCAAATTGGCCTTTCCTGCGAACTTTACTTATCGAGATATTTTTCATTTTACTACATGTTGACTGTTGAAATTCATGATACTTCCATACCGCTGTAATGTTAGTAGGAGTTGCACAAGAAAGAGAGATGTTACAGGATTAGTGTGTTTGGGACATTGTTTGATATGTCACATTAAAGGATGCAAGGAAAGGTAGTTAGCGGTAGCAGGAATGTTTGGGAGGTTTCAGGAATTAGCTAAGGATTAAGGATGTTATAGATTAAGGATGTTATAGATTAAGGATGTTATAGATTAAGGATGTTATAGATTAAGGATGTTATAGATTAAGAGTTTGTTTGAGGATGAGACGAATTGGTGTCGGACTATGGCAGTTAGGAAACAGATAAGAAACGGTTAGGAAACACAGGAAGAAGCAGGAAGGTATTAGGACTGTCGGAGAACAGTCAAGGGAAAAGGGAGAATGTTTTAGTAGAAGTTTGAAGGAGCTGATCGGAGGACGTTGTGGAAGACTGGGAGAGAGCACGGAAGTCACTATGGATGAGGCTGAGAGAAAATGTTGTTAAGTGACGATTTGTTATATAAAGGACACCTCCGGTAGCTTAGATAACGTCATTTATGGCGAAACCTCTTTTGACCTAGATCCCACTCAGTCCTCATCGCGCAATCTGGATCATGGTACCACAGGGTCATAGCACCTCTCCCGTGAACAAAACTATTAAATTTAAAGATTGAACTCTTTCCCAGAACTCCAAGGCATTACCCATTATAAACAAAGTGAATTGAACCACAAACTAACTCAAACTTGCCATGTGAATGCCTAATTAATGATTCCATTGTAGAGTAATCGCTTCCACTACCCCCCCCCACTACAGCCAGTATCAGTACCCTGATCAAGCTCCAATGTCTCCATTTCCTACCAGAGATCTTCCGCATCACTAGTTGGTGTAGTTTGACTGAGAATTGTCAGAGATATCTCTAACAGATTGGTGTCTGACATGGGCAATTTTGGGAAGAATTTGTTATTCGAAGGTGCTGGCTGGGATCGCACAAACCTTTTTGCTTACCTAGTAGTCTTTGCCCCATCTACTCATTGCTGCTCCTCATGTAACATGAGGATTGTTTCCAAAGTGACCACAGTAGCTTCAGTCAACTTGCATCGGTCGGAAGTCTTTCCCTTTCTTTCCTTTCCCACCAGGACTCGGTACTGTCTGTGAGCCTCCTCCTCCAGTGCCTTATCTGCAATTGTTTGCTGAAACCCTTCAGACAGGGCAGAAAGGATTGATTTCAGCTTTTGTGAGGAGGGCGTCATTCGTGTAACCAGGGAATATGCAGTTCACATTGCACAACTAACTGTGTATGGTGTTTTTGGGATTTGCGAGTGGGGGTTACCAGCAATAGCAAGAGTGTAGAGATTACTGCTAGGCAGCTCTTTTCGCTTTACCATCCCAAGTACACGACATGGATTGAAAGGAATTATTCCTACTGCCTCCCAAGCACTCTGAATATTGCTTGATGTAAAAGCTAATTGTCTAGCTGGCATTAAAATTCTATAAAATAAGTAATTAGTTTATGTAAAAGTACAAGTTAAAAAGTGTTAAATAAATTAGGAATACAAACGGTAAGAATTCCCCCTTATTCATACCTGCATGGCCTTTCCGCACAAATTCATCCAGCCCATTCCCATAATACCTCTATAAAGAACTGAATAGTCTCATGTCCAAAGGCTGCAGCAGGTGGGTTGAGTTGGCAGGAAGGTAAAACGAAATAATCTTAACATTAAGGCAATAATCAAAAAATCACCAATTGAAATGTGAAGTATGCTCATCCAAGATTAGAAGACAGTATGCATTTCCAGCACTATATAGTTTAAAGAATATTTAGCAAATTAGTTCAATACTACATCATGAGTTTCTTAGTTAATAGTTACCTCTCCTGTGTTTCACAATCTAAAACCTCCTTTAACCAACACAATCCCAACTCCTCATTGCTCCACCGCTTTTCAGAAACCCCAAATATTGCTAAATCCTTTTTTTTGAGCTTTGTATACCAGCCCATGTAATGGGCTTGTCCTTTATTGATGATCATAGCTTGAAGAGCAGAGCCATCACCGGAGACACACTCAATAACTGTCACCCACTCCTGTGAGCCATCCTGTACCAAATTAGTTGTCTGCCACCCCTTTTTACAAATTACCTTGCACTGTGAGGCTACCCCCATGATGAATCCCTTCTTGTCCATGTTATAGATATTGGACGGTAAAACATTATAAAACTTCATTAAATATTGCAACTAGATTCTCAATTAATAAGATAATAAGAGTAGGATGAAGGATGGTCTGACCTTATTAAAGTAATCCTTTAGTACTCTGGGATCACTGGCAAGGGCCCTCTGACGATCCATACCAGTACTTAACTTTGCTGACAGCTGGGGGTGGTGGCAGAGAAACCATGATATCCAATGCTTTCCTAATACATGCTGATTGATCCTTCATGATACAATGGCTTGCATCATATCCCTGACTAGCGACATCTTCACTGGATGTCCCCACTCATCCAAACCCTCACACTATCAGACCACAGAGTTCTCCTCATACTGTGTCAAAACCTGCATCCTCCGATGCCCACACACGTGAGATTCGGCCCCCTTCAACCTACCCTGAAAGGTTGAATAAGCAATGCCATACTTCTCAGCCGTACCCTTAATTGACGCTTCTGAGCTCTCCCGATAGAACTTAACTGCCACTTGAAGCAAAGCTTCCTTTTCGTCCTTCCGCAGCTGCTTGATGGGTGGCATCAGTGCTGATTTCGTGTTGATTTGGTAATCTATGCGACCGGGGCCAGAGTTTTCGTTGTGGGCGGGGTAAGTGTTGAAGTGATCTTGGCGCCGAGCCGGATCCCGGTGCCGAGCCGTTTCCCCGTCAAAGACGTTAGAACAAGACACAAGACAACGAGTAAAGAATTTCCTGCACAATCCTACCTAATTTTATTAGACTCAGTAGCTTGAGAGTGATCTGCAGTGATCAATTTCCGGTAATGCAACAGTCATCGTATTTGTGTGGATACGAGCGGTAAATCCAAATTCCAACACTGCCTGTTCTCTACCATTGTGGACGCAGTGGTGCATTGTTCATTTAAGCATGTCAGTGCACGATACCACTTTACATATGAGACGGTGGAGCAGGTGGGGGAGGAAGAGGTCAGAGGTCATATTGGACAAGGGGATCGATCATATGCCCCCCCTGTCAAGATTCTTATGCTATAGGGGGAGAATATGCTGGGGCCTCCGGTAAGGCTCTGATGTACCGTACGGAAAATTTAGCTAATTTTAGTTTCGTCTAGTATAGTGGTGTCGGACTCGTGGATGGCCTAGGGGCACATTAGGACAAATTCCGTGGGTTTCTTTTGTGAGGCGGAAAGTAATAAAGTAAGGGTATGGGAGGGAGAGAGTATCTTGGGGAGCTTGATATTTCCATGAAATACCGTATTTGCAGCGCAGAAATGTCACTACGGTGTTGTTTCGTTGAAGGACGCAGCCCTTGTCGCTGCTAATGGGTTCAGGTAATTGAAGAATAGGATATCCAAAAAAAAGAAATAGGTTCATAGATATTATGAGCTATCACGCTGAGTCGTTTTTGCAACTTTAAAAACAGCACAGTTCCAGCATACCGATACTTGAACCGAAAAACCCAAAAACCCCTGGAATCACGAAAAAAGCCAGTTTCCAGTACGGTACTGAAAGGACAAAAACGGGTCCTGGCCTAGAACACAAAAGAGAGAGAAGGTTCACTTCTCCGAAATGGAACAAACATAGAGAAGGGAAGCGTTGATCGAAAGGAGCACAAACATCACCAGATATGGGCAAAGCGCCGCTCACACAGCTGGAAGTCGGATGCTCGTGGAAAGGAAAAATAAATCGGTCGAAGGAAATCATACTTGCGAAGAAAACAAAAGAAAATTGGAAAAGGGCAAACAAAAATAAATTCGCATTCGTCGTTGATGCTCCGTCTGTTGGCTGTCTCTCATCTCTCAATGTAAATAAAAACAATGTCCCAACAGTAAAGTCGAGTTATGGCTACCAGGTCTACGAACTAAAACCAAACTTTTCACTCCCTAACCCCGAACCACATTTCGCCCCCACAGTATGTATTGATCACTTCATCATACAAAGGATGTACTAACCTCGCTTAGAAAAACTCATATCGCCCTCGAATACGTATATCAGCGTGCACAGGAGTGTGGTTGTCATGTTTTCTGGCCACGTCGAAGTGGGATGTTGAAGTTCAGCCAGGACTTTCTGACTGTTGGTCAACGTGTTGACATTCCTCAGTACCGCGCCCAGAAAGAGGAAGAGCAATTCCTGTTGAGTATAAAGGCATGGTTTGAGAGGATACATAGTGGCCACTGGATCCTAGTTATCGACAATACCGACAACAACGACTGTCTTAGCAACAGCAGTTCTATCGCGAAGCTTGTACCTCAGGGTAACAAAGGTACCGTGATATTAAGGACTAGATCTCAACTGGTTGCAAGCCGTCAGGGTTGCAAAGTTATCCATGTGGACAAAATGGCAAAGGAAGAAACACTAGAATTGTTTTCGAAATGCTTTGGCAACTGGGACACTTTGGAAGATGAAGAACGAACAGTTGTCCCAACGATCCCAGTGTCACTGTATTACTTACCAGTAGCTGTGGTTGGTGCAGCGGCCTTTAAGACCGAGACAGAGACACCTTCCTCCTATTACTGGTCCATTCTCCAGGAAAACGAGCCAGGAAGGACAACAATACTTTCGAGGGAGTTTCCCAACATCCGACTAGAGATTGATATTACCAAAGGCATTCTGGTCACATATTTTATCACCTTTGACAGAATAATGCAACAGATACCTGCAGCAGCAGGACTTCTCCGGTTGATTGCCTTCTTCGACCGTCAAAACATACCGGAGGAGTTATTGAGTCAATGTGTCTTGGAATGGAGCGATGATCCGATAGAATTTCCTTTGGCTATAGGAATGTTATTGGGGTTCTCGTTGATTACGGACATTAAGCGTGATGGCAAGAGGTTTTACGAGCTTCATGTTTTGGTCCAACTTGCTATACGTGCGTGCTTATCACCACAGGAGCTGGGTCACTAGAAGGTCACTGCACTTCAAGTGGTTTCACGATTGTTCTCCCGCGATGAATTCGAGTGACACCGGATTCTTGGAAGAGTAAGGGGAAGTGATGTGCGGTTTTGTACCAGAGACTGAGAGGTATAGAGGGATACCGAGCATCGTGCCTTGGGTCCAATAACTATGGAGCATTCCACAGTCCACGAAACCAGCTACTCGGAAGAGCTTAGAGAGATCACGCGCGGTATTGTATCAGAGACTAAGCGGTATGGAGGGTTCCCGAAAGTCGTGATGTCGGTCCAATAACTGTGAAGCATCCCACAGCCCCACCAAACCAGGTTCTTGGGAGGGCTTGGGGAGGTCGCGTGCAGCATTTTAGGAGAGTAAGCGAGATGGAGGTTTCGCGAACATCGTGATTTCGGTCCAATAGCCGCGAAGCATCCCACAACGCCACCAGACCAGGTTCTTGGAAGAGAAAGGAGAGGTTACGTGCGGCACTGTAACAGAGACGGAGTGGCATTTTTGGTTATATGTTTTCCATAAGGGGGTAGGTTTTTTATTCCAGAAATCGTTAACTTGGTCAACTGAGAAATCGATCGCGTTCACGTACGCCTTGCATACGTCACCGTTATGGTGATATAA
>ML120397.1:429061-439951 GCA_003788595.2 Choiromyces venosus 120613-1
GTCACCAATGGTGTTGAAAGGTTATAGTCCCTCGCAGTCCCTCGCAGCCCTCTGCCATCCCCTGCGAACCCCACAGTCCCCTATAGTCCCCTATACTCACTCGCCATCACCTGCCATCACTCGCAGTCCCCCGCTGTCCCCTGCTGTCCCCTGCTGTCCCCGACCAAGCCCACAGTGCCCCGCGGTCCCCAATCATCCCTGCTCTACACCTACTGCCCTCGAGCCCCCACCCTAGCTACTATTGTCTCATGTTGCCGGGCCCGTCGTCCTTTGTGATACCGGCCGTCTTCAGATTTTGCAGACGAGAACGGGACATCTTTCGCCGTCCAGTCCGGTCCAGGGCTCTTGGCAGCCACCCTCAGGGCCCTGCAGGGCCCCTAGACCCTGGAGAACACTGATTGGTCAAATCAACTCTTACCTTGCAGTCCTCCGGTTACCTATCAAAGGTCATTAAGAGCCTACATCAAAATTCTGGCCTGTGTTCCCTCGACCTGACACACAAACCTACATTAGCTTAACGAATATTCAGGCCAACCATTACCTATATCGGAGCGCCCAAACCTGGAAAAGGTTTTTCCAGCATATCATCCTTCTTATCTAAGTCTCTCTTCCTACGCAATTGTGTTTGACGGAATATGCTCATAATTACTGTGCCTCAAGAAGCATCAATCCATAGACTAACCATGATTCGCGCATATTGTACGAATAGGTTGGGTAGGCTTGAGATAAGATATCATGACCACCCTACGATTGAATTTGGTATGGCCTCCATCCGTACAGATAGAGGATTTATCGTTTCCAATTAGCCACCGAAGGAGTGCAAGCTGAGCTTCAGTCAAGCAATTAACAAATTCCGCCGCTTCTCCTACTTGTAGCTGTTTAAATACGAAATAAAGGGTGGACGAATATGCGCAGTGGCTCCTATGAGATCGAGATAATGGAGAATGGGTGAAGACAAACCGAATTAATTAAAGAACAAACAACAACAAACTAACATCACTATATGAGAAAACATTCTCCCACTGTCCAATTTCTCCAATACTCGGTGCTCTACTATCCAGTAGACGACATCACGAGCCACGCGGACACCCACCCCCACTCGTACAGATGCTGATTGGCTGATCTTGTGTGAGGAAATCGACCGCTGATCGCTGCAGTTGCTTCACTTCATCAGGTTCATGGCGGGAAAGTTTCCTGTTCAAGTTTAGTCGTCCGAGTGACGGGGTGTCCGAGTGGCTTGTGATGTCGTCTACTCCTATTCTGTATAATATATATCGGTTGTGTTGACTCTGGTAGGTTGAGAGTGATCCACGGTGATCAATTTCCGGTAATCGAACAGTCATCGTATTTGGCGGGATACGAGCGGTAAATCCAAATTCTAACAGTGGCTGTTCTCTACTATTGTGGAAGCAATGGTGCATTGTTCATTTAGGCATGTCAGTACATGGTACTAGTTCACATATCAGACAGCGAAGGAGGTGAGGGAGGAGGAGGTCTCAGGTCATGTTAGACAAGAGTATCAATCATATGCTCCCCCGCTCAGCCTGTCAAGATTCATGTGCTATAGGAGGAGAATATGTCAGGGCCTCCCATGAGGCTCTGCGCATCCTATACAGAAAGTTTTGCTAAGTTTAGTTTAGTCCAGTTTAGTGTAGTGGTGTTGGACTTGTGGATGGCCTAGGGGCACATTAGGACAAATTTCATGGGCTTCTTTTGTGAGGCGGAAAGTAATAAAATAAGGCTATGGGAGGGAGAGCAGATCTTGGGGAGCTTGATATTTCTACAACATACCAGATGTTCTATATATACAAAAGTTGTCCTTGTATAAAAACAAGTTTCCTCAAAACTACTTATGAGGAACAATTCCTCCAATGTCTCCAAACTTGTACCAAATTCCATGAACTTGTAACTACCCAACAGAAAAGCTCTTCCTTGTCATCCTATGTCTCATCTCTTATCATTCCATATTCTTTCCCCCATGCTAAAATATCCTTCTACTTTGCCAAATACATAGTATACTAAAACTCTAGTAGCTTTAAACTAACAATCACTTCTCTTGCCATTCCATATCACTTCTTGTGACCTAGGTATGGAAACTTCATGACTTTCAACAGAAAGTAAAAGTCAGCCTTGTATTTATAGCATCCTCTATTTCTTGACAATAATCAAGGATGATCACCCCCTCAAGACCTTACATGAGTGGTCTCCCATCATGGAGATGAAGGATCAATTGCTTTATGTCACTGTGCATAATATTAACATAGCGTACCCACCTAGGCAATCTCAAACCAGAGCAAACTTTGGACAATTCTGTTTTGTACCCTTCTTTTTTTGCATCTAAAAATAGATAGCAACTGCATCCTCACCAAAGACTAGAGGTCAAGCTATCTTCCCATCAACATCATCACCCATCTCCCTATCTTGCACTCTCACTCCCTTTGTTCCCATATCACAATATTGTTATTGACTAATAACCTCTCAGCCCAATCATGAATATTATTACTAAAATTATGTTCCACAGATACAGATATGAAATTATCTTTACAGAGGACAAAGACATTGATTGAAGAGCTGATTCCTCTAAAAATGAGTGTGAGGAATTTATATACTTATAGACATAATTCCAGCATAATGATTGAATAATATGAGATCAAGAAATAACAATCATAAAGGAAACTCAGGCAAACTTCACACAACTTTTCCACAATATTCCAGGACATGCTATGACTGTCTATAATGACCAACATGGCCACCATGCACAGATCTTGAGAATTTAAACTCAAAAATCAAAAAAAACTTAAAAATTACCTTCACCCATGAAAATATTATAAGCGATAAGTTTAGGTATCCTCATTGTTATCATTTGGAACTGGTAAATGGAATGTTAAACAACAGTGAAAGATGATATAAGTGAGAGGAAAGATGGAAATTGAACCTACTGCTTTTGATGTTACTGCCTAACACCCATTAGTTCTTCCATTGTACTGATCTACAATTATCTACAGTATACTAATAGTATTTAGCCAAGTACACTTCTCGTTACAATTTTATCCAATTTCCAATGCATTTAAGGCTGCCAAAGTAAACGTATAATCATTAGTCATTCACAACAATTTTTAACATCCAAAAAGGAACATCTACAGGTAGTTACACCATGAGTGACAACCAATGACAAACAAACATCAAACAATACAAGACCAATAAAATATTGCATAACTATTTCACTGCTCCTTCACCCACGCCTCCCTTTAGCCATAAATCCCACTAATATATCCGGTATGTGCCACCTTCACCGGTAACTTACTTATATCCTCAAACCGGACCATCCTATACTAACTGTCCTTTGCCTTGGTCTACTAGATATGTGTTCTCACTGATTGACTCCGATGTCGCGAGGCGTCACGAGTCGTTGCGGACGTGGGTGTTTGTGCTAAGGCATACATGCTGCCCATTTGCAACACCAAGGTCATTGCGCATATAGTGGACAAAGTAACTTTGCGATCTAAGTTACTCCAATTATCATTTACGCAAGACACATGCCATCTTTTTTCTTTACTTTTCAGCACTGTATTTGGGGATATCTGATGTCCGACAAAAATGTTAATGGGGGTTCACCCTTATCTCCTTATGTAATAGTGGTACCGCGGTGGGCAAAAAAAAGTCCTTGTGTTTCTCCTCCAAGATTTGGCGATCTTTTCCGAGTTGCTCCGATTGACCAATTCCTTGATCTGTATTCAGCGCTTCACCTAGAGGGTGATTGAAGCGATAGTGCGGTCACTCAAGAAAAAGGTCGATTAACCTCTCGAGGTCACAAATTCTACTGGGTAGTTCAGGGTAGGATTGCTTGTAACAAGTGCAAGAAGTGACTCCGCTTATATACATGACTCGGGGCCTAGCCAGGGAGTTATAGAAATCCCTAAGGAGTAAACGGTCTAAACTAGGAAACTTTGCCAAATAATCACAGATATTTACAAAATCTTCTGAGACTTTCTCAAACGTTACCAAACATTCCAACCGTTGCGGGGTCTCAGCGAACTGCCACTTCATCTTTGCTTTGTAAACTCTATTAACCACAATCGCCAATGGCATAATCCCTATCTCTAAATTCTAAAGTCGTTTCCCCAATGTCATCCCACCAATCCCTTTTCGTCAACGAAGATCCGCGAAATGTCTTTGGTGATCGCTTGGAGATTGTTGGTGATTTATAACACTAACAACCTCATACGCCTCCACAAAACTAATCCTCTCAATATCTGAGTTTTCTCCTCATAATGTCGTCAACTTCCAGGTACATTCTAAAGTGGTGGGGTGTTTCCAGCCCAGGGTTTTGAAGAATCCCCTGAAGGCCAGCCTATAAGCCACTCTGGCTTGGGAATACTCCCCCTGTTTTTCACGTAGACCAGCCAACCCCACTAGTATTTTACCGAATTTATAGTGCTCAGGACCAAGCGTTGACACTTGGGTTTCGAGTACACGTTGCCACACTGTCCCTGATTCAGCGGACTTCCCGTGGGCACTTAGAGCCATAGGCAGATATTTGACACATCTTAGGGCCTGGGGGTGGTCTGGTCCAATAAGCTTCTGTGTGCCCTCTAGTGCACACCGAAATATCGTCACTGATTCGCCGTACATACTGAGTTCTTGTAGCACCAACGCCAAAGTGTGGACATTGGTTAGGGTGTCAGGGTAGTCTGGTCCAAGAACCTTCTCTGTAGATTCCAATGCACGACGAAACATCCTCTCAGATTTGCCCTATCTTCCAATGTCTTGTAGTACTGATGCCAGGTTATTGGCACTCGTTAGGGTGTCGGGGTGGTCTGATCCAAGAACCTTCTCCCTCCCCTCGAGTGCACGCCGAAACATCGTCTCTGATTTGTCATACCTACTGAGGTCTTGTAGTACCAACGCCAGATTGTTGACACAGATTAGGGTCTCAGGGTGGTTTGGTCCAAGAGCCTTCTCCCTCCCCTCCAGTGCATGCCAATACAGTGTCTCTGATTGGCCATACCTTCCTAGGCCTTGTAGCACCGAAGCCAGGTTATTGACACTCGTTAGGGTGCCGGGATGGTCTGGTCCAAGAGCCTTCTCTTCAGGCTCCAATGCATGCCGTAACATTCTCTCTGATTCGTCGTACCTTCCTAGGTCTCCTAGCGCCAATGCCAGATTGTTGACACTAATTAGGGTTCTAGGGTGGTCTGGCCCAAGAACCTTCTCTTCAGACTCCAACGCACACTGAAGCATCGTCTCTGATTCGTCATACCTACTGAGGTCTCGTAGTACCTAATAAAATTAGTTATAATTGTTCAGGAAATTCTTTGCTCGTTGTCTTGTCTCTTGTTCTATCTAAGCTACCGGAGGTGTCCTTTATATAACAAATCCTCACTTAACAACATTTTCTCTCCGCCTCATCCATAGTGACTACCGTGCTCTCTCCCAGTCTTCCACAAGGTCCTCCGATCAGCTCCTTCAAACTTCTACTAAAACATTCTCCCTTTCCCCTTGACTGTTCTCCAACAGTCCTAATACCTTCCTGCTTCTTCCTGCATTTCCTAACCGTTTCTTATCTGTTTCCTAACTGCCATAGTCCGACACCAATTCGTCTCATCCTCAAACAAACTCTTAATCTATGACATCCTTAATCCTTAGCTAATTCCTGAAACCTCCCAAACATTGCTGCTACCGCTAACTACCTTTCCTTGCATCCTTTAGAGTGACATATCAAACAATGTCCCAAACACACTAATCCTGTAACATCTCTCTTTCTCGTGCAACTCCTACTAACATTACAGTGGTATGGAAGTATCGTGAATTTCAACACATTGTAAGTATGGTTGCTCTCCTGTTCATGGCGGTGACCATATGTGGGTGGCCTAAAGGAATTCTCTGTCAGAAATAGCAGTACCCAAGGGAGGCCCATAGAAGCTCAATCAGCCACCTGTCAGCTCTATTGCGGCCTGCCAACCCCGGCCGTACAAAATTGTGAGGGTCTCGTCCTAGCATATCAGCCCATTTTTAAAAAGGCAAATATCGGTAATCACATCGCTGGTGTGGGTCATATCTTTCTTTACCCGGATGGCGGAAGGAGCGCCCATTCCACCCAACTGCTCGCTTCGTCGAAAAACTGCAAAAAATCTTGTCTGGATACTGACTGCTGTCTCCTTAAGAGGATGGAGCATAATCACCTCCTACCTTAACTCTCTCATCTCCTCCTTTAACTCTCACACATCTGTTTCCATCCTTCAAAAGGAGCTTAGAATTGAGCTGCCACCTTCATTCGCGTATACCCTCTGCGGTTGGCTATAGGACCCAACTTGAACTCGAGATGTGGATAGAATCGCTTCGGCTAAACACCCATTAATCATTGCGAGCTCTTCCCTCGAGTCGACATTACCCCGGACATCACAGTACAGAAGTCCTGACTGTTGAATATCGCGGGTTTCATGCGGCAGATCATATTATCGGTCACAACGGTCATGGGCGAGGCGGCGAGGAAACGGATTGGTGGGAGGATGACGAGATGTCGAGTGGTCTCCTATAACAGCGACATGGATGATTCGATATGAGAGTAATTCATGTCAGAAGTGACAGGAAAAAGAGTTAAGGATATAACGGATATAATATCTACAGGAGATAAGATAATGGAGTTAGTAAAAGGTGTGGATGCTCGGGAGATAAGGGACTTACCGGCATCCCGGCATTAAGGGATTTAAGGATATAAGGTTAGGGTTGATATTGGGTATATCAACGGGCATGCAAAGAAGTAGCTATGAACATTGGTATATAAACCTTAGCTATTGCCCGTAACTTTGCAATAAATAAGCACAACAAAAAGCTCATAATTCACACCGACACCATCTGAAACATTGCTACATTGTTAGTGAGGAATACCAAGTTCAGGGATTGTACAGTAATAATACCTTTATGACATAGGGACCACCACGGTAACCGAGACAAAGAGCTAGCGGCAGTCCTACACCTATGCCTGGGGGGTACAGAGACTCGGTATTGGCAATCGGTGAGGGGCAGAAGAGCAAGAGGGAGAGCGCTCTGTTGATGCCCAGAGGCAGAGCAAAAGGCTTTCGGTGGAGAAAGGACAGGTTTGATGAAAAGGTAGCTGGGGTAAGGTAAATTCAACCCAGAGAAGGGAGGGGGAGGAAGGAATGTCAAGAACGTTTGGCCTCGTTACTGGTAGAGGAAGCGTTCTTCGGATAGATGGCGGACTTGAAGAGGGTGGTGGGTGCCCATAGGCTTGAATGTTTGCTTGTTGAGTACTGTGGGAGATAATGTTGGTTTGGTGCTGAGAGGGGTGTTGTTGATGATGTCTCATGCTCTTCCTCTGAAGGGAAGTAGAGCCCCCTTATATACAATATTTTCCCCCTCTGATAAACAGGCAAACAGACAGGCAAGCAAACAACAAACATAAATCAGTGAGAGAAATCCGTAGAAGACCATGGAACGTACACATCATCTCCACCTCATTAGCTGTCGCACTCTATTGGCGAAGATTGCGTGGACAGACCACAAGTCCATCACGAAGCTCCACAGTACAGTGGTCTGAACATCTTTGTCCCCGTTACGTAATTTAACCAGCTATAATCATAGTGAGATTAAACAGACTCGTCTTGCCTTTAATGTTGTTCTGTCTCCGTCTGTGGATGGTGGGGTTGAACAACTTTGTCTACTTCTCCCAAAGTGCTGGGGAAACCCCTCCGTCTTAGATACCCCCTTCCACAAAGTTCTCGTAATACCCCATGTATTTGTGCCCGTGTCAACGATGTATCGCATCTGTTGATTGTAAGTAATGGTTATAATAAATCTCATCAACATGCCGCGTGTGGTACGTCGTTGCCACCGAGACCGTGCCACAAATACCTGGGGTGTCACGAGAACTTTGTGGAAGCATGTGGACTCGCGCGTTTTTGCCATGAAAAACGCTGGCTACCGAATTATCTAGAGGAGGTGAAGGTAAACTTGAGATTCATTCTCATTTCCTCAAGATAATTCGGTAGCCGGCATTTTTCTTGGCAAAGACGCGCGAGTACTCGGGTGTGAGCATAAGGTTGTCAAACCTTTGTCAAAACCGACCTGATTCATCGAAATTACTATGTGTGTAATGGTATTTCTGCAGCTACTCGGCCAATCTAGACTAACTTTTGAAGGAAACAAGTCTGTCAACCCCTTGGCGTAGTGGCTGGAGCAAACACCGTTCTTTGAGTGGATGTTCTACGGACGTACACTTGATATCCTGTACTCACACGGCCGAATTGAAGCCGGACACTTTATACGGGAACTAGCACCTTAGGTGTCTAGCTTCAACTCGGCCGCGCGAGTACTGTACTCGGGGGTGACCATAAGCCGGGCGCATTTCCAAAACGAGCAGGGTATTTGTGTGGAAACTAGCACAAATTAGGAAACTGGAGTGATACCTCATGATCACAATTGGTGATGGAAAAAAAGTCGGGCGCAGTCGGTAACATCTTCCTATTGCGATAATTTGGTTCTCCTGCAACCAGGCCCAGGGGCCCCCAGTTTGCTTTTACCACTACTTATATCCATGATTTTTAGCACCTATCTGACTTATAAAAAGCTTTACTGTTGTTATCATGCCCTCAAGGAAGTATATATGTACAAACAACAGGAACATGGTAACCCTTATCATGATATGATAAGGATTTGATCATATACCCCATTACTAAACGGAGGAGTGTAGACAACAGTCACACTTGACCATATTATAAGCACTTTGTGGCCTTCCTTTCCCTTCCCTTCTCTCTTTTTCCTCAACTTTCCTTTACACACCACTCAACTTAACTCTAGATCATGAACACGCTCAGCTCAGGTGCCCAAGAGAACATCTTATTTTCATCATGTGGCACAAGGACCGCTCCTCTACGGGGACAAATTGTATCCCCATCAAAAGAAAACGTCGGCTTCCTGGCCTTGTTTCAGCTGAACACGAAACCCCTCTAGTTATTGGGGACCCCGACGAAAGGATGGTCTTAGACTCATCCGTGTCTAAAACTCCTGACGATTCAGAGTTTTCTAACCTTTACTTGGAAAGTGAGGAGGCTGGGTCTCGTGGACGGGAAAAACAACGTTCCCGCACTGGTAATTAGCATTCCTCTTATATTATGTTGTCACCACCACCTAACCATCACATAATCTTTCAGCCCAGAAGCATTCCAAGTCTCGTTGGGGAAGCGAGTCAATCAAGAGTGATTTTAGTATTGACAGCCTTCCAACTTCAATTCCTGGCTGTATGAGTCTTGAGGATACCGATATGTACGCACTAAAAGTGCGCATTGAAGAGATCACTCAGAAGCTTTCCAAAAACTTGGTTGTGCCAAATGACAAACGGTTCGACATGTTGACTTTATACTAACCTCCATCAACCTGGCATACTAACTCAAGCACCTAGATCTCTTTCTCCGGACCCTATCTATCATGTGAACCGTCGCCGTACAAACATCAGAGAGGCCAGATCCCGTGAACATCTAGAAGCTGAGCGTCATGACTTGGTGGCGCAAGTTTGGGCAACGAACCCTCAGTACAGGCCTCCTAGCCATTATAGGAAACCGGTTGCCAAGCATGAAAAGGTCTATGTACCTGTGGGTGACTATCCAGAGATTAACTTTAGTAACTATTAACTAACCCCTACTAATCAAATTAATGCTGTATTGAAGACACACAGAAAATGGCACATACTAACATTAAGGGCACGCTTGTGCTCGCAACTTCTACTAGTTGGATTGCTCATTGGTCCTCGCGGGCATACCCTCAAGCGTATTGAGAAAGACTTTGGGATGAAAGTTGCCATTCACGGTAAAGGTTCTATCAAAGAGGGCACAGGGGAGAGTGATCTGGCTCTAGCTTCTGACCAGGACGAAAATCTGCATTGTCTCATCATCTCGCCTAACCCGGACTTTATCCTTAAAGCTAAGAAGATGATTAATGAGATTATTGAGACTGCAAGTAACCCATTTAGCTCACAGCCCTTGTGTCTTTTTTTTAACAATGTTTTCAGGCTGCGTCAACACCCGAAACCTCAAACACACTCAAGCGTAACCAGCTCAGAGAATTGGCTTCCTTGAACGGGACCTTACGCAATGATGCAGGAAAGACCTGTTCCAACTGTGAGTTTTAATTTTTCACTGAAATCTGCGAAACTCTAGCTCAGAGAATATTCTAGGTAGTGAGATTGGTCACCGTAGGTACGACTGTGCCAAAGAGACCAATTATACAGCAGGGGTAATTTGCAGGGTATGCGGTAATGTGGGACATTTCGGTTGAGACTGCATGGACTGTCCTAGAGGTCGGGATTGGCGTGATAAAATTGTCAATTCCATTTCTGGAGATCATGAATATGAGGTTTTTTTCTTCTTCCCCATTACCAATCCCTGATAACCCTTTGACAGCGCAGATACTAAATATTTCAACAGGAGTTTATGCGCGATGCCCTAGGAAGTGACAAAACTACTGTAGGGCAGATTGCAAACCCTCCTACTGGGCCAAGATATGGTAATAATACCTCCGGGACGGGATATGGGTCTAAGCCATAGGAGGGTAATTCCGGTGCTGCCCAAGCCCCGTGGACACAGGCAGATGGAACTTTGGTTCAGTCATCGGAGCTTAGTTCAGTCGTCGTCTAACCCCCATGGGGGCCGCCAAGTACGTCTTTCATCAAGCCTCATGAGATCAAAAACCACTCTATCCCTAAAGGCCCTAAAGCCGAAGGGGGTCCAATCCGCCCATGGTCAAAATCACAATCAGGACAAGGTTCAAACAAAGGTCCCGGAGGCATTGGTCAGAATAAGGGAAATATGAACTCGCATACTCCAGTCCCATCCAATGGTCTCCACGAAAACATTGGATCTAGAGAGAGAGACAGCC
>ML120397.1:440327-522578 GCA_003788595.2 Choiromyces venosus 120613-1
CCTCCCCCTCCCTCCGAGCCCCCTGCCGATGGCTTTGATCCTCATAGATGGAACTAGCTCTCCTGGAGATCTCAAGATTACTACTAACCCAGCAAGCCAGCAGCCAAATTATGCCCAACTAAAAAAAAAAAAAAAACCAAGTTTAGCCTGTTTTATTAAAAAATATCTTTCATCACATTTGAAATACCATCCAAGCTATGTGAGGGTGCTTCGTCTATTTGTAGCTACTCTTTATTAATAAAATTAGGTAGGATTATACAGGAAATTCTTTGCTCGTTGTCTTGTGTCTCGTTCTATCTAAGCTACCGGAGGTGTCCCTTATATAACAAATCGTCACTTAACAACATTTTCTCTCAGCCTCATCCATAGTGACTTCCGTGCTCTCTCCCAGTCTTCCACAAGGTCCTCCGATCAGCTCCTTCAAACTTCTACTAAAACATTCTCCCTTTCCCCTTGACTGTTCTCCGACAGTCCTAATACCTTCCTGCTTCTTCCTGCGTTTCCTAACCGTTTCTTATCTGTTTCCTAACTGCCATAGTCCGACACCAATTCGTCTCATCCTCAAACAAACTCTTAATCTATGACATCCTTAATCCTTAGCTAATTCCTGAAACCTCCCAAACATTCCTGCTACCGCTAACTACCTTTCCTTGCATCCTTTAGCGTGACATATCAAACAATGTCCCAAACACACTAATCCTGTAACATCTTTCTTTCTCGTGCAACTCCTACTAACGTTACAGTGGTATGGAAGTATCGTGAATTTCAACATTTATGTGGAACAACTCGTACGTCTAGTTATTTGTATGGTAGTCTAAATTATCAACAAATTCTGTTGGAAAATACCTGTGTGGCTTTCCTAAAGCTTTGTGAGAAAAACTCTGCTCAAGGTGCGGGTTGAACTCTCAGTCTTACTGGACCATGGTAGGAGGGAAAAGCACCCGTGATCCTGCAATTTTGAGCTGACAGCGTAATAGTATTTACCACGCTTTCGAGAGGATCAAGACTATCTAAACACCTATAGTGCAGTGTGTCTAAAGTGTGGACCTGGCTAGATGCAACACGTAACACTCAACCATCTGAGGAACAAGTGCTATACCATAAAACTTGTAATTTCTCAAGGTTCTCTGTTCAATTCCTGGAGGTTTGTAGGTTTTTTGGGAATTTTATTTTGTATAATGGCATACACAGAATTGGCAATTTTACCTTGTCTACTTTCGATTGAGGCCTGTATTTTTTTCGAAATCACTTTTTTACTTTCTAGCTTTAACTGCTTAATACACTTTCATTCTTCTATCCAAGTTTGCCTATTTAAAAAAAAAATGTCAACCTCACCAATCACCAATGCATCAACTCAGCGAAGCAGAGCCTATCAAGAGAGACTCAGGCAAGCCAACCTCTCTCAGAACTCACAAAGTGGATCCCCTGCACTGCCAGATATTTCTCATACTGATAAGTTTTCAATTACATCCAATACAGTAATAATAACTAAAAGATAAAATTACATACAGCCACTTAGGAGAAGTGTTCATGATCTGAGACAAAGTTTAATTGCAGTTGCGCCATGTGGCAGGGGAACAGTGGGGTTGTCAATGATCAACAGGCACAAATGATCAATGGGTGCGAATAAGTCACCATCATGACCAACTGTCAACAATCAACCATAAGAATACTAAAGTAATAGTGTTATTAATTAAATAATAAAAATAGAAATCAAAGGAAATAAGACTAGCTAATACCTTGTATAACCTCCTTTTGCTTCCACTACTGCAGCTACCCTATCAGGCATTGATCTCCACAACTTCTCAAAAAGCTTCTCAGGAATTGTCTCCCAGACTATTGGTAATACATGTGCAAGCCTCCTCCTAACAGCTTCTTTTCCTCCTGGAGTATCTCCAATTCTTGGATACTGCTGGTGCAATTGCTTTTTAAACTCAACCCATACATACTCAATTGGATTCAAATCAGGGGAATAAGGTGAGTGTTCCTCCAATTCAATACAGTTTCTCTGCAACCAATTCATAACATTATAAGCCTTGTAAAACACAGAATGGTCTTGCTGAAAAAGGATATCTTGCATACCAAAAGAAATCATTTGATGAATTACAGCAAAAGGATTCCTTCTCAAGAGTCTGATATACCTGTTCTTGTTGATATTTTTAGTAATTGAAACCAAAGAACCTTTTTTGTTACCCCAAAAGCACCCCCAAACCATAAGAGAGATTCCCTTATCCTTCTTCTTTGGGTGAATACAATCAGCCAACCACTTCTCTCCAGGTTCTCTAAAAACCCAGTATTGCTTTGGATCCTTAGACTTCTCCAAACTGCACTCATCACTCCAAATCACTCTCTCCAAATCTTCAACTATCCAGTCCTTATGGACTATAGCCTACTTCAATCTCTTAGCAATATGGTCAGTCTTCAGCTTAGGTCTGGATTTGGCTAGCCATTTTTTAATATTGGCTTCCCTGAGTATCTGGTCCCCTAGTACACAGGAAAGTTTATTAGACAATCATGTCATATTACTCAAGGTAGCACTGAGAGTTATCAGTAGAAAGCGAAACAGCAATGGCAGGTACATATTTATCCCTGAAATCTGATCTGGTCATTTTCTGATTGGATTTGGCTGCCCAGATAATTATGCGGTGCTGTGGATGGCTCAGGATGGGTGTGTGACCAGGGTGAGAAAGATTTTCAAGTGATTGGCACTCATATGTCCAGACAAGAAAGCTCTGAATTGTTGTCCAAGGTTGTCCAATAATTTGAGCAACAAGAGTGATATTGCGAAAACAGTAGAAAAAAGCGATTATTATGTCCATTTGAACATTACTCATTTCTCTCTGGGAGGTTTTTGGTGGAGGTATTTTTTTTTCTGCATACTTGGGATTTCCAGATTGGTTAACCATTTGGAAAAAAGGTGAATTGAATTGTGTGACAGTGACCTTTGTGGGTATGGATAGTATGAACAGTTGCAATGGCATGAATGGTCATGATCATGATTACCTTTATTGCAAGCTTGCATTTTCGCAAGGCAACAGTTTAGTAACCTGAGATATATTTCATGAACACTTCTGCCCAGTGGCTGTAGTATCTGCTAGCACTCTATGAGTACATAAGCATCGTGAGATGCTCAGGGCCACAAAAGTTCTTGCTGAGAATACTGTCAAGGGAAAAATCTGATTTTGCATTTTTAATCATGCAGTAGTTAGTTTGCCTGAACCAAATCATTATTTGTGAAGGAACTCTATTTAGCTAAAAATTAGGGGGAGGGGGGAGATTACATGGCCTATGTACATAGACTGGGGATGCATCATTATTTGTTTGCTAGTTTGTTTGTCAGCTTATACAGCCTATGAGGACAGGCCTATATAAAGGGCTTATCCCCACACCTCACTTAGAAAAAATAGGGAGAGGGAGGGAGAACGAGGAGAGGTGACGAGGGTATTTGGCATTGAGGGAGACTACGGAAAATTGCCGGAAGGATCACAGGAAGACAATGGGAAAGTTGTATTTAGAGGAATTCAGCATAGATAGTTGGACAACTGGGATCAGTTGGATTTTCTTTGGCTTGCATTGATTTTTCTTTTCAGGGTTTGATTGTGGTTTTCAGGCTTGTCGTTAGGGGATTATTTCCTAGAGAATTGATTGAGACTTTGCTGGTTTCTTTTAGAATGACCAAACCTGTTTACCGTGGGCATTTTTTGTTTGGTTGTTGTTCGTGATCGAAAGGCAAGACCTGACCTATCCTTTTGTTCTCATTTGGTGCTCTGAACCTGACCCATCGGGAATTTATTTTTTCATTTGGTGCTCTGAAACGGATAGTCAACGTTACTATACTATGACGCTGTTGTTTGTTTTCTCTTAATGGTCAGGTTTTTCAGTTGAGATTACAGTTTGGTCACTATTTGTTTTTAGTTTCTAGCAAGCAAGCATTAGTTTACTTTGTTTCAATGGTAGCTGCCATAAAGGTGTCTGTCCTTATGGGTGGGGATAGGGATTATCTGGAGAGCGTTGAGCAGTATATCGAAGATGTGGAAGCAGCTGCGTTGAGTTGGGATAGCTACTTTGCTCCGCACATGGTTATTGATGCCGAACCTACCAACAAGAGCAAGATAAAGTTCTTCTGTCAAAACCTTGGAAGACAGGGTGATGCCTGGCACTGGTCGCATTACATCTTGGAGGATTTGAAGAAGTCTGACTGGTCCGAAATCAAGTTGGAGTTTATCGATCGATATGGCAGCAAAGTCACTCAAGTTGCAAACCTCTTCGAAGTGTAGAATGAGATTATCTCTATCATCCAGGGGGAGCATCAGCATATTACTAACTACGTTCATGAGGTCAAAAGGTTGTCTCGCCGGGTTCCGAAGGAGATGGATTCCTTGTTGGCCATCTCATTTATTAGGGGAATAAAAGATGACAACTGCAGTGAAAGAGTTTCTTTCGATTTGAAAGATTCCCCCAACTTCAACTTTGCGTGGGCTCTTTGTATTGTGAAGGCTGCCTATCGTATGATTGGTGAGGCAGACCCTTTCAACCCAAAAAATCGGTCGATGAATGGGAATGGGAGTTGGAACAGCAAGGTGTATGAGGAGGATGGAGCACCAATGTATGCCTCACCCGAGAGTAGGCCGGTGTCTGTCCAGGCTGCCGCAGTGAAACCAATGCAGATCCAGACTGGGATACCTGTTGCGAGCCCAAGTGTTCAGCCATCAAATTCTCTGACTCAGCCGAAACCGCTGAACTCTAGGGAGGAGTTTAATGTCATGATGAGGAGTTTCATGTCAATGATGGGTCTCCAGGTAGGAAATCTACAACCTCCATCGCCACCAGCTAGTCCTCCCTCAAGGCTTCACCAGCCTGAAGGATATAGCAATAGGTATAGATCGTCTGCTATCTGTTACAACTGCAGAACTCATGGGCATTATTCCGATGCCTGTGTTGACCCTCTGCTATTTGCCTAAGAACGTCAGCAGGGCAGAGACAATGATAGAAGGGAGAAAGAGTTATGATGTATACCCTTTCGAGAGATAACAAGTGACTGGCTCCAATTTGATTGAGGTCCTACCTCAAATGAGGTGAATGATTCTACCACACGAGAAGCCAGCTATAGAATTCCCACAAGAGCGGCAGTATCGTGAGCTAACACCTATGATTGGTGAATTGGTGCAACCTCTATCGCAACATCCCATTCTGGATTCGACAAGAGAGAGTAGTCGCCAACCTCTGACTTCTGCTTGCATGAAAGCTTGCTCTACAGGCTGCAGAGATTTTGAAGAGGCCTGCACGACACTGTCTCAGATTTCAGTGGTAGCTACAATCTTACAGAGGGGCCTTGTCAAAGAGAGAGTACAGGTGGAAGATCTGGATGAGGAGGAGGAAGAGGAACAACCCTGCTGCCAGATCACGCAAAGAGTTTCGGAGCTAGAGGAGTCATCGCCGCATTTCCCTCACATGCAAAAGACCCAAACTTCTTCGGCAGATCTGATGAGACAGTAGGAAGCAGAATTGCTAGACTCTGCAACCCAGACAATGAGGATGACAAGGAAAGTGCCTGGAGAAAAGGTTCCAGCACTACCAATTAACAGGATGAAGGGTGAACACCAGTATACAATCGAAGATGCGCTCACAGAATCAGGGTTGAACCTGGTCATCACTCTCCCTCAGTTACTGGACTGTTCTCCCCAGTTGAGGCTAGACCTTACAGAGTTGCTTCATTCTTCATTGCTGAGAGCTCAGAAGAAAAATGGAACTGATGAGGAATCAGCACCTATTGCTCAGGCAGGAATTACAGTTAAATCTACAGAGATTCCAAAGGTCTTGAGCAAAGCAACTCCAAATACAGGTCATGAAACAGATTGTCTGTATGTTGAGGCATGGGTATGGAATCAGAAGGTTCCTGATGTCCTAGTTGATGGCAAGATGATGTTGGTGCTTATTTCCAAAGAGTTGGTAAAGAAGCTTAACTTGGTCTACGTCTTGAAGTATGGCTTGGAATACTACAGGAGCACCATGAGAAAGAAAGTGATAGAGGGCAATATTGACTGGATCGCTGAGAGGCAGGTAGCTTTCCATGCTATCAAACAGGCAATTGCAAATAATGCAATGGGGGCACCACTCCTAAACATGCAGTATCGCTTAGCTGTAGATGCAAGTAAGATGGGAATAGGAGGAGTCCTGTTTCAGCTTGCTGGGATTCAAGCTGACATTGAGGCATTGAATTTGGTAGCACATCAGAAGGCAGAATGGAACATCATGTTTATGTCATTCAGGTATGCAGATACAGAACGTAGGTATTCAAACACAGAAAGAGAGGCTCTTGCTGTGGTCTGATGTCTCACCAAAATTAGGTGGATGGTTATTTGTAACATGGAGGGTGGGGCCAATGAGTATCCAAAGGATATCGAGTAGGACAGATGGGAGACGGAGGTAATGGAAGAGAACAAGGATCGAGGACTGATACAGTAGACGAGGGTGAGGACGAGGTGGATGATGCATATTGGGATGAGGACTGGAACTGAGGAGATAGGTTGGAAAGCAGATATCTTTGAATAGCTAGAATACAAAAGATACAAACTGAAGAGAAAAGAAGAAAAGAAAGGAAAACAAAAGAGAAGGAGCCTCAGTAGCCTTTTAAGGGAAATTTGGCTTGCTACTAATACAAGTTTGTGAACTAACCAACAAAACCTACCTTGAGGTCTATAACCTTTTTCCTACATCACTAGTTATATACTCAGCAAACACAGACATAAAATCTATGTAATAACGACCGAGTCACATCTCTTCCATTAAGTACTATATGGCAAACCACCCATAACAGAATGTCCAAATTATGTGAGATATTCTAATCACAAGCTGTTTTCACTCATCGTTGACTATATACTGTAACACTATCCCCCTCTTATGGCTGAGCTCCTGCGAAGTACTGGTCTTGTCTTGAATGGAAACCTATCATGAAATTCCTTGACCTTATCTGCAGCATTCTCCAGATCACAATGCGGATGACATGTTGGCTCATCATATCCTTCCCAATGTACTAGATACTGTAGTTATCAGTGGCTGCGGTGTGAGTCAAGTAGTTCAGCTACCTCCCATTCAAGACTACCTTTGATTTCGATGGGTGGGGGTTTGGGCAAGATGTGTCCTGGTATCAGGGAGTTACTGGCCACAGGTTCAAGGAGACTAATGTGGAAAACTAGATGAATTTTTAGATTTCCTGGCAGGTCTAAATGGTATGTGTGTGGACCCACAACAGCTTTCATAGAGTATGGCTCCATTCTCTTTCTGTCCAACTTCTTCAAAGGACATGTTGTCCAAATATTCCTTATTGACAACCATACCTTGTCACCCACCCTCAGTGCTGGAGCAGGTAACTGGTGTTTGTCTGCTTGTTCCTGGTCGAGCTCCTGTGAATATCATATTTCTTCCTTGATTGTTTCTTGTACTTGGTGGATGGTACTTGCGAAGTCTGAACAGATGTTATTGGCTCACTCACTAGGGCTTGGTAGCGTAATTTCAAGGCATGGATGGTATGCATAATTTGCAAAGAATGGACTTATCCCTGTCATCTCAGAACTATAGTCATTATGTGCAAACTCTGCTTGGGCAAGCCAGGTGTACCAATGGTCCTGCTGGTAATTGACATATCCACACAAGTATTGCTCTAGGATAGCATTTATTCTTTCAGTCTATCCATCGGTTTCGGGGTGGAAGGCTGTATTAAGTCTGGATCGAATACCTAACCTGGTATGTAGTGTTCTCCAGAATGCAGAAACAAAGGTAGAACTAAGGTCTGATACAATTGATTCGGGCAGGCAATAGAGTTTCCAAACTGAGTCTTGGTAAAGACAGGCAATATCCTCAGTGGAGCTGGTATCACGACAGGGAACAAAGTAAGCCATCTTTATTGGACAATTTACAATGACAAGAATAGCATTACATCCTTCGCTTTCCAGAAGCCCAGTAATGAAATCCATGCTGAGGTCATTCCAAGAACAGTGAGGGATAGACAGTGGCCATAGATTCCCATAGGTCGCATGATGCGAAGACTTGATTCTGGAGTATGTGTGATAGTGACATGCATATCGTTTGATGTATTCTCTTATACCTGGCCAGTAATAATTAACAGCAACTAAACTGAATATTTTTGTAACTCCTGGGTATCCAGCAGAAGCACTGTCATAGCAAGACTGAAGAATGATAAGATGGAGAGGATCAAAATCTGAAACAAACAAGTGACCGTGAAAGTATAAATGTCCTTCATGTTCTGTATAGTCTGGTCAGGAGATCTTTCATGAGTGGTGTACACCTTCCCTAAGCATCTTTAGCACAGAGGTAGGAAAGGTGTCTGAGATGTAGGCAGTAGTCAGGGCCTCTAAAATCTCTGCTAGTGGGGTAAAGATCATAGAAATGGATAACTTGGAAGGGCTTAAAAGTGTTTGAAACCAGTGTATTAGTCATTCATCTCCCTCTTGAGGGAGGTCTCCTGACCTATGGGTCAAGGAGTCTGGCTTTCCTCCATTCTTCCCAGGCCTGAAAGTCATCTTAAAGTCAAACCGAGATAGTAGTTCGGCCCAACTAGCCTGTCATCAGTTCAGCATCTTGGTCATCATAAAGTATTCTAGGTTTTTGTGATCTGTCAGCACTGAGATTGTGAATTGAGATAACTCAAGATACTTCCTCCACTCTTTAAGAGCTAAGACAACAGCCAATAATTCCTTGTTGTAAATTGCATATTTACATTGGGCTGGTGACATTTTCTTGGAAAAGTAGGCGACTGGGTGGAGGATGCCAGTACTATCAGGCTGGGAGAGGACAGCTGCACAGACAAAGTCAGAGGCATCAGTCTCCATGATACTAGGGTGGGTAAAGTCATAGTGCATCAGGATTGGAGCTGTAGTACTAAACCCCAACTTGAGTCTTGCAAATGACTGTTCCTGGGCAGTACTCCAGGTAAATGTGGTATCCTTTTTTGTCAAGTGTGTCAGGGGTGTAACTACTTTGGAGTAGCCTTGAATGAAGCATCTGTAGAAATTTACAAACCCAAGGAAACATTTTACATCTCGAAGCCTTTGCAGGTTAGGCCAATCTGAGACTGCTGTTAGTTTTGACTCCTCCATACCAATCCCCTTCGGGGATATCATAAATCCCAAATATTTTACCTCTTCCACTTCAAATAAGCACTTCTCTGGCATGTAGAACAGATTGTTATCTTTTAAGACCTGTAAGACTTTTGGTATGTGGTCCCTATGTTGGGCAAGGATTTCTGAAAAAATGAGGATATCATCAAGACAGACTGAGCAGAAGTCATCAAGGTGGTCCCTCAGGACATCATTCATAAAGTTCTGGAAGGACGCAGGAGCATTTGTGAGTCCAAATGGCATAACGGAGAACTCAAAGTGTCCATATCGTATTCCAAAGGCAGTCTTCTACTCTTCCCCATTCTTGATTCTCAGCAGGTTGTAAGCACCCCTCAAGTCTAACTTCATATAGACTTTAGCCTTTCAAACGCAGTCAAGAGTTTCCTGAATGAGTGGTAGGCAGTACCGATTCTTCACAATTATAGCATTGAGGCCATGATAATCTACAAACAGTCTCAAGGAACTGTCCTTCTTCTTGATGAATAAGACTGGTACACTGGCAGGTGAAGTTAATGGCTGAATGTACCCCTTCTCACAGTTTTCTTATAGGAAGTCCTGAAGAGTTGACAGCTCCGATCCTGACATCCCATAAAGAGGTTGCCAAGGGGACTGTTCTCCTCGTTTGAGCAGTATTTCATGGTTTATTTTCCAGTGGGGAGGAAGAACACTGGCATCTGGTTTACTGAATAGGTCTAAGAAGTTCCAATATGGCTTGGGTACTGGGTCCTTGACAGTAGATGTGACAATGCATTGCCCATTAAGGCTAGCTTCAACTTCATATATCTGGAGGTTCTCATCCTCAGCCAAGTAGTGAAACTCTGTCATATTAAGAGTCAGAATTGTAGGACATTCAGGAAGGGCACTCGAGATACCAGGCTGGGTAACTGGTACAGGTTGGTCCATGCACCACTGGAGGCAGAATGGTGAGTCAAAGGTAAGGTTATGGGCTTTTTAATCTATCTTCACATGATGGCAACAGAGCCAAGGAATGCCCAGAACAATTGGGTAGTAGACAAGCGTAGTGACAAGGAGCCTGATTTGCTCCTCATGACCTCCTATATTCATACAGAGTTCAGCATAGTGTGTAATCGTACTGGAGGATATGGATCTTCCATCAACAACTTTTAAGGTGCGAGGTCAAGTAAGTGGTAATATCTTCCAGTGGTGGTGAAGAACAAAACTTTTATCAATGAAAGCAAATCCAGTAGCTCCGGAATCCACAAGTGAATAGGAAGAGAGAGATGTATTGTTGATAGCTAGAGTACAACTAACTACCAAATGTTTCACCTCTATCTGCTCCTCAGTAAGGGCAATCACAGAGAGACTAGAAGAACACAAAGAAACTTTTTGGAAAGATAAAAATGAACCAAGAAGGTCATCACCCTTTACTCCTTGGTGGACTCGTTTTTTGGTAGTTGAGTAGTCACAACAGCTTCAGTGACTTGCAGGTGCTGAGACCAGTTATTTGGACACTTTCTGGCAAAATGGCAAGACCCAGCACAGTAGGCACAAAGTCCTTCCTGCATTTGATGCTGCCTCTCTTCAGGGGAGATTCTGTGTCAGGCATCAAGGGCTATGAGAACTGTGCCACCAGGCTGAAAAGAAGGTTCATTATACTTTGTAGGGGCAGGCTGAAATGGTTTTGTAGGGAGCACAGAAGTACGGGATTTTTGTCCTTTGAACTCTTGGGTGTGTGCACAGATCCAGTTGTCCATATTCTGCAGCTGGAGAACAAATTCCGCAAACTCATCCTTCTCTTCCATAAATACTAGAGCATCTTGAGCTCTGTACTGAGACCTTCTCGGAGTGAAGCGTGTTTGGCCCAGGAGTCCCAGCAGAGAATAGTCATCAATCTTTAGAACTCGGTATAGTATGTTGTAAATTCAGAGTTTTTCTGCCGCAGGGTCTTCATTTCGTGTTTGGCAGTACCAACTTCATCTAGGTCACCAAAAGCACAACAGAGGAGTTGTAAGAGGGCATCGACATTACAGATATGGGAGAACCCATCGGCAATATGATCTTCAATATGAGCATTGGCAGGTCCCTTTACTAGAGATGTGTAACATGTGTACATGTTCCGGCAACTGTATACTGGTTACACTTATGTTTTCCTTTGTTATGCTATTTTGTTTATTCTTCCTTATGTTGATTGATTGATTGTTTCACTACTGGTATCATTAGGATTCCGGTAACTTGTTTTGTTTTGTATTAGTTATGCTTTTGTACCGGCAAGGTTTTGCCCTAGGGATTCCAAGGGAAGGAATGGTCATGTATACTGGCGGTAGAAGATAAGACTTGGGTGAAGGATTGCCTTGGGCTTTCAGGATTCCAGTAGGATCACAAGATTCTGGTAGTGTGCACTTACCGGTAATGACCGTAGTTGCGGGTTTTCAGGAACCTCTACCTTTGGTGGAGGAAATCATGTATTTAAGACAGGCTTCCTGACTAGCAGGAAATGCCAGAGTTCAGACAGAACCTAGATAAGAAATATACTTGGTTGAACGGCGATTCTCTTGCTCCCTTTCCCCTTAACTTCTTCTAAGACCTTCTTGTCTTGCCCTCTCTAGTCTCCCTTAGGAATCGAACGATAGCTGGCCTACCACCGATCCCTATTGTATTAGTTCATACAGGTTACCACCTGTTACAAGATGCGATGTTGGCAAGGCGGAGACTTAGAGTTGGGAACATTGAGCTGTTTCCTTGGAGCTTGAGTCGTACTTATGACAGGAAGGCTTTCAATTCCTTTCGGTCACCATTGAACTTTTCAGGATCTGGGATATTTTGTTGTCTTGGTGCAGAAGAAGTCAGGTCACCAGGCCTAGGCCCAACTGAGTTCCTTGGCAGCAGGTCGATAGTAGTATTGGCATGGTCTAAGTCTATACAGAGGCAGATAGCATTTTCTTGGAGGTCTTGGTTTTCATACTGTAACTCCTCAATCTGAAACTGTCTAGTCTCTAAGTTTTCAGAAAAGTGGTCTAGATCTACCTGAAGAGATATTACAAAGTCATGAATGATGCGGAGGGAACCCACTAGCTTGGTCTTATCTTCCTCATTGATTGTTGCAAGAAGTTGAATGTTACACCAGCTAGTGGGAAGTGTATCAAGGACTTTAAGGGCATTTGTTGCAAGGCCAGGGGACGGTATGGCAGGTATGTTGCTAGTGGACATGATGATACCAGTTGGCTATTGATGAGTTTGTAGAGTGTAACGGGGAGGGCTGGCACAATGAGTAGTCAAAGGATATCGAGTAGGACAGATGAGAGATAGAGGTAATGGATGAGAACAAGGATCGAGGACAAGGGCCAAGAATGAGAACTGAGATCGAGGACTGACACAGTAGACAAGGGTAAGGATGAGGTGGATGATGTATATTGGGATGAGGACTGGAAGTGAGGAGATAGGTTGGAAAGCAGATATCTTTGAATAGCTAGAATACAAAAGATACAAACTGAAGAGAAAAGAAGAAAAGAAAGGAAGACAAAACAGAAGGAGCCTCAGTAGCCTTTTAAGGGAAAGAGGACTTGCTACTAATACAAGTGTGTGAACTAACCAACAAAACCTACCTTCAGGGCTATAACCTTTTTCCTACATCACTAGCTATATACTCAGCAAACACAGACATAAACCCTATGTAACAACAACCAAGTCACATCTCCTCCATTAAGGACTATATAGTAAACCCCCTATAACAGAATATCTAAAGAATGTGAGATATTCTAATCATAAGCTGTTTTCCCTCATCATTGACTATATACTATAACATTATTGCCTCTGAGTCCCCAGTGCTGGTTTATGCTGATCACAAGTCTTTGCAAGCTCTTCTTATGGAGATAGATAACGATGCTCATGGAAGAATTGTGAAGTGACAAGAGAGGCTTAGAGAATATAACCTCAGCCTTCTTCATCGCTCAGCCACTACCCACTTCATGGGGATAGCTGATGGTCTTTCAAGATTGCCTACAAGGTAGTTACAGACTCACATTGCTGAGGACTGAGAAGCCCCCAAGGTAGTTATCACAGCAGTAGTACTCAAACCAGGTTACATCACTCCAGTGTGAACCAGCATGAACTCTGTACCTGTGAATACTAGGTTGCCATTTCTTCTGCATGGTGACTGATCCTTCTGGCAACTATATTTGGCCCAGTCAGCTGATGGGTTCAGGAATGGGATAGGGTTAGTAGAAGGGGAGGAGGAAGAGAGGGGAGAGAGAGAGAGAGGTAGTGGGTTGGAGTTGTTAGATGAGAAGGTAGAGATGGTTAAGGTGATGGTAGTTGGGTCAGATGGGCAAGAAGGGGTTTTGACTCAGGAAAATGGTAGGGAGGTTAGAGAAGTGGCTTGGGAGGGGGATAGGAATCAGAGCTTGTGAAAGATGGTGAGTGATCTGAGATGGAGAGGCTGAGAGCAGTAGTTGCATTCGGGGTTTTATGGGAGGATAGTTTAGCTGAGGCTGGAAGAGCTGGACAAGAGCATACTGAGTTGAGTAAAGGCTTTAGCGTTAGGTTGGAATGAGTGACAGGTTTTGGAGAGGCAGATGAGGAGTTGTAATGTTAGGCTATTGCACAATCCTGGTGGAATTGCCAGGAGATTTTACCTTGATGACCTCCTTTGCTATAGCTCAGAAGAGGGCCAATCACAGCATGGGACTCTTCCTGCACTACTGGTTGCTGGTTATTCTCTAGATGCAATTGGTGTTGTAACTGGAAGCATTGTGAATCAATAATGGGCATGTGATTTCCAAGAGATTATGGGGATTGGTTGATAGGGAGTGTAGAAGTTAAGTGGTGAGAAAGATGAGATAATCTGGTGGAGTGATTAGTTTAGTTTTAGTCTTAGCTATGGACATCAGGTTGATGTCAAAGGGAATAGGGGTGCATCTGTCAAGGGAAAAATCTGATTTTGCATTTTTAATCATACAGTAGTTAGTTTACTGGAACTAAATCATTATTTGTGAAGGAACTCTATTTAGCTAGAAATTGAGGGGATTACGTAGCCTATGTACATAGACTGAGGATGCGTCATTGTTTGTTTGTTAGTTTGTTAGCTTACATGGCCAATGAGGACAGGACTATATAAGGGGCTTATACCCACACCTCACTTAGAAAAAGCAACAGGAACGACAAACGTGAAGAGACGGTGAGAGAATTTGGTAGTAACAGAAGCTATGGGAAAATTGCTGGAAAGATCATAGGAAGACAACAGGAAAGTTGTATTTACAGGAATTCAGCATGGATAGTTGGACAACCAGAATCAGTTAGACTTTTTTTGGCTTAGATTGATTTTTCTTTTCAGGATTTGTTTGTGTTTTTCAGGCTTATTGTTAGGGGATTATTTCCTACAGAATTGATTGTGGCTTGGCTGTTTTCTTTTACATTGAGCGAACCTGTTTACTGTGAGCATTTTTTGTTTGGTTGTTGTTAGTGATTGAGAAATCAGACCTGACCTATCCTTTTGTTTTTGTTTGTTACTTTGAACCTGACCTGTGGAGAATTTGTTTTTTCAATACTAACAATACTCCTCTAATAGGCGAAACTGTGGGAACTAGGAGTCCTGTTCCAGAGCTACAGTTAAACCAAGTGGATAAGGAGATCTCTATTACTACAGTCCACAATTCCTGCCCTTATTGCCTAGGTCAGAGGAATGTACCATGTCTGATTCAACTATGTATGTTCGAGTTTAACCTGAAAGCCATTACTAAGCTTGTAAAACTAAGAGGATTCAAGCTAAAGGTTTCAGGTTTGCATTATGATTGACATTACTGTATATACCAACATCAGCAAAAGAAAAACCCGCATCTGATATATGGGCATTGCGTCCTGATGCATGCTGCATTTCTCATGTGCCCAGTATGCCTGGTGCGTCCTGAGTTCTATCGCAACCCCCTGTTGCACCCTATACGTCATGATGTGTATTGCAACACAACATTGCGCCTCTTGCATCCTGTGTCACATAGCAACGTTTTGTGGTATCAGGACACTACCTGAGATTAGGTCGACATCCTCATGACCCCTGGACATGTGCATCTCTGTCGCACCTGCTTCCTCATATCCTGATGTCTGGCTATGGCCTCTGCCTCATGGGAGTACCACTGGGCATAGCCACACAGGGCTGGCCTTTGTCATGTTCCTTCCGTCTCTCATCACAATACCATAACTCCATCCTAATATCAACCACAGATGCCTTCCATTCCCTGATGTCCCCATCTCTGCCCTGAACCCTCCCAGTGTCCTGACGCATCACCATTGTCAGTTCCTCACTGTGAGCCCACAGGTTGTTGCTGCGATTTATTACAATCTGTCTAGTTTCTTCACTGCGTCCTAGCGACGTTGGGACCCATGATGTCCCACGGTGTCATCACATTGTCAGGACCCACAACATTTCACTGTGTGGGGTCGTCAGGGTCCTAATCTCAAGGACAGACCAATCCCCCACTGTAATTTTTTACATTGTGTACTTTTAGTTGTACCTATTATTTAGTTTCTATTAATTAGTTTCTACATAGAGGTTTCTATATATAGGTTGCAATGAAAGATGCTATAATATTCTCTGTGCCATTCAACTATCCTCGATGCAGAATAGATTTACTTGCCCAAGCCAACAGTTGTCGCCCGACTGTCTGATCTCATGACCCCTCAATAAATATCATTTAATGTCCTTAAATCAATATGGCTGTTAACAAGCCATCACTGGTCTGTCTCCAGGATAAGGTGCACCAGGCCTAAGATTGTCCCTATGTCTACTATAGTAAACTCTTGTGCATTTACCCTTAGCTGTACTGTGACAAGGCCGTGGACGTTGGATACATGGCTTGAGGTAACTGCATTCAATATTTGTAAAAATGCAAGCTTGCGTACCGTGTCCTCATTCATGTAGTCTCTGATTTTGAAGAGCATCAGAAGCTTTCCACAGAGATGGCCCCGGAGAACACCATACATATGCTCGCCACCCATCTGTACCCAAACTCAATCATTGCGACTCGCCTGGTTCCTGAAGAGTCAGGTACCAGTAGAGCATACTCTGTAGATGTCATAAATGTCGGTTTCCTGGAACACTAGAATGGGGATTTCAAGTGGCATTAGTAGTTCAACTGGAAGAAATTGAAGTATGGCAGGATCTTCAGGAAGGCAGCGTTTGGTGGGCAGGGTATTCCGGCTATATTGAATAATTTCCCGACCGATGCTCTCTAGTGAGATACCCAAGACCTTGCAAAAATCCATCACATTGGAAACATCATCATGACGCCCCTTCAGTATCCTACAATTGGTGACTGGCGCAGATATGGAATTCGTTTTAAACAAATTTTCCACAACATCTGTAGGAGAGATCAGCCCCGCGATGTCGAAGGGAATCCAGGTTTAAAAGTCTCATTCGGATCGCATGCTGGTGACCATAACTGTGCAGGATCTTTCTTGTGGCATAGTTTTTATTCAAACAGCGCCACTCCTGCTTCATTTGTTCCTTATGCATGAGCTCACCAAACTCTGTAGAATACACCTGAATGTTGCCAAACTGGTATATGTGACCCTGACAATGACTTAGTAGATGCATCATAATGAAGTTGAAATGAGATTCAGTATGGATTAGTTCCAGACGTTGGTCGATCTCTTCTTCACGATCCTCCTCCTGTACCCAATGCCAGTTGCATTTCACAACAAATTGGTTTACCCGTATTCTCTGATATCGCAGCTCCCTTCGCTGCTCATCAACCTTTGCCCATGTCCTGTTCAATATTCGAAACTCCAAGAAGATCTCTTTTCTATCATGAAACTGATTCAGATATTGTTCCATATAATCCAAGGTCTCAGGTGTATGGCTTCTATATTGGGCCATCAAAGTGAAATCGAGCAATGACCTGATATAGGTGAGCGCGCGTTTGAATGGTAATACTTGTGTACTCTCAGGCTGCCTCAATTCCATGGCAAGAACTCCCAAAAGACAACGCCCCAGGTTCCTGATCTCCTGTCCTTGCTACTGTGTAACCTCGCAGTATGCTTTTTTGGGCGCAAAGAATCTAGGGTATGGTGGTAAAGGCTTCCATGAATTGTCAAAAGCCTGCAGTCATGCGTGTTTCTTGAGGAATCCCTGAACCCAGTCTATCATATGCTTGAATAGTGCCAAATAAACTGGATGGAGCTAATCCGGCTTGTGCAGATCAGATGCTGAAACCCGTTGAAGCCCATGAAAAACATTCTATCCCATCTTGATACCAAATGCATCAAAGGTGGCATTCATGTCTCCTGACCCAGAGTCTGTCGACCGATGCTCATTTTCTTGTTCAAGACATTCATATGTGGCATAATCACACATCTGATACGTCTCCTGTGCATCGGTTCCTAATGCATCAGAAGGCACCTCACATTTCTGACAGGCATTAGATTTTACTCCGTGTAGTGTAACGTTTTCCCTATGGTACCAAGCGCATCACATTGGTCCAGGGATAGCACTTGGAGGCTGGCCAGGTGTGGATGGGAATTGTGTGTCTTGATATCTATATAGAGGAACACTTCAATTATGTTTCCTAAGAATGTGTTATTTGAGTGTTCCACAACATTTTCTTGTCACCCGAGAAGTTGGTAAGATGCATCTGATCGGAGATTCCAATTATTGGAACTAGAGTTGCACCACATGGAAGTGTATCCTATAAACAGTTAGCCAGTGCCCTGATAAAGGAGGTTGCAAAGCAGGTTGTACAGTACTTGGACATCCTACCACCAATCTGACGCATGCATTTTGGCATATATCCTATGTCCATCCTGGTCATATTCATGCCGTGGCGTGTAGACCAAGTCATCCCTGTATGCTATCTGCCGAAGAAGGTATCTGACACAGTCAAGGATGTTCCGATAGAAGAAATGCTGCATTCTCTTGCCATCCTCAACTTCACCTTCAAACCATTGTATATAAGCACTGTAGGTATCCAATGATCGGAGATGATTCTCCAGCATGTGCATTGAACTATAGCTGACTGAAGCAGAACTATCAAGACTGCTGGAACAGAATTCATTGATTTGAGACTTCGAGACCTTGCTCTAAATGAACCAAGATGCAATTTTGAAATCATGAGTATTGGCAAATGAGGCCCATGGATCCTGGCACAGAGTACGGTGTTCATCCTCAAACCCACTCACATCTCCAATGGCTTCCCCGGTGCCTGGGTAATGTACTTGTCTGCCGGCCATCGCTAAGGTATTGTGGTTGAGTACTTCAGCATCAGACTCGTGTGAGATGTCATCATTCAATGTGTCAGTATCGCATCTAGCAGGGTCCAGATTAGATTGATAGTCTGAATCAGCCAATTCGTTCTCATAATTTACCTCTGGGTCAAGGAATAGGTCTGTTTCTGTTTCAATAATAGGACTCACGGAAGGTGCATGTCATATGGTAGAGGCAAGTATGATGTCCTGATTTGCATATGCAGTTCGTAGGTGTTTCTCGTATGCGCCTGCCCGCATGTATCTTTGGTGACAAAATAGACATTTGACAGCCATGGTGAAAGTCTACCTAGTCAATCTCGGGGGTCCTCTATATATTATGAGGTTCAGGAGTACTATATAATGTTGATCTTGATGCATGTCAGTAGAACACTGGGTTAAGGGGTTTGCACACGGTGAACTGGAACTAGTATCCAAAGAGGCTTAGCACTTGTAGCTTGATGCCTTGCATCACCCCATCTTATCAGATCACCTCATCCTCTCTGTTGTAACACAACCTACTTCCCCTTCATGGGCTATCACGCAACGTCAATTCATATCACGACACTTGTGCAAATTAGAAGCTTATTTCACGAATATTAGTTACATATAATGGTAGGCTTAGGAATGTTGTCCCAGGCTATATTATCAATTGTTCTCATATTATCTTTTTTATTCTGATCTGCCACAAATTCACATATCCATATATCATTACAGCCACATGACCTCCATAGTAATCCAACACAACACAGAGCAGATACATCCCATCATACAAATGACGTAAGTTAATTTCTCAGAATCAATTCAGAATCGAAACCCTCATTCTGGAGATCAGGGAGAGCAGTGCCATTCATGCAACCATGCTTCCACTTGCACGTCTGCCTCCTAGTACTGGCACCTGCCTCTGTCTGACTCCCGAAAACATGCCGCAGCAGGGACCCATGCATAGTTGAAATAAAGCAGAGTTGGGAAACAGTCCAGAGTCTTGTAAAGTGGATTAGCTTGTGACTGCTGATGCCTTCTATCGAACCCGTGGAAAAGTGAAAGCACTGTTCCAAATCGAATACACAAAACTTGTCCCCTTCAAACTGTCCCAATGGCGCACTCATTGTCTAGTCAAGGTCACCCTGGTCCAGGTGAGGCTCGGTTATAACGTTGATGAGGCACACACATAGGGGAAAGTACTCATTGTCATAATTGGTCCAGAGATTATGGAAGTGATGGGGTAAGAGCTCAATATAGCACTGCATTGTGTCACATTGTGGCCTGTCAATAGCCCCAAGAAGTAACCGCTTAAGCTGTGTGATATTCTGGAATGAGGTAAGGAGTACTTGTAGGTCTCCACGTGTATTTGAACTGATGTCATTGGTATCCTTAGTCAAAATGAGTCCTAGGTCCTCATGTCCCTGTTGTGCCCAAATGACCCAATGGAACACCACATAGCGAGAGTTCGGATAGGCATAGTGTCATGGATTTTGCAGGAGCTGATCCTCAGTATGATTGTGCCTTATGCTGCATGGAAGCCTCAGAGGTTGAATCTCACAGTACTTAGTAATGTTGTCTGTAGCCTGCTTCACGATCCTTGCCACAACCTCCTCACCATAGATAATGGAGGCTGGATTGGCAAATACAACAAGAAGGTGGCGATAGTTACAATCGAGGGCCACATACAGCTCACCTGTGCCAATGTTGACTTGCTGATATGAGGTGCCAAGCACATCACATTGGTCCAGGGATAGCGTTTGCAGGCTGGCCAGGTGTGGATGGGAATTGTGTGTCTTGATATCTATATAGAGGAACACTTCAATTATGTTTCCTAAGAATGTGTTATTTGAGTGTTCCACAACATGTACTAGATGACTGCTATTGCATACCTTGCTTGTGCTGAATAACACAGAACACCTTCTTACCCCTCTCCTTTGCCTTCTCATAGGCCGCCTGGTCCTCCTGGGTCAGGGACATTCCCTTATCAAACCAGCCTTCCATTTCGCTATTGGTCCTTGGCCTGAACCTTGGTTCCTTGCCCTTGGGCTGAGAGAGCTTCATCGTGGCAGACCACCCATCGACATGGGACTTCACTGTAGGATAAAGTGTAGTATCAATTGTTACTGGCTCCTTGGTTCCAGGCCTTTGTCTTATACCGTTGTGTGTTTGGTGGTAGGGGAGACGCATAAGGATTCCCAGTGTACCATCATTGGTACGATGCCGGGGGAGTTGAGAAAGATGTGGCATGATATAGTGCATTTAGAATCATGGAGCACAAGGTGGTCTGTTGAGAATATGGTCAGCTCTAGTATCGTGAGTATCTGCACAGAGGAGAGGCTCCACAAACAGATGTAAACCAATCGGAATACCAATTCTCGCAACCTGAGAAATCTCACACCATGGTCCCAAAGGTATACCAGCCGTGAAGCCCTATATAGAGAGATGTACATTGGTTTGTAACTTTCTCCCTCTGCAACCCCTGAGTGGTTGGTCAGAAATAAGGTTCACAAAGGTTATTCCAAGAGGCTGGTGCATGTAGAAATTGGAACGACTTGATGCAATGGTTTGGCAGTGGGAGGACGTAGCTGGAGTGAGGAGATCTATAGAAGAGAATATGAAGGTACACAGGAAAAGATACAGGGATCAGGGTACAAGTACCAGTGTCATGAATGTGATACCATAGGACATCATGCTATTCTGACCATGACATGATAGGATGACATGCTGTCACAACCATGATACCATCGGACATTATGCAGTCACTATGCCACGAGGTGTTGGTAATGTAGAAATATGTTACTGATACCTTTTGGTATCATGTCAACAGTACGGCGAAGATGAGAAGTTTGTATAGTTTTCTCATGTTTTATAAAACGTGTCAAGTCTAATACATAGGGCTCCAGGAGGGGTGTAGGATCACTGAGTATCACTTGTTATTAAAGCAAAAGGTTTTCTTGCAAAATGGTATTTTGAGAGTGCTCAATATTATGTTTGTAATAATCTAAGCAGTCTCAACTATGATTGGACTGAAAACTCTGGCATGAAAATGGTAGACGAAATGTCAGTGTTACTAGTATCAGTAAAAATATTATCTAGTGCCTGGTGCATCCTGTGCAACTGTTGCACAGGGTGCCCATAATGATAACCGTTAAACAGGATTTACTGTTGAACTAACGTCGCATCCTGACATTGAGTTGTGTACCTGATGCGTCCTGATGGTATCCAGACATGGACCCCTATGCCAGGTGCACCCTGACAATGTCTGATTCTATGCTCTTGTATCCTAACAACATCTGATCCTCAGGTATTGCATCATATCAATGTCTGATTCTCTGGTGTTGCATCTGAACACCATCTGATCCTAGCCTGTTGTGTCTAGATGCTACTTGATCCTAAGTTCTTACATTGTGGCGACCCCTAATTCTGGCGTCTTCTACCCTGACATCTCATCCTCGCTTGTATTCATTGGGATTCCATGATACTGATTATGCACAACCTAGTGTGGCCTCTCATCAGGCTTTTCCATCCAGATTCATTCTAGGTGATGCTCCTCTCATCTGGATCCTCACCTGCATACACGATGGGTCCAGATTTCACCTCCACCATGACATCTCATCTGGATGCTACTAATTCATGTCTGGACCTCCTCAGGTTGCCTTCCGAAGTGTGTTGCATTACCTCTGACACCATCTACACGTTGTAACCAGTATTGTCCAATCTTTCCAACTCCCTGTTGATATGCGATATACTACATTGTGATCATCCTGACAACCTCCAGATGGTTGCTTCTCATAGAATCTCTGGTGAATATCACTCTAATTTTTCCTTTGCACTACGACCTTTGGTTTCTATTGTAGTGTCAGCATATTAAGCTAAATTAAATCTATTACTCATAATCTTTACATGTTCTTAATTCCTCCTAATCAACCTCGGGGATGGTCCTACCCCCCTAATCGTCATCGTACGGCTTGCAATGACATCCCCACTGGTGCTGCATGTACTTCTTGAGAATGTCCAAGGCTCAATGAGACCCCCGAGATAGAGATGGGATCCCTACTGGTACCGCTTGCACTTCCTGAGAATCATCTAGACTCAGAGGACCCGAACCTTGTAACTGAACCTCCCAGGCTACCAACATCTGGCTCAAGTCAAACCAGCTATCCGTTTTGGGTGACGGAGTCTGCCATTCCTGATGTCCCACTTGGTCCAAGTTCCATTGATTAGTGTGTCACAGTACAGGGTGTGTAGAAGTGTTGTTGGATATCTGACTCTTGAGCTCAGTGCTTACAGCTTCCCAATAATTATCATATCCTTCACGACAGTTCTGCTTAACTCTGTGAACTTGCGCAACCCTCTTCTTGATTGTTTCTTGAATATTTTTGACAATAATATCCTGGATCCTCTGTGGGCACTTACCACAAGTTTCTTTTTGCTGGTCAAAAAGGTCTTTTATGTTTGGTAACAGGTTCGCAGTCCTGGTCACAAATGAACAGTTGGATGATTTAGAGACTCACCCCCAGCCACCTCAGGCTTGAAACTCCTAGGCTCGTGATATATCCCCATTTGCCCTGCATGCAGTGTATGGTAGATTATGGTGTACATCAAGCAGATCATAGTACCATTGATGTGTGTAAGAAACTAGGGATCCACAATACCTGGCATCTTTTTCGCTGCGAAGTAATTACAGAAAAGTACCTCAGGAAGCTGGGGCACAAGGAATCGTAATGTCAGGCCCTGGGTTACATCCAATTATAGTCAGTAGTGGTCACTATATGGTAGGCATCTATTGGAGACAAACATTATACCCTCTCGGATCACACATAAACCTGTTCTATACCAGCAGATAATTGACTCTGCATGCCATACCTGTGCAATTGTCCAGTAGACTGTATAACTCCATCATCTCTTTCTTCACCTCATGTACAAACTGTGATCGTACCCCAGAGTGCTTTTGGTGTATCTTTCTAGGTTAGTATTGCATTCTGCTTTGCGTCATATCTGCCTGAGTCCACTTACCAAACTTATACACTACTCTGAGGGTTGGATGTTTTCGGCATCTGCAATATGGGCAAGCGCAACATCCCAAACTTTGCACACCTGGGCCATCAGAGCAACAACATTTGGGAGTGACTGCTCAAACATGAGGTACCGTAGAATCAGAGTCTTCACATCATCTAATATGACCCTTTCTGTATCAGTCACTAGATTTCGCCGAGAGTGAGGAGCAGGACTAGAGATCATTGTACCAAATGCAGGACCATGAAGGCTACCCGGTGAGGATGAGAACCATGCATTACTTGATGATGGAAACATTGCAGGACTGTAGACTCTCCACCAAATTATGCATCCAAGATCCGTAGTCGTACACCGAGCAGGACCTATCTCCTGAGACCCTAATAGGGTCAAAATGTATATAGTTCTCACCTGATTATCTCCCTTTCTGTTAGCTACTTGTGAGCTACAATCACGTCTTGATCCAGGGCAATCTGCAATATCAATGCCTTCTCCATCAGGTTCGGTATTTCATTCTGCTTAATCTGATCTTTGTGCGATTTGGTACTCATCACTACGATCATTCAATGGATACAATGTTTGGGTATTTGGTTGATCATTAGGTTCAGTTTCGGGTTCTGCAGGAGCTGTGGTCAGCATTGTGCCCTTCCATTGATGCTTTGGTACTCTTCCTGGTAGGCTTGCAATCAGGGGTAGAGAAGAATCCTAAGTTGAGGACACATCTTGAGATTCAGTTTGATGCATTCTGGATCTCCCTTTTCCGGAACCCATGGTACTGGGTTACACATTGCGTCAACCTCTATATAGATTACCAACTCAGGGTACTGGCTGACTGTGTGTATTGGCCTGTTGCTTATTCATGTTGTAATATGGTAGTTAGAGTAAGGTAAGTTAGGGTTCAGGTTGGAGTAAAATCATAGGTATCTCAAGCACAGTGTGGTCAAGATGAGAAGCTTGTATAGTTTTCTTGTGTTGTATATGACATGTCAGGTCTTATACCTGGGGCTCCCCAGGAGGGGGAAGTGGCATCCAGCATCACTGACTATCACTCATTATTGAAGCAAAAGATTTGTCTTCCAAGTGGTGTTTTCAGAGTGTTCAACATTATGTTTGTAATAATCTAAGGATTCTCAACTACGATTGGACTCAAGACTCTGACATGAAAAAATTAGATGAAATGTGGGTGTTGTTAGGGTGGGTGGCTTAATAAAATCTAACCATGAAGTATATTGTTTACCAATACTATTGGTGCTACTGTATTCTTGCTTTACCTAACTAGCACTAGAAGTTTCTGAAATTGTCCCCTAGTATTAAGTCAACACATCTGAACACACAAGAGGCAGAATTCAAGCAATCTGACCTACTCAGGCATAGAAGTTAGTGATGAGATGGACAGGAGTTATAGCCCAGGCATTCCAGACCAACTTCAAACCCCAGTCCAGCTCATCACAAATGTCAATACCCTAGTAGATAATCAACTGAGATGGTCAGCCAATGCTAGGTGACACACTGGATGCCAAAACAAGGGGGCTGAATGCTATTACTATTATCACATACTATCTAATATGTACTGTACAACCATTTGTAAGTGTCTGCAGTTTTTGCCAAGGTAACCTTCAAGATCTAATCTCTCAACAAACTCATCTGATTCTTTTTTCCACTGGATACAACCACTGACTGGTAAAAAATTAGTAATAAATCCTCAGTGCTATATCTGACTGGGTAAGTGGAAACATGCAAAGCTGGAAAAAGCTTGAAAATCACAGCTTAAGAGGAAATATAGAAAAAAATATAGTAGGAACCATAACAGAAACTGTACAAAGAAAGATACAAAAATAGAGAGAAATGTTACAAGAGGAGAGAAAATAATTAGAGGAAATGAAAGGAGGAAAACAATGAAAGAAGAGAATGAAGTAATGGAGGAATGAAAGGAACATGATATAAGTAGCTGAGGGGGAAAAAAACCCAAAGGTGATAGTTGAGGGGGAGAAAAGTAGACATCAAAATGAACAAGAACAAAGAGGTGTAAAGGAAGGAAAAAGTAAAAAGAATAAAATAAGCAGATGAGGGAGAAAGTCAAGGAATAAAGAAAATAATAGGAGAAAATGCATGACGAAAGGACTAATGATACTAGCTCTGAAGTGTAACATAGGAATAAGCAATAGTTTGGGAATCGTAGAGGTAAGGTTAGGTTTTATATATCAGACCAACCAAAATTCAGTTTGGTTTTCATTATTGTGATATGGTTTTACTTTTGTGGGTTGCCAAGTTACCAATTCCTATATAAGGAACTATTATCCTTAACTTTTTATCGAGAGACAGAGAGACGAACAACAGACTCGGCACCAACAACAAACAGAAATTGATTTTCCTCTCAGTTTTCCTATTTTATTTCTTTCCCTCTGGAGCGTGTTTCCCTTCAGCAGACTTGTTCACTCAAGCTCAGCCAGTCCACTTCCAGTTCTCTACACAGTATTTGGTTCAACACAGGTAATGTTTATGTCCTGTTTGACTGGCAGATCTATTACTTATATTTATTACGCTTTGGGGGATTAAACCTTTGTTAACTTTTGTGTCTAAAGGGGTGACCTACACTTGACAGTGCAGTGGCAAGATGGTATCACAGCATTGTAGTAGTTGTCATCAGGATAAATTGGAGGAAGCTTACAATCGTGACCAAAATGGGCAATTAAAGAAAACATGTTGTTAATACCTGGTATGGATCTACAACCTTTCTAAATCTATCACTTACCAAAAAGAAAGAAAGAATATTAACAGGAAATAATTGAGGAACGGAGAAGAAATCGCAGAGTTGAAAAATCATGGAGAATCAGCTCAGTGGTGTAGTTGCTATACCAGTGCGAAGAGTAAATGATACTCTCAATCTGGTGTATATTCAAAACAGAAGTCACTGGAGTATGCACAGTCTTGGCGAGATGAATATTCTGTGCTTCTACTGTCATGCCATGCATTGGAAGGATGAAATAAAGTGAGGTGGTCAAGTAGGAGTTCAAAGTTTCAAATCATGCTGTAAGCATAGAGATGTGGTGATAGAACCTTTACCAGAACTACCTGAACCTATGGGGTCTTTGATGAATGGTGAAGATGCCAAGTCAAAACAGTTCTATAAGGATCTGAGGTGTTGGAATAGCACCTTTGCCTTTATGTCCATCAAATATAATATGGATCAGCCAAATATCAACTCTCATGGGGGTATACAGATCATCAAGGTACATGGTGCTATATACCACCTCCAAGGTCCTTTAATTCCACCTGCTGGACGAGACACTGTATTCCCCCAAATTTACATCTATGATCCTGACTTCGCTGGTCAAGCACATTTAGTCCAGGCTCCAGAACTAAATGTGCAAACAGTAGTGGAATTAACCAACATGTTACAACAATGTTTACCATTGATTCCATTATACCAGACTGCCAATGAGTAGTTGGCTCAAATGCAGCCTAATCAGCCTAACTTTAAGGTTATGTTAAATCTATAAATGCGAATAGTGGTTCAAATTGGGGTAGACCGACAGAGGGAGAATATTCTAACAGCCAATGAGCTTGTGATTATTGTTCCAGATAAGTATGGAGATAGAGGTTTTCGTGATATTGTTCTTGCATCCAGAGTCAATGGGGATGATACAGTTAATCAGGGTCTTACAGTCATTAATCCAAACTATGTCTCATACCTTGCCCTCCATTATGTCCTATTATTTCCAAGAGGTAAAGCTGGTTGGCACTGTGGTCATACTTTGAAATATGAGAATGGATGATGAGAGTCTGTTAGGATGCCACAATGCTCATTCTACCAATACTACTTACATACCTGTACAGATGAGCCTCTTACTATTTTTAAGGCTCAAAGACTGTTTCAACAGTTTGTTGTCGATGCATGGGCAGTCTGTGATCAGAGCAAGCTCGCTTGGTTGAAAAGTCATCAGTCAAATATTCGATCTGATTTGTATAATGGGCTGGCAGATATTCTTAAGAAAGGTGATGTGAACCTCCAGGGAGTTGGGAAGAGGTTTATTTTACCTGCATCATATGCTTGAGGGGACCGCTTTATGCACAGGCTATATCAAGACAGTATGGCCATTGTCCGTCATTTTGGAATACCATCACTGTTTATTACTTTCACTGCAAATCTAAAGTGGATAGAGATTCAGAGAGAATTGTTGCGCAACCAAACAGCAGCTGATCATCCTGACCTTGTTGCATGAGTATTTCACCTAAAGGTTCAGGATTTACTGGATCAGATAAAAAATGGGGAAATCTTTGGGGAGTGGCTTGGTTGGGTATGGACACTCGAATACCAAAAGCGAGGATTACCACATCTCCACTTACTTGTTTTCCTAAAAACAGATGGCCAATTCTTGACTGCGGAGACCATAGATAATCTCATATCAGCTGAGCTGCCAGATGAATTGGAAGATCATAGAAGTGGACTGCTTGGAATTATTCGCTCATCGATGGTAAACACCCATTGTGTAGGGGGTAATAATCAAGCAGTTTGCATGCATGACCATTAAGGCATTGGTATTCCATTTTGCAACAAAGGAAATCCACACTCATTTCAAGAGGAAATGGTTGTCCAGGTTAATAGTTATTGAATGTATAGGAGGCATGATAATGGGCAAAGCTTTACCATACCAGTCCAAAATGCAAGACATGGAGTTACAGCATTGATTGGTAATCGAAGAGTTGTTCCATACAACCCATATCTCTGCCTTCGCTATAAGGCACATATTAACGTCGAAGTCTGTGGTTCGATCCAGGCAGTAAAATATATTCATAAATATATCTACAAAGGCAGTGATCGTATGACAGCAGAGTTCTGTTCTGAAGTGGATGAGATCAAGTACCATCTGACAGGCTATTCAAGTTATATTGGGCCAACTGAGCCAGTTGGGTATCTCTTCAAATTTGGTACTCATGAGGAGCTCCCACCAGTCATAAATCTCATGGTGCACCTTCCTGGACACCAACCTATGTATTTTGCTCCAACTGAAGATCTGTCCATTTCGCGAGACAGGTTAGAAGGTTCTATGACACACTTGACAGCATTTTTTGACTAAAACCAAAAAGATCTGGATGGACAGATGTACTTGTATCATGAATTTCCTGAGAACTATGTATACATACGGAAAAAAGGTTGGAAGAAGAGAGAACATGGATTGGCAATAGGAAGAATGTTTTCGGCCAGTCCATTTATGGGAATACACCACTACCTTCATTTGCTACTCACTGTTGTTCGTGGACCACAGAGGTTTGTGCATCTACGAATGGTAGATGAAGAGTTGTATCCCACTTTTAAAGGAGCTTGTATCACATTAGGGCTCCTAGAGGATGATGTTGAGTTGGTTTCACTATTTACTGAGGGAGCAGGTTTAAGAATAGGAAGTGCTTTACATTATCTATTTGTTCTTGCACTCCACTATACCACAATCACCAATCCATTAGCTATTTGGGAGCAGTTCCATGAAAGTATGTGTGATGATATTCCAAAGATACTTAGAAGAAGTGCACTCTAAATTCCTACAAACATTCCTGATACAGTTGAGATACAATATGACTATGGATTATACTTGATTCAGAATCACCTTACAGAATTTGCCAAGAGTCTTACAGATTTTGGGTTACCTACTCCTCAGGTCCACTGGACTGTGGCAGGCTAAGTCCCATGATCCCAAAATCTATTTCTCGCTGAAGAGATGGCATATGATCAGCAAGAGCAAGCAAACACTGCTGCCCAAATGCTAAGAGACCTCAGTGAGGACCAGGCTGTCTGCTTCAATGCTATTGTCTATACAGTCAATAGATATTCCAGGAATTGATAGGCACAAGACCAATGAGCTTACTTTCTCCATAGACCAGTTGGAACAGGCAAGACATTCCTATATAATACTCTTTGTTGCCATTTCTGAGCTCAAGGCAAAATTGTTTTATGTGTTGCATCATCTGGGATTGCAGCACAACTTCTCCCTAGTGGTTGAACTGCCCACTCACAATTTCAAATACCCCTCTCGAATGATGTTAATGTAATATGTAACATCTCGAGTGGGTCTACTCTGGCTACTCTAATCCAGGCTACCTCTTTGGTTATATGGGATGAGGTCCCAATGCAACATAAAGCCAACTTTTAGGTAGTGAATTTTAGTCTCAATGATCTTCATAGGACATTTGAAGGATATCTGTTTGGTGGGATACCAACAGTACTGGGTGGGGATTTTGGGCAAATCCTCCCTGTTATTTGGCATGGGAACTGACTGGCAACAGTTTCAGCTTGCATCCAATATTGCTCTTCCTTGTCTTGCCTAATCATATTAGAACTTACAAGAAATATGAGAGTTACTGCTAATGATGAAATCCAAGTATTCCTGGACTTCCTAAAATTGCTTGTTGGTAACCCACAATTTTATGGTAAACCAACAATTCCAAACTGCATTCACAGTATATCTACTGTGGATACTTTGAGTGACCAGGTCTATCCACAGGTCCTCCTTGATGTTGCTGCTAGAGATCATAATACCTTTAAAGTAAAAGCAATTCTTGCTTATAAGAATGAGACAGTGAATGAGTTCAATGAGTATTTGCTCAAGTTAATGCCTGGGGAAGAACATACCTTTGTAGCTGTAAATAAGGTGCAGTGTGATGATGATTATCAGGGACCTGAGGTTTTTTCTGACGAGTATCTTCAAAGTATAAATCTACCTAGAGTACCACCCTCTTGTCTGAAACTGAAAATTGGGGCACCAGTAATTTTGATACAGAACCTTAGTCCAAAGCAAGGAATTTGTAATGGAACTTGGATGTGAATAGTTGGACTTGGACGGAATTGTATTCAGGTTGAGATTTTGGGTAGCAGGTGGGATGGTCAGATTCGTTTATTGCCACAAATAAGGTTAACAATAAATGAGGAGGACTTACCCTTCATCTTAGAGAGAAAGCAGTTCCCGATTCGCCTCTGCTTTGTGATGACTGTGAATAAATCCCAAGGACAATCATTGCAAAATCTGGGGGTTGATTTGCGTGATAATGCTTTTACTCATGGACAACTCTATGTTGCTATCTCAAGGGTAACTTCTTTAGATGGTTCAACTCTTCTTCTCTCCAAGCGAAGTCCAAGTGTAACTGACAATATTGTTTTTCCTGAAGTGTTACTATAATTGCTATACTTTACATTCTTGCTTCTTTGATTCTTATTACAGTAAATTCAGTCATCTATCTTATTAGTTATTATTTATCTTTGTTTTCTACTTTTAAATCAAACATTACAGGTATATAAATTTATCTTGCTTGTTTTACCACCAACAGTATGACTGTATTCTTCTTTGTTAATTTTTTACTTCTATCAATTCATTGGAGGTCTCAAAAGTTCATTCATCAGTACCACGATTCTCCATAATTGATCTGGATATATTCTAGTAATGTAGGAAAGGTCCTCAAGCTTCCTCACATAACAAGTGTCTCCTTTTATCCATTACCACTGGTAAGAAAAGTAATTCATGAACTAAGATACCACAATACATATAATGCAAATTTTGAAACTCTCAAGTATTTGAGGGAGGGACTGCTAGTAAACTAGTACTACCTTTCTCTGCAAAGAACAAATACTCAGTCTTCCACATCAGCAAACTTGAACTTTATCAAAACAATCCCATACCTTCACAAAGAAAAAAAGCTACCTCCTCCTATAGAAATAGAAGGAGAAGATGAATACCAACTTATTCAGATTATCGATTGCTGACTATACCACAGTAAGTTACAGTATCATGCCAAGTGGACAGGATATCTATCCAACTACCACTTAGGGTAGTACCCAACTGAAAATCTTAGTAATGGCAAACATGCAATTGACGACTTTCACTGACAAAACCCAGCAAAGCCTGGTTAAAGAAGAAGAACAAATCAGCAACAAAGACCAGATCAGTCTGGCAGACCTCCGAACATCAATACAAGTTATACCCGAACAAGAAAGGCATGACCAACTAAATTGGATGGTGTTCTTCAATAATAGATGCCAGACACACTTTACTGAAAAAGAAGGGGCAGATTATTGACCACAAAAAATACACAGGATACTTCCAACATCACCACTAACATCAATACCCATGACATCATGGGAGAAACCAACATCACCACCCCCATGTATGCCACCACAATCACTATGTGAGAACAACATTCTCCCAATAACAGGTCATAAGGGGTTTTCAGGGATGAAAACAAGAAGAAGGGGGGGCAAAAGATCAAGAAAGGTAACATGGAAGAAACTAGGACAGGAGGAAATCCCATGAAACCCAATTGACACATATACTGGCAAAGAAATAAAGGATCGAGTGAAGGATATGCTATTGCCAAGAATGGCAACAGCAACACCATGGCCAAGGTCAAGGACCAATTCCATGGAACAAGATATAACGAAAAGCCTATATGACCAGATAGGCCATCTCCAGATGATGCTGGATGAGTCTTAGATAGACAAAAGGCTATTCGAAGGACAATTGAAGATCTGGGTAAGGATGAGAAGAACTCTCTAAGAGGAAAAGAAAAAGTTAGAACAGACATTGAAAGTCCAACCGATAAGAGCAGGATAGGTGGAATAGACAGTAGTAATTTCCAACAAAAAACTGGAAATAAAAGAGAGGGAAAACAAATTGTTAAAAGAATCAATGGAAACAACAATAGGAAACTATGAAAATTGGTGACACACATGAACCAGTTGGTGAAAAAAAGAGGCAAGGGACCATTGGCCTAATAGGACCTAGGCCATAGGAAAGGGGCAGCTAGTGTTACAAACCTAGTAGGGAAAAAGTGTTTTCACATGACTCATGATTATGACGTCATAGGTTTGTAAGGTTTTCACACACATGACTTGTACTTATGAGTAATAGTAGCTATATTTGATTTGATTGCACAATAACTCGTTTGAGTTATAAAATGTTTTGTGCACTTGACTTAGTTAAAAGTCATGTGGGTTTCGCACATGACCTGTTTGGGGTAATGTGGCTATTATGTTATGTGAAGTGTACGAGTCATAGTTGTGGCACATAATAAGTTATTAATTAGTAAACAGGTTGTGGGAAGGACTATATAAGGAGGAGGATATGACATTGTAATTAGTTCTTCACACAACCACCTAAGTTATTTCCTAGATATAACTTTACGCCTTTATGAATATAAAACACCTTTACTCTTCTTACTAAAAGATCCTGATGATACTCACCTTATAGGATAAGGAGGAAGTAAACTAAGAAACTTGATCTTAGGAAAACTAAGTATGAATAAGAGAACTTAGTTGCAGAAAGACTAAGTATGAATGATAGAACTTGAAGTCTTAAGAAGGCTAATAAGGAATTGCTGAATATGACTCTGAGTATTTATTCCGCACCTAAAGACACATTACATTAACACAATAATATCGTTGCCTGTTGTGTAGTTACAGTTCCTTGTCAGAACTGTTCTTGATCTGAGACATGTTTAATTGCAGTTGCACCATAATATGATGGGGCAATGGTGGGGTTGTCAACCAATACAGGTGTGTGCACCGATGATCACCACTTAACTACCTTTCAATGATCAACCATTAATGATCAATCATTAACTATATATATTTTAGAGTAATAAAATAATAAATAAAACTAGTTAATACCTTGTATAACCTCCCTTTGCTTCCAATACTACAGCCACTCTATTAGGCATTGATTTCCACAACTTTTCAAAAAACTCTTCAGGAACTGTCTCCCAAACCAAAGGTAATACTTGTGCAAGACTCTTCTTAACAGCTTCTTCTCCTCATAGGATATCTCCAATCCTTGGATACTGCTGATGTAATTACTTTTTAAGCTCAACACATACATGCTCTATAGGATTTAAATCAGGGGAGCAAGGGGGGTGTTCCACCACTTCAATACAATTTCTCTCCAATCAATTTATAACATTATAAGCCTTGTGAAGAGGAGCATTGTCTTGCTGAAAAAGAATATCCTCAAGTTGCATACCAAAAGAAATCATTTGATGAATTACAGGAAAAAGATACCTTCTTAAGAGCCTAACATACCTAGTCTTGTTGATATTTTAGGTAATAGGAACTAAAGGACCTTTTCTCTTACCCCAAAAGCACCCCCATACCATAAGCGAAATACCCTTATCCTTTTCCTTGAGTTGAATGCACTCTGCAAGCTACTGCTCCCTAGGTTCTTTGATAACCCACCACTGCCTTCAATCCTTAGATTTCTCCACACTGCACTCATCACTCCAGATGACCCTCTCAAAATCCTCAGCTGTCCAATCCTTATAGGCTGTAGCCCACTTTAATCTCTTCACAATATGTACAACCTTGAGCTTTGGTCTTGATTTTGCTAGCCATTTCTTGATATTGGCTTCTCTAAGTACTCTATCTACGATTAAATTGTTAGAGAATCATGTCCTATCACTCAGGTGAGTACTAACCAGTAGAAAGAGAAATACTCAGTGCATATTTATCCCTGAAATCTGATCTGTTCATTTTCCGATTGGATTTGGCTGCCTAGATGATTGTGCAATGCTGTTGCTGGCTGAGAACAGGTGTGCAACCAGGCCGGGGAACATTATCCAGTGATTGATGCTCACATACATGAGCAAGGAAGCTTTTAATGTTTGTCCATAGCCATCCAATAATTTGAGCCAGAAGGGCAATATTCCGGAGGCAGTGGAAAAATCTGATACTTATGCCTTTTTCAACATTAGTCATTTCTCTTCAGGAGGTCTTCGGGTTTTGCTTTTTTCTTTTTTTTGATGTATATCTAGATTGGTTAACTATTGGAAATTCAGAGAGAGCAAATTATTAAATTAAAATCAAGGATGTGGTATATAATCATGATAGTTATAGTAGTGGCAGGTACAGTTGGAATTAACCTGGTGAGGTAGCATTTGGCCAGGTACCAGTTGCTTAGTAAGGCGAGATATATTTCAAGAACACTTCTGACAAGGGGCTGTATATAATAGGAGAGATATAATAGGTGATCCTAACATAGGCACTACAAAATAACAGGATAGGATGTAGTATCATCCTTCCCTTCCTCCCCATCATCATCATTATCACTATCTATATCATTCACTATTTACAAATTCAATGTCTTCTTTGCCTCCTCCAACTGCAATGTAAGCACTTCCACCTCTGCAGATAGCTAGAGTGATGTTTTATAACCTTTTAGAAGATATTGATAAGTTTCTAGTACTTCAACCTTCTGTTTCCTCTTCAATGCAGTCAAGGACTTGTTCAACTGTATAATCAACTTCTCAACTCTTTCTCTCTTATTTTTTAATTTCTTTTCCTTCTTTTCCTGCTGTTTCTGCAAAAAGATCCTGGATTTCTTCCTTCCTAAGCTATGCTCACCCCTCTGTACGTATTTCTGACCTGTTAGTTGATTTTTTCTGGCGAAGTTCTCATCATTCACTTTCAAGTTGACTAATTCATTCTTGGTTAAAGTGTTGATACTGTAGGCTATCCTCAGTCAGATATGTGACTTTTGTAATAGCTTTGCTTAGTCTCTAAAATAAGGAGTATTACTTAGTATAGTATTAAGAATTATACACTATAAGTTGTGGAGTTCTGAAATGGATTGAAGTGTTGATAAATGATCAGCACATGCATTGGTAGAGAAATGACTTAGAGTATAAGTTATAGCGTGGAGTTGTTTGTAGGTTTAGGACCCACTAATGTGTGGGATAGGTCTAGGTGGCTGCTATTACCAGTACTACTGCTGCTGTTATTTCCATCCTCATTACCCTCCCTTGATGCACTCACCAGCTACCTTAGAACTATATGTTTATTTATATAAATAAAGCTTGTTTACCAGAAGCCACTCTGAATGTTCAATTAGGTGAATACTAGTAGATATGTTTCTAGCAAAATAGAGTAAATGTTACCTTTAGTATCAATGTTAAGTCTTTCGCTTCTGGAATCATACAAGACATTGATTATGGCAGTGCAGTCATGTACAGATATGATCACCTTCAATTTTCTCACTGGATGACTACCGCAAGAAGTGATATGAAGACAAGCATCATGGAGTACCAGCTCAGAACATAGCAGCCAACCAGTTTCAGCATTTGCAGCTCACTCAGGATATCATCATCCTGGTTATGTTTCCCGCAGAATGGGACATGGTAGAAATCGAATATTTGGAAGAAGCGGCTTCAGAAGGAGTCCACCAGGTGGAAATCAAGATGGTAGGATAGGTGCTGGTAGAATAGCAAGACGATGCTATTACTGCACCAAGGAAGGGCATTGGAAGAAGGATTGCCTGAAATGCAAGGCAGACCTGTAGAAAGAAAATGGAGGTAGACATTGGGCCTTCATGGGCCTTGCGAGTGCAACCATAGGAGCAATGGACTGGATTATAGATTCGGGGGCATCCTAGCATCTCACAGCAAATTGAGACCTGGTGGAGAATTATAATCAGATACTGTCTACCATAATCATGATAGGGAATAGAAAGACAATCATCGCAATTGGCAAAGGAAACATTCAGCTCAGTATGACACAGGGAAATGTTCAACTCTCTGGTGTCCTCTATGTCCCAAAGATAGGCAGCAACCTGATCAGTGTTGCTAAGATAGTCGACTAAGGATTTCAGGTCAAGTTTAATAAGACTGGATGCAATGTCAGTAAAGAGAACACAACAGAGGGAATTGGGCAATAATACAGGAATATTTATTTCTTGACTGGATTACAAGAAACGGACCTCATAGGACAATCTCACACCTGTGATAAGGCAAAATGAGATATTTGGCACCAAAGGATTGGACATCGAAGTGTCAATCAGCAAGCAGAACAAAAAATCAAGAATAGAGTTAATGGCTTTGAAATTCTGGATTCATTGAACAGAGATGACAAACTCTGTAGAACCTGTCTGCTAGCCAAGCAAATTCGAGAGTGCCTAACAGGAGAACAAATGAAAAGTGATAAGCTATTGCACACAACTCACTCAGATGTGTGTGGACCCATGTCAGTAATAGGGCTGATGGGAGAGAGGTACTTTGCAACATTTATCGATGAAAAATCTGGATGCATTGTGATATCATTACTAACAAGAAAGTCAGAAGTTCTGGAAAGGTTTAGAGAGTATAAAGTGAAGGTGGAAAGAGAATAGGGGAAGAAGATTAAGTGCCTAAGATCTGATGGTGGAGGAGAATTCACTAGATATGTATTCAAGAAATTCCTCAAGGAGAACAGGATTACCCAACAGATTACACCACCGTATGCAACAGGACATAATGGGATAGCGGAGTGTGCCAACTGCACTATCATGGAAATGGTTAGGTGTATGATCCTCGGCGCAGGATTGATGCAAGAGTATTGGAGCTATGTGGTTCTTACAGCTGTTCACATGGTGAATTGCCTACCATCAAGTTCCTGTGATAACAAGAGCCCATACCAGAATTGGTTCGGATCATGAGCATTTATAGGACACCTGCAAGTCTTTGGTTGCATAGTTTATAGACACATCTGCACTCTGAACTGCAGAAAGCTGGATGTAGAAGCACAGAAATGTTGCATGATTGGATATTTCAAGGAAAGCGGGAGTCAAATCTATTGTGTTTATGATGAGCAAGAGAAGAAGGTCTATATCACAAGAGATGTCATCTTGGATGAAGAAGGATACACAGCGAATGGAGAGAATGAACCAGGCAGTGATGAAGCATTCAGATATGTCATGATACTAGAGAATACGTCAGAACCTCCAACTGCAGAAATAATTACAGGTTGTGAAGAACCACGAGATCATGAAGAGGCTGGTAGAGAAGAAGAAAGGTCAACTCAGCCATTACCACCAATCGATCTCCTCGAAGACACTATATCCCCAAATGACTATGATGAAGAAACGATCACCCTGAGAAGACCTATAGTACTGAAGACCCGCGGTCAAGAATCTGATGAAGTAAATCTCTCTCAAGGGAACACACAGAGGTCACAACAAGTGCAACAATCTCGTGAGCTTTTCCAGCCCTCTACCTGGTAGGCATTCATCACTGTTGTGGAGGAACCATTGACATTACAAGAAGCACTTACAGGGAAAGATGCTAGTGCTTCGAAAGCAGCATGGGAAAGTTAATTGGTGTTGCTAAGAAATAACACCACATGGGTGATAGATCAATTACTAAGAGATTGAAACATTATTGGATGCTGATTGTTATTTAAATGAAAGGAAGACAGCAGATTCAAAGTCTATCTTGTAGCAAAGGACTACTTGCAGGAGCCCGTCATCGATTTTCAGGAAACGTTTGCTCCTGTTGCGAAGTTTACAACATTCCGTGTTCTCCTTACCTTGGTGGGGGAAAACCATTGGGAACTACACAGCATGGACTTGAAGACCAGGTTCCTCAATGGAGAACTAGAAGAAGCAATTTATATAGCATGCCCAGAAGGAGTGACAGGTATCGAAGAACCAGAATACACCTGTCAGCTCATCAAGGCCATTTACGGACTATGACAATCACTATGCACACGGTATCAGAAGATCCATTCCTTTTTTATAAAGTTAAGATTCATCTGTGAACTGGTTGGTGCAGAGAAGATCTATCTTCAGTCTTGTCTCACTGGTGAAATGATTGCCAACATCATGATGAAGTCACTACCATCAGCTACACACGAAAAACACACCGAGGCAACAGGAGTGATTGGGAATACAGGATATGGAAGTTATCATGAGGGGGCATGTTGAAATTCATGATACTTCCATACTGCTGTAATGTTAGTAGGAGTTGCACAATAAAGAGAGATGTTACAGGATTAGTGTGTTTGGGACATTGTTTGATATATCACACTAAAGGATGCAAGAAAAGGTAGTTAGCCATAGCAGGAATGTTTGGGAGGTTTCAGGAATTACCTAAGGATTAAGGATGTCATAGATTAAGAGTTTGTTTGAGGATGAGACGAATTGGTGTCGGACTATGGCAGTTAAGAAACAGATAGGAAACGGTTAGGAAATGCAGGAAGAATCAGAAAGGTATTAGGACTGTCGGAGAACAGTCAAAGGGAAAGGTCGAATGTTTTAGTAGAAGTTTGAAGGAGCTGATCGGAGGACGTTGTGGAAGACTGGGAGAGGGCACGGAAGTCACTATGGATGAGGATGAGAGAAAATGTTGTTAAGTGACGATTTGTTATATAAAGGACACCTCCGGTAGCTTATATAGAACAAGACACAAGACAACGAGCAAAGAATTTCCTGCACAATCCTACCTAATTTTATTAAATTCTCCACGGATCACTTCCTTCGGCACGAGTAACGTAAACGGTATTAGATCTCACTATTATGTCAACTATCGCATCAGGTCACCTACCGTCGTCCAAGGAGTGGAGAACCAACACTGCGCGATTTGGATGCTGAGATCAACACCTTACAAGCCGATTTAGACTCCAAAGTCAGAAGGTTTCATAAGATCATGCACGACCATTACCGTCGACACCGCCACTTCGAGGCAGATGTCAACAAGCATTTTGCGGAGATCCACGAGCAGTTTGTGGAGCTCAACAATGAGCTAGCCAATGGGTCTGTGGAGGCCGACAGACTGTTTGTGAAGGTCGAGAATATGTTTGCGAAGGTCGACAACCTGGTTGTGAATGTCCACAACAAGCTTGGAAAGGTTGATACCCGGCTTGCAGAGCATTTGACTGCACTCATGCGCATCTTCAATCACCGTGAAGGTATGAACTCTTGGTCCCATATCATATCCGTAATCATACTAAGATAGGAGCAAGAACGGTCTGTGTATCAATTGTGGCAGATTGACCCTGTAGTCTTCCCTTTCTTTGTATTTCTCATAGGTTACGTTATATCCTCGTGTATTTGCCGGACCAGTAGGTTAAAGGGTACATCTCAGAGTAGTATAAACTTTGTCTTCTAAAAGGCTTTCCCACTTTACCACGTCTCGAGTATTTTATGCAACCCATGATTGACTTGACTTCATTTCTGCCCACAACCCCCAAACATCCCCATCCTCCCTTAGCACATGCAGGAGTTAAAAGCACTGGAAGAGCAGGGGAAGTTTGAAGAGGAAGAGGAAGAAATGACTGTGGATAATAATAAGGTGATACCACTCAATTACGAGAGTGAGGGGGGGGGATGGGGAGTAAAGTGAGGAAGAGGCAGCCTGAGGCCACAAAGAGGGCGAGGGAAGAGGCTGAGAGGAGGAATTTGGAGGAGAGGGGCAAGATTGAAAAGAATTTGGATTAGCAGGGAGGATTAGATTATTGATGCCGTGTTTGAAATACTGTGCGGTAGGATAATAATATAATGACAATATCTCTGAAGATTTCCAGGATTGAAGGTGGTTCCTTGAAATGAGCTCGATTGTTGGTTACTGTAATTGGGACTTTTCCCACGAATTGCTAGCATCGGGGGAGGATGTGTGGATGACCATAGTGTAATTGTATTACCCACCCAATGTCAAGTGAGAGGTATAAATGAGGTCAGCGAGCGATGCGCCAATCGTTGGTCCGCCCAATCCACATGAGATAGGCAATGCCTTTCGGGCAATGAACAATGCACTAAAGGCAGATAGTGTATACTTTCGTAAAAGTCGGATTGGAGCTAGGGGCAATGGAGCCAACAGGAGGGCGAGAAGACCCTCAAATCGCCAGATTTTAAGCAAAGGTCAAACAGCGATTGGACAGAGCCTCCACAAGCGCGAATCCCAGTGTTGTGACAGGATACGCTATATTTGCAGTTCAACCCTTCCATTACCGTATCAGGAGAAACAACATCAAAACTTCCCTCATAATCAATAGCTCTAACCAGTGCTTTTCCAGCCCCAGCGTCTTCTAGCGCCCGGTCGAATTTGGAGAGTCAATAGGGTATGTCCTTATCTCTAATCCAAGAGAGCGGAGCAGTGTACCCACTGGGCCAGAGGCCCAATGGGGCCTGCGGGGGGGGCTGTCAGTAGTCCGTCCAGGGCGGTCAAAGTGTGCAGGATGGCTGTCTTTGGGCCAGATGGCGGGCCCTACAGGTTAAGGCAGCTGCTCTCAGTGTGGACCTAGGACGGCAGGGACTGCAGGGCATGGTGGGTGACGGCAGGGGATAGACCCTTACAATATTGGCTTGACCGAGAAAGTGATCTGTACCAGAAAGATTTGGCAAAAATGGGAATAGAGATATTCAGTATTCCTGCAATGTCTGTAGATCCAGAAAGACTGTTTAGCAGGTATACATACTCTGTTAAGCTTTTCTTTCTCATCTATCTATTGACTAACTATATTTCAACTAATAGTACAAAATTGCTCAGTTCTGATCATCGGAGGTGTCTGCGAGATGAAATTATTGATGGTGTCGAGTGCCTGAAGTCATAGTCTCTAGCTGGATCCTGATCTGCTGGGAGTGGGTTTAAAACGACAGAGATGGAAAGTTCTTTAAAAGCTCTCGAAGTTCATAGTCTTACACGATTGTAAGCATTTTTTGTTTGTATGTGATGAGGATATCTGGAGGAATCTGGTAAACAATGGATTCGTCAAAAGGTGGAATGTGTTATGATTCACAAAATTTCATTATTTTCTTTTTCTGGGGTTTTATTTTCCATTTACGCTTTTCCGATCTGATGATAATGGATCCATCCAATTTCTCTATTGAATGGCTAAGTGAGGTGAAGGCAGAGTTGTGTAACTGTGTACTGGTCATGGTGGATCAAGAGAGTTGAATTTAGTTCTGGTGTCAGTAGTTAAAGTTTGATGGTGAAGAAAAGAGGAGAAGAAAGGATAAAATATTTGCTTGTACAGGAGGAAGAGTGTTTTTATTTCATGGTGCAATAGAGGCTCAAAACTTAATAAATTTAACTATTATGATGGAGGAAATGCTTACCGTGTCATAATTATTCTTTTTATATTATCAGAGGTGTCCTATATATACACAAATGTTCCTAAGTAATAAGACCTTTCTCATCCTTGTCCACAACGTCTTCCACTTTCTCTGAAGCTCTATATCTTCACACTGATGAACTCCTTGAAACTTCTCCTAAAACAGTTTCCCTTAACACTAACAGTCTCTAACAGTTCTGATATATTTCTGCTCTCTTTTGGATTTTGTAAGTGTTATGTTCAGACACTACTTGTCAAATTCAAAAGTATTGGGAAATTTGGTTGATGGGCTTGGTTTGACAAACTACCACTTCTTGACACAGTAGGGAATGTCTGCTCTATTGCTCTTGATATTACTGGGTCAAGCTACAGATATCTCAATCAAGTAATGATCATAGTAGAATGGTATAACTGTTCACAGGATCAGTCAATGTCAATTACAGGCTTCTTCTCACCCTTTGAGATATAGGTTGAATACATGTGGGACTATAGTATGTGAACCAAGTGGTAGCTTATGTGTAAAAGTAATTGTGCAAGGAAACTAAACAACATGAAAGTCCTAGACTTTATATATCCATCACTACCTTCCTGCTTATTCAAATGTATAGTACATGATCATTTCACAGTCATCTCCCAACGTCCTGAATTCCTTCATGGAAATACCATTAATATGATGACTGGTATAAACAACAAATAATATAATCATACATAAGGAAATCCTCCTGTCTGCTGCCATTAATCTGTTAGTAGTTGTCATAATAACCTCATCATATAAGGTAATCATAAAACAAATGAAACTATATAACAAAGGAAACCTATTCCTCTACCATTTCCAGGATCTGAAGAGTTGTCAGGACCAGTAGACCTGTAGCTGCACATATTCATGTATCATCTGGTTGTGCTCTTGAGTGATCTTGTTGAAGATACAATTTATCTCACCTTCACATAGATGTAGGCGATGAGCATGGCTACTAGTGAGAGCACTAGTGTTTGGTATGTGAAAATAATGATCTGTGATATTAGCTCCCCTTTCAGGCCTGAGCTCTTTTGAAGGTTCTGGGTGTCAATCTTGTATAGATTCAACGACTGAGGGGAGTCTTCTTGGTGGTGCAAAGGGGTTACTTGTAGGCTAGGTGGTAGCCTGTAGAAGGTCTGAGATGGTATCATCATCGCTGCTAATGGAGATGAATCTGATCTGCAGTTTTCATTCATTTCATTCACAAGAGCTTTCATCTGATTGATGTGATTTTTTCTTCGATGCCTGTTCCTTTGATGTCAAAGGGTTTTGTTCTCCTGATGGGTGTTCAGCAAGATTGAGTTCTGGCCAGGCATCATTGGTAAAGTTGCGGTAGGGTGGAGATGTTGGGGGAAAGTCACAGCTAGTGCCTGTAGGCTGAGTAGACATGCATTTTGGTTTTGAAGCTCCACAATAGCTTGAGTTTGCTGATTGCATTCGTGACTAAGATGATAGTTAGCAGTCTCAAGTATGTTTACTCTTCACTGTAAATGTTCGATGAGTTCTGCTTGGCTTTAGTGTACTCTAAGCTGAGCTTGATATAACTTTAGAGTCCTTCAGTAAGTGTAGCATGTTTGCTGGTCAATAGGGTGGTCCATTTGTAGTTTTTTATCTTGATTGTTGTTTCGAGCTATTGATGCTAATATTCTAATGGGTTGTGTAGCAAATATACTTTGATGATTGTTTGAGGTAAGTAGATGATAAGGATCTTGGTTTTCGATCGCTGCTGTTACTTCGAGGAGTGCTTGGATTATTTCTTCTTCTATTAGGTATTTGTCTTAGTTCATGAACTTTACCGTAGGGGATGGGAATTGCGTATCTGTATTCTTCATAAGGTAGTGCTTGCTTTGGATTTGTGTGGGTATTTCTGATAGAATTCTTTGATTAACTCAGGTGAGTTGGTGAAACTGTCAGCAGGGTACCACTCTTGATCATGGGAAGGGTCATAGCCAGTCCACTGGACTTTGTATTGTAGTTTGCCATGATGTAGTCTCAAATCGATAATGGCTTCTATTTTGTATTCTTTCTTGTCATCTATGCTGATGGGTGGGGGTGGTTCTTTACATTGAAGAGGGAGAGGGTTATCAATGTAATATTGGAGGAGCGAAATGTGGAAGACCAGGTTGACATTTATCAATAGCAGAAGGTCTAGCTTATATACTCTGGAGCTTATGTGTACTAAGATAGAGAATAGTCTGAGTTTTTTGTAATCAAGTTTGTCTGATGGTCTTGTGGTCTTGATATGATGTTTAAGTAACCACACTTTGTCTCCAATTGAGACGTTGGTGTCAGGTAATCTTTTCTTATTAGCAGACTCTTTATACCTTGCCTGAGACTATGCCATTTCTGTAGTAAAGGATTTATGCAGTTGTAATAATTCATCTGTATATGCCTTGATATTGGCTGCTCCTGATAATATGTCCTTGATGATCAATGTTTCTTTTTCTGGATGGTATCTGTTATTTGTGAAGAATGGGGTAGTTTCAATGCTTTCTTGATAGGAATTATTGTATGCAAATTGTGCAAATAGGAGGAGTTCTGACCAGTCGTCCTGCTGATAGGTGCAGTATTCACATATATATTGTTCTAGGATGGCATTAATTCATTCTGTTTGCCCATCTGTTTGGGGGTCGAATGCTGTACTTAAGTTTCATTTATTCTCTACTAGTAGATGTTTTGTCAGTTCTTCCCAGTATTGTGAGGTGAACAGTGATGCTCTATTACTGACTATGTCACTTGGGAGTCCATGATGAGGGAAAATCATGTTCATGAATAGCTTTGCAAATTCTGGCATTCTCATCATCTCTTTGCAGGGTGTGAAGTATGCCATTTTGGTGAGTCTGTCCACCACTACCCATATACTATTATACTTATTTGATTTTGGCAGACTGGTGATGAAATCTATGCTAATGGAGCTTCATGGTCTTTTAGGTGGTTTTAGTAGTTTTAGCAATACAAAGGAGGAGTCGTTGATCAATTTTGTCCATTGGCAAATGTCATAGTTTTTTACATATCTTTTGATATCCTTTCTCATCGAGGACCACTAGTATTGTCTTGTTATATTTTCATATGTCTTCACCATACCTTGATCTCCTACTATTATACTGTCATAGTTTATCTGCAGGATTCCGATTCTGATTTTAGAGTTATCGAGGATCTATATCTGGCCCTCATAGGTGAGGATTCCATTGACCAGTTGGCAAAGTCCTAGTACAGTGTCTTTGCTAATGGTTTTTCCAGTTCCCAAGTCTTAGATTGTCTGTTGAATTTTCTCATCTTCCTTCATCACTTCTTTTAGTTCTACTTCATAGTCTTTGGCTATTACTGCTATAATGGCTTCAAGCTTTTGTCAATAGCTGCTTCCTTCCTTGTCATCTTGGTGAGTGGTACAGTTGTCCTCATAGCAGAAAGTCCAGTGTAATGCATCATGGGGTTTTAATTTTGGTACCATGACTGTGTCTCCTTAAGAGTTTCCTGCTGTTAGTCAGCTATCCTCTAGTATTAGTTCCTCTTCCCAGTGGTTTGAACTTAGTATGATTGCAGTTTTGGAGGAATCAGCCCCCCCTTTTACAGGATGTCTCAAGTGCATCCTAGTTAGAGTGTCTACTTTCCCATTCAGTGTTCCTTTTTTGTACATAATCTTGAAGTCAAAATTGGCTAATTTTTCTGCCCATTAGCTTTGCCTTCTATTTAGTTCTTTGTTCCTCATAAACATGACTAAGTTAGCATGATCTGTAAATATCTGGATTGGGTAGCTGCTTCCTTCCATATAGCATCACTATTTGTTAAATGCTTGAATGATAGCTAGCAATTCTTTGTCATGAATGTCATAGTTCTTTGCTACATCAGTCATGGTTTTTGAGCAGAATGCTATTAGGTGGGTAGTTCCATCACTATCTCTCTGGGAGAGTACTCCTATGCAGACATAGCCTGAGGTATCTGTTTCCAAGATTATCTATTTTGAGGCGTCAAAGTGTACAAGTATTGGTGTTTCTGTTATATTCCTCTTAAAGTATTCAAAACCTAATTCTGTTCCTTTTGCCATTGCCATTTTGTATCCTTTTTCATGAGTTTTATGAGTGGTGTTGCAATGCTGCTGAAGTCTTGTATGAATCGTCAGTAGAAGTTGCATAATCCTAGGAATTTTTGAATGTCTTTCAGTGCTTGTAGCTTTAGCCAGCATGATACTGCTAATGTTTTCTTAGGGTCAGTCTTTATTCCTTCTGGTGTAATAATGAATCCTCGGTAGTGTGTTTTCTGGGTGTAGAATTCGTATTTCATTGCCTTTAGCTTAACCTCATGTATTCTTAGGAGTTTGAGTGCTTTGATGACATCTTAGATATATTGTTCTAGAGTTTCAGAGTATATTAGGATGTCATCTAGGTATACGATGCAGCATATATTTATGACCTTATTCAGGATGTGGTTAATCCATCTTTGGAATGTCGCTGGAGCATTGGTGAGCCCAAATGTCATAACTAGATATTCAAAAAATCTATATTTTGTTTTGAAGGCTGTTTTTCATTTGTCCCCTTCTTTGATCCTGATATTGTGGTAGGACTGCTTGATATCTAACTTCATATAGTATTTGGCCCCTCCTAGTCAGTCTAGTATACTTGATATGATGGGCAATGGATACTGATCCTTGATCATAACTTTATTTAGTCACCTGTAGTCAACACAGAGTTGCAGTCCTCCATCCTTCTTTGAAACAAAGAGGATTGGTGCTGCTGCTGGGGAGGTAGATTCCCAGACTCATCCTCTCACCAGGTTTTTGTCAATATAGGTTTTGGCTTCTTGAGCTTTTCTTTTCAATAGTCTGTAGATCGTACAGGCTGGTGCTGTCTTTCCTTGTTGTAGTATAATCTTATAGTCTATTCCCATTCTTGTAGGGGGTAGGTCATTTGTTTCTTGTTTCTCAAATATGTCCAGGAATTTGTGGTACTCAATGGGTATTTTTTTGAGCAAGGATATCTCATCAGATTCTTCCTTCATATACTTTTCAGCAATTCACTGGCTTATGGTACTCCCTACTACCACTATAATCTTGGCTGAGTTGCTAGTCCTCAGGAACTCATTATCTTCAGGCACGTCTTGGTTTTTGAGCTGTTCCTACACAGTAACTCATACCTCATAGGCTCTTGTACTCTGTTTCAACATTATAGGTTCTACAGTATATTTCATACTTATTGCTTTGTAGGTTTTGTGACCCTGTTTCAGCCCTTGTACCTCTAGGATCAACATCTTTAATTGTTATTCCATTGCTTGACTCTCATTGACCTCTTTCCTTTAGGGTGAGCTTTCAAGGCAATTTCTCACACAAAAGAGCCATGTGAATAGTATCCTCTTACTTCTCCAGTCCATGGCTGGTCCATGCTTAACTAGCCATGGCATCTCAAGTATGATTCCTTGTTGTCTAAGTTTCATTACAAATAGTTTGACTGTTTCATAATGACTGTCTATTCTTAATAGTAGTGTATGTGATGTGTGATCATAAATCTGAATTCTTCCATTACCGTATGTAGGGGGATGTCATTTTATCTGGTTAGCATTATGTTCAGTCTGCTGGCATTTTCAAGGTATATAAAGTTGTCTGTGGCTCTACTGTTGATCATAATATTGAGTTTTTCTTGCACACCTTCATTGAGGGTGTATACCTGTAGTATAATTCGTGAATTGTGATCTCAGTCCTTTAATATAACTTTAAAAGAAGTTGCTTACAATGTCATTGGTTGGGGGCCTAGCAGTCTGCTGCGGCCCGTAGGCCCTTGTCATTTAAATACTCTATTTCTGCTGTATTGACTTTGAATGCATTTGCTCTCCCTCTACATTCTTTTGCTCTGTGACCCGCTTTATTTCATCGTAGGCATAGATTCTCTCTTCTGCATCTATCATATTCCTGCTTTTCCAGTTTAGGAAGCCTTGAAAATCTATTCACATTGAGGTCCATGGCATCATCTCCTTGTGATGTTGTTAGAAGTTTGGGTTGTAGATGTTTTGGAGGGGTACTATTTGAGGGTTCATAGGAACCTTGGCTGGTTCCCTTCATCTGTCAAATAGATTGGATTTTTGCTTCCTGCCATATTACCAATCAGCAAAGGTAGCACATGTTGCAAAGGTCTCATACTGATTTTGGTACCAATCTAATAGTTCATTACTGGTTTCTTTCTGGAGGTAATGGAGGTATCCTTTATCTCTCTAGTCTACTTCTATCATAAGTAGTCTAAAGTCTGACTAGTATTCGCTGAAGGCTTGAGATCCTTGTTTGATCTTGTTCATGGCATTAGCCACCCTTTCTTTAACTTGTTTATCTGTGAATGTATCTAGTAGTGCTTCTTTAAATATTGCATAATTTGTTAATGATATTGGCATTCATCCTTCTATGATAGGTACCAGCCAGTTGAGGGCCTTGCCTCTAAAGAGGGTCTGAGCATCATTGATTTTTGCTACATCCATCTCATATTTGTGAGGTTGTATATTGAATATGAGCTGTAGGTTAGCCAGGAAGCTATGAAGCTTAGTTGATTCGCCTTTGAATTCTTCTGGCTCTTTTAGCTAGATACCTCCTCCATTGCCAATTGCATTTTCTTGGATTCCAGTAAGGATTTGGGCTGTGAACTGTATTAATTAGTTATTTGACATGTAGGTACCCCTTTAGGGATTGCTGGCCTCTCCTACTACTGACATATCAAGTGGTATGAATGTAGTGTCCCTAAATCACACATATTATCAAGTGGTTCTTGTATTATCTTGTGTTTCTGGTTCTCTAGGTGACCCAGGTGGTGATAGGTTGACTGGGCTGTGGATTGAGGAACCAGTTCTTAAGAGTGCAGTGGCGAGATCTTCAAGATTGAAGGTTGCTATGGTGACATTCAGTACTGAAAGGTAGTCACAATCAAATGTCACAAACTACTACTTCTTGACACAGTAGGAAATGTCTGCTTTGTCACTCTTGATGTTACTGGGTCAAGCCACAGATATCTCAATCAAGCAAGGATTATAGTAGAATAGTATAACTCTTCACAGGATCAAGCAACATCAATCAGAGGCTTCTTCTCCCCCTTCCAGATACAGGTTGGATACACATGGGACTATAGTATATAAACCAAGTGGTAGCTTATGTGTATAAGTGATTGCGCAAGAAAACTAAATAACATGAAAGTCCCAGGCTTTATATATCTATTGCCAACCTCCTAATTATTCAAATACATATGTAATCATTTCCCAGCCATCTCCCAATCTTCTGAATTCCTTCACAGGAATACTATTCATACAATAACTAGTATAAACAACAAATAATATAATCATATATAAGGAAATCCTCCTGCCTGCTAACATTACTTGGCAATTTAAAAAGTATCCAGACACCTTGCATTAATTAGTACTGGTCTTGGCGCAAAAGCATCCGCATACTTTTTAAATGGTCAAGTAATCTGGTTGTCATAACAACCTCATCATATAATGTCAGCATAAAATGAATGAAACTATATAACAAAGGAAACATATTCCTCCTCCTCTTCTAGAATACTGAAGAGTCATCAGGACCAGTACAGCTGTAGCTGCACATATTCATATATCATCTGATTGAACTCTTATGTAATCTTGATGAAGATATGATTTATCTCAGCTTCACATAGATGTAGGTGAGGAGCATAGCTACTAGTGACAGCACTAGTATTTGGTATGTGAAAACAATGATATGTGACACTTGGGGCCAAGTGTCCAAGAGATGTACCTTAGAAGATTTATCTACTCACATCCATACACCTGTCTTGTCATACTGTGACCAACTTGACCCATATTTGATACAAGAAAAGGAGGAAAGAAAATAACTCCCTACAATCAAGCAGTGACTATTGTTTTCCATAGCTTTGATAAGCTGATTACTTTTGAAAAAATAAAAGAAGTTAGTGGTATTCTAGTTTTAACAGCAAAGGACATTTGGAGACATGCAAAAAAAATTTTTGGTGAAGTACCTCCAATAACTGGGATGGTTGGTCCAATTAATACTCCACTTTCATTTGCAGAATTAATTACAAGTTTGGCCTTGAATTGAAAAGTATGTTCTGGAAGGCCGTCTAGTTAGCAAGAAGGATAAGGATCAATTACTTTTGTTTATCAAAAGAGATTTTGATACTCAGTGAATGAAGATGATCAATATCTACTATGAGAGTAGCTTTTCACATATTGGTTCAATAATACATCTTGAACCTTGAAGGGGCCAGTGATGACTACTTATCAAGAAGAATTCAAGTCAATTCTTACACTTGAAAATAAAAAAAAGCAATTAGTATGTATGATCTTACTTTAATATCCAAATATATTTAGAATACTGAGACCAGTAGTGATTGAAATGTTAGAAATATTGTAAGGAATAAGAGCTTTTACTTCTAAGTAAGGAGTAGAGGAATATTGAGTTTAGGGATGAGATATCTATTGAGATTAGGGTACACTTTGGAGTAAACCTAATTTAGAAAGAAAAAGGAGTAATGAGAGAAGGATTATGTAGGAACAAGAAAAAAGTATGCTATATCTATAATGTGCTCAGGGGCAATTGAGTAAAATTAAAAAGGCCTTTCTATCCTTGGTTAAACCAATCAAAAGGTGAGAAAGTAAATGTTGTGAATGATATGCAGGAATGGAATAAAAAGGGAGTGAAGGAAGAAGAGAAGCCTAATAGGACATAGAGAGGTATGGAAGAGTAGTAAAAACTAAGGGAGGTGGAGCCAGTAGAATTACAGGCAGCAAAAAGGCTTCAGAGGTCGGGAGATCAGCAGGGGGAAATGATTAAGTTGAAAGTCATTCAATCATAGCAAGTAAAAATGTTTAAAATAGTATGAGTTATCAGAAAGGATGTTAAAGGAATTTACTCATGGTAATATGTTACTACCTTATATCATCCTCTACTTTGACCAACCTGTCAGACCTTCTTGACTCTCAACTCACAATTCCAACTCATACAGGATAATACTTGATTTCACAATTTTGATTTTAGAAAAAATTAGAGCAGATGAGAGAAGGTATATCAAAGGTGGATTGGCCACCAAACTCACCAAACTTTAATCCTATTCTGCATATATACAGGATAATAAAGTGGAGGATACTATAGAACTAGAATATGAAAAGAATTTACTGGTAGCAATAGAGCATATTCTCAAAGAAGAATGCAAAAAGATTATGATTGAAGAAATCAATCATGAAATTGTTAAGTTACCAGATATTATGCTATGGTGTATTATCATACCATCAATGTGGGAAATAAATTTCAGGCCTAAATTATTTGGATGTTTAATTGTTTCCTTCTCTTAGTATTCTTTTATCTCCACTTATCACTCTCCTATTTACTTCTCTAACTGTAATCTCTTGGTGCTAACATTTTACAATACTCTTGAATTTGACAAGTAATTCATCTCAGTCTCTTACAAACTCTAATCTCTGTCCCCTACATTTCTTAGTGCTAATTCCTAAAACTTCTCAAACAATCCTGCTACAGCTAAATCCTGTCCGAATATTCTCATACTCTTTCTACAAACTTTCTCCTTTCTTGCCAAGAGGTTACTAATGTTATACTGTTATGATTGTCAACAGCTTTCTGGATGAAATAGATAATGAATATCGACAACTACAAAGGTCAGGAAGAGTTCTTCACTCATGGAGAGCATAAATTTGAGACAGTCAAAGTGGGTCATTTGGGTCATTTGGGTTTGAGTGAGATCTATATCCTGATCTGTTTCACTGTAAATTATGTTATATTATTGTATCCATCTACTGTCACCTGATCTAGTGGTGTCCAACCATCATTCTCGACTGGACTCATGTTAAGATCCACCCCCTCTAGTAATATCTTCACTATGCTAGTTTTTCTGGGCAGGATAAATATTGAAATTTTATTTTTTCCCATTCTTGTTCCCTAAATGGTAGACTATTCTACTCAATGAAAATAACTACTTTTAGTTATGCTCATATAAGCTATAATTACAATTTTTAAGTAGTTGGTGGAAGGATAATAGCAGGGGCAATGAAGGTGGTTGGTGGAGAAGATAGAAGAAAGAAAGAATCATACTTGGATTGTTTGTCAATATTTACAATTACTAAGTGCTACTATGCTTGGTATGCTGCAAATCAAGAATCAAAATTCTGGATGGCACCTGATTTTAAAATCAGACTCAAAATTGGGTATGATAAACTCTGCTTATTCCAAAATGAGGTTTGACATAATTTCCCAATTTCAAAATCATAATCATGGCACGCCAAACACCCACTTAGAATCTCTAGCGTGGGGTCGGTCCCTGTTTTATTGGGCAGGCTTTGTATTAGGTCTAAGATACCTAACCCCTTGATTCCTAGTTGGCCAACCGAATAGGCCCTTAGTTATTTCGGACCTCCGTGTGTCATAATATACAAGCAGTAGTATATTACTGTTGACCTCGTCAACAGTCACTGCATAGGCTGCCACCAAAGTGTGTGGACTACTTATTGGACACACAAGATGAATATTGAGAATGTATTTAATGCCCCTGTGTTCTCCTCTATCTTATCAACACCTCATAGAAGAGGCCTCACACATTACGACAGCAAAAGAGAGTTTCTCCCTTTTGCCACCTCTGCCGCTACCTCAGAATGCCTCCAAAAATAATCAAATTCCTCACCAACTACCCAACTCAAAATCTTGTAACTCACAGCTTTGTGCGAGCTACTTCTGTCTCGACAAGACCAATACCCCACTGCAGTTCCTACTCTACAATACCCTTTCGCCAAACCCAATCATCCAGCTCCCCTACAACCCCTGGGCCACCAAGCCATCTCCCTATCGATCCCAGGACCACGGAAGTAGGAATCAGATGCCAAGTCACAAAAGACCACGATCTGGAGCTCGAAATATCATGTACAGTTAATGGACTAGGGAGAGTTGCAATGAAGGTGACGAAAGAACGCTTGGGGACCGGAGAAAACAAAAAGTTTGCATATGTTAACCCTGCTGGGGAAAGCATCTTGGGTAGTGTCGAGCAGATGAGATCAGAAATTACTGAGGCTCCAAAAGAGTCCAATAAGATGGTTGCAGGGTTGCAAGAAGAGTCCGACAAGTGTCCCAATAAGAAGTTTACTGAGGGGCTAAAAGAGTCCGAAAAGATGTTCAAGGAGCACGACAAGAGGTCCAAGGAGATACAATACAGGTGGAACAAGCATTTTGAGGAGGTGGACAAGCATGGTAAGGAGCTTTACAACCATTGTGAGGAGCGTGACAAGCATCGTCAGGAGCTCGACAAGCATCGTGAGGAGCTTGACAAGCACGGTGACAAGCGCGGTGAAGAGCTCGACAAGCACGGTGAGGAGCTCGACAAGCGTCGTGAGGAGCTCGACAAGAATCGTGAGGAGCTCGACAAGCGTCGTGAGGAGCTCGACAAGCATGGTGACAACTGTGGTAAGGAGCTCGAGAAGCATCGTGAGAAGCTCGACAAGCATCGTGAGGAGTGGGACAAGCATTGTGAGGAGCTCGACAAGCATCGTGAGGAGCTCGACAAGCAACCTGAGGAGCTCGACAAGCATGGTGTGGAGTTCGACAAGCATCTTGAGGAGCTCTATAAGCATGGTTACAAGCGTGGTGAGGAGCTCGATAAGCGTGGTGAGGAGCTCGACAAGCATTGTGAGGAGCTCTACAAGCGTGGTGAGGAGCTCGACAAGCATTGCGAGGAGCTCTACAAGCATTGCGAGGAGCTCTACAAGCATTGTGAGGAGCGCGACAAGCATTGTGAGGAGCGCGACAAGCATCGTCAGGAGCTCGACAAGCATCGTGAGGAGCTCGACAAGCATCGTGTGGAGCTCTACAAGCATCGTGTGGAGCTCTACAAGCATCTTGAGGAGCTCTATAAGCATGGTTACAAGCGTGGCGAGGAGCTCGACAAGCAGTGTGAGGAGCTCTACAAGCATTGTGAGGAGCGTGACAAGCATCGTCAGGAGCTCGACAAGCATCGTCAGGAGCTCGACAAGCATCGTGAGGAGCTCGACAAGCGTCGTGAGGAGCTCGACAAGTGTGGCAAGGAGCTCGACAAGCGTGGTGAGGAGCTCGACAAGAGTGGTGAGGAGCTCGACAAGAGTGGTGAGGAGCTGGACAAGAGTGGTGAGGAGCTCGACAAGCGTGGTGAGGAGCTCGACAACCATGGTGAGGAGCTCGAGAAGCGTGGTGAGGAGCTTGACAAGCATGGCGAGGAGCTCGACAAGCATCATGTGGAGCTCGACAAGCATGATTACAAGTGTGGTGAGGAGCTCGACAAGCGTGCTGAGGAGCTTGACAAGTATGCTGAGGAGCTCTACAAGCATGGTTACAAACGTGGTGAGGAGCTCGACAAGCGTGCTGAGGAGCTTGACAAGTGTGCTGAGGAGCTCTACAAGCATAGTTACAAGCGTGGTGAGGAGCTCGACAAGCGTGGTGAGGAGCTTGACAAGCGTGGTGAGGAGCTTGACAAGCGTGGTGAGGAGCTTGACAAGCGTGGTGAGGAGCTTGACAAGCGTGGTGAGGAGCTGGACAAGCGTGGTGAGGAGCTTGACAAGCGTGGTGAGGAGCTCAACAAGCATACTGAGGAGCTCGACAAACGTCATGAGGAGCTCGATAAGATGTCGAAGGAGAGACAACACAGGTTGGACAAGTAACGTCATTTATGGGGATGCCGCTCTTTACCGGGATCCGGCTCACAGTGGCAACCAAGGGAAAACCAAATGTATATCTGATTATCTACATAAATAATAGTGATACAGCTTTGGAAATTTGTTAAAAGGTACCTCGAAAGATGGTGAATTATAATATGTGGCTCTTATTTCATAATAAGAAATGTTTCTGCTTGTAAAATGTTTTCACCAATGGTAGTCTAAAATAACAGTCTCATTATACTTGATGGTAAAGTAATAGAAAAAGATAAAATAAGTACTTTGTTAAGTAAATAGAGAGCTATTATAGACCTAGTATTTTATGGGTTAACTGTTTTTGTATTGGTTCATAGCTATTCTTAAAGTTATAGTACAAGATGAAAAAGTAAAATAATAGACATAGTTGATTCATTTGATAATATAATATCTGTATACTAAGTTAACCTATAGCTCCAATACTTGCCAGTATCTTCTATTATATCAATATCAGTCATAGGGTGAAATCCCAATCCCAATGTGTTTTCCTTGCATAATCTATTCCTTGGACTGTAAAGACATATATACAAAAATATCATTCTTAAGCTTCAGCCTTGTAAGCTACTCACCTTGGACAGAGCTGGAAGTACTAACTCTCAGTCTCATAATATGAATTATACTATTTAATAAGTTTCAGTTAGATTGAAATATTGGTTGTAAAGATATCAAGCTTGAAATACTATACTACTAGGTTTTAGGATAAATTTCTACCAGTTGAGTACAGAACATAAAGGATATGTTGGTTCTGCCTCAAACTTGTTATCCTAACTTAGATAAACTATTTAAGGTAACATATAAAATATCAAGTTTATAGAGTAGCCCAATAAGCAGATATTATGTGGTCAAATTGATTAATTCTCTATGTAGTTTTCCTCCTGTCAATTTATTACCACAACTCATTAAAAATCTCCTTAAATTAAGGTAAAACCAGTTAATATAGAACATATAGGACCTATGAAACCTCTCCATTGTCTTATGAAAGTACACTTATATATATTTTCATTTTTAAACAATCTATGATTACTGGCAGGTTGTGTGAAACAACTAATCTTAAAGCTATTATACTAGCAGAAGCTTTTTTTTACTGAGATATAAAACCTAGATATTCTAATTCCACATATGTTGTATCACGATTATTTATGTAGATAACCAGATATACATTTAGTTTTCACTTGGTTACCATGGTGAGATGGATCCCAGTAAAGAGCCACATCCCTCTAAATGACATTAGATATACAGCCAGTCATCAGAAGTGTTCATAATCTGAGACCGGTTTAATTGTTATTGTGTCATACTAGGGCTGTGTGGTAGGGTAGTGGGGTTGCATTGTCAATAAGTGAATGAGTAAAAGAATGAGCGAGCAAGCCAACCAACCAACCAGCAATGATAAATTAAATTATAGAAATAGGAAATAAAGAACATTAATACTATCTAATACTTTGTATAACCTCCCCTTGCTTCCAAAACTACAGCTAACCTATTAGGCATTGATTTCCACAACTTTTCAAAAAACTCCTCAGGAATTGTCTCCCAAACCAATGGTAATACATGTGCTAGCCTCTTCTTAACAGCCTCCTTTCCTCCTGGGGTATCACCAATCCTAGGATTCTGCCAGTGCAATTGCTTTTTAAGCTCAACCCCTGCATGCTCAATAGGATTTAAATCAGGGGAATAAGGGGGATGTTCCCCAACTTGAATACAGTTTCGCTCTAACCAATTCATAATATTATAAGCCTTGTGAACAGGAGAATTATCCTGCTAGAAAAGAATATCTTGCATACCAAAAGAAATTATTTGATGAATAACAGGAAAAATATACCTTCTTAAGAGCCTAACAGACCTGGTCTTATTGATATTTTTAGTAATAGAAACTAAAGGACCTTTTCTCTTACCCTAAAAGCACCCCTAAAACCATAAGAGAAATTCCCTTATTCTTCTCCTTTGGATGAACACAATCAGCTAATCACTTCTCTCCAGGTTCTCTAAAAACCTATTATTGGCTTGCATCCTTGAATTTCTCGACACTGTACTCATCACTCCAAATAACTGCTTCAATATCCTCAACTGTCCAATCTTTATGAACTATAGCACACTTCAATCTTTTAGCAACATACTCAGGCTTGAGCTTAGGTTTTGATTTAGCTAGCCATTTCTTGATATTAGCCTCTCTGAGTACTCTATCCACTATTTTATTTGCAGTTTATTAGTCAATCGTATCCTATTGCTCAGGGTAGTACTACTGGCAGTACTAAGATGTTCAAGTTTTACCTGTTAAAAGGGAAATACCCAGTGCATATTTATCCCTGAAACCAGATCTGGTCATTTTCCAGTTGGATTTGGCTGCCTGGACAATTGTGCGATGCTGCTGATAGCTAAGAACTGGGGTGCGACAAGGGTAAGGAATATTTTCCAGTGATTGGTGCTCACATGCTTGAGCAAGGAAACTTTTAACTGTTGTCCAAGGCCATCCAATAAGTTGAGCAACAAGGGCAATATTCCAGAGGCAGTAGAAAAAAGCAATAATCATGCCTTTTACAATATTGGTCATCTCTTTTCACAAGGTTTTACAAGTTTTTTTTTTTTATTGGTGCTGAAAGGTTTGCATATCCAGATCGGTAAACCATAGTTAAAAGATGAAAGTAAATAAATTGAGGAGCAGGTTTTGTAAATTGTGTGTTACGGTAGCAAGTTACTTTCATGGTCATGACAAACTTAGTGATCTGGCATTTTTGGCAAGGTTGCTTAGTAAGTTAAGACATGTTTCATGAAAACTTCTGATGACTGGCTGTAGAAATATCTTTTCAATATAGAAATAAATTCAAGTTTTTGATATACTGTTGTTGTGATGCTGGGGATGTTGTGGTGTGACTCTGCTGTCAAGAGGTCCTGATAACACAGAAATATATGTTATTGATACCTCTTGGTATTACAACAACAGTATGGCCAAAAGTCCATTTTATTTCTATATCCAAAAGATATTTCTATACCATGATAGGAATCGAAATATCTTTTGAATATAGAAATAAATTCAACTTTTTGCCGTACTTGTGTCATGACTTCATGAGGTGTCGGGATCCCATGTTGTCTCTTGGTGTCATGACACTAGTATGGCTTAAAAGGTTATTTCATTTGCATATATAAGATATATTTCTATGCTATATGCTGATCACAATTGGCTTAGAAATATATCCTGTATACATAATTTAATTAAGTCCGAAAGCCGTACCAGCTTTGTCATGCCAGGAGATGTCATACAGTACCTAACACCTCTCATAATATATATTTCTCTCTCACCAAAGTCTATGGTGACATAGAAATATATGATACCAGGTTTGTAATATACCACGAGCTTTCTCGAAGATCAGAAATGGAGACTATGAATTCCCGTTTGGTGATTTTTGTTCTTCTCAGTTTCACTTTACCGGTCACCTCTGAACACGGTAATATCGATTACCTATTGCAGAAACATGATGAAATTGTCACGAACTCAAAGCCAAAGCTTCACGCATCGCAAATTAAATATCAATTATATACTATCATGCCGCGCTGAACCGGAATCAACAAAATTAACAAGGGTAGCTACCATTTCACATCTCGTAGCGAGACCCCTGGGACAGATTCGGTATAGTTAAGGAGTTGTCATCATCCGAAAAAGATCCCTACTGGGGTGAACGAACATTCCCATGGTGGTCGGCAGTTATGATAGAATCCAATTCTAAAAGATGGTTGACAAGAGAAGGGGCAAAAGATATTGTCATATATCCTAATTGCTGGGTCACCAGAAACACCAGACCATTGAGGCCGGATGCCAGCCAGTACTTTGATATGGACAGTGGTGCAATAGTGAACCCGACCGGACATGATCAACCTCACCACTAGGTGACCCTAATATTCTCATATCCGGAGTAAAATTATCAGAATGGGCACTTGATGTATATGGCAATTTTCAGTAGTCATGGTCGTTATGATACTTTCCAATTTATTCTTGTAATTCCATCCAATAAGACTTGCTGGATTTTGCAGGATCGAGAAACCGCAATCCTGGTGTGTTTGTGTCTTCTTTCTCCTTGCTAAACAATAGGTATTGAAATTCAGAGAGAAGGATTAAGAGAGAGAAAGATAGAAGGTGTGGAAAAATAGAGTAAGCAAGATAAAGTGAGTTTCGTTATCGTTGATAATAATTATGAAAGTGATAGATGTTAAATTATTCTAAGCATTGATGGTAATAACATCAACTATTTATGCATTCCAAAATCCTATACAACCACTAGAATTTCTCTTTCATTCTATACCAATGCTCATTCCAAATACCAACCAACATCATTCCAAATACCAACTAATATTCCTAATACCAAGTAACATTCCTAATACCAAGTACCAATGTCATTCCAGCAACAATCCTTTAACGCATTCCTGACAACACTCCCACTCTTCCTAGTACTCCCGTAGAGTGCAAGGAAGAAAACACATGAAAGGAAAGACATGGTCACTTTGGCCGGCCTCATTAAAAACCTGTCAGATTTTGTGATCAGGGAAAAAGAGTGCCGCCATATAGGTAAAGAAAACAAAAGTAAACAATTTAAAAATTAAAAAAAAAAGTAACCAATAGAAACAAGAATACCCAAAAGAGTAATCAAAGCCTAAACTACCTTTACGAGACCTCAGCGTAAGGTGTTTTTCCAATGAGCGTTGCAGGGTAGTGATTTCGTGAGAACATCGGCGGTTTGTTCAGTGGTCGGGACGTAATTGAGTTCAATATTTCTATTCTCATAGGATGTACGGATGAAGTGATATTTGATATCAATATGCTTTATTCTCTCATGGAACTTCGGATTTCTGGTGATATTGATCGCTCCTTGATTATCACAGGAAATAGGAAGAGGTCCCGATACTTCTCTGGTAATCTCGTTATAAAGACGTTTAATCCATATTCCTTCTCTCACTGCTTCTGAATAACCAATGTACCCAGCTTCCGAAGTGGATAGTGAAACCAACTTTTGCTTCTTCACTCTCCAAGAGACTGCAGCGCTGGCAAGGATGAAGGTGTAACCACTCATAGATTTCCAGTCCTCTGTGTCACCAGCATAGTTGGAGTCTGAATATCCGTGTAGGTCCTTCTGGTAATGTCCACTAGGTTCATTTGTTTTTCCGTAGGTAAGTGCAACGTTCTGCGAATGCCTGAGATAGTGGAGCAGGCATTTCACAGCAGCAAGATGGGTGGTGTTTGGTCACGAATTGAACTTACTTAGTGTGGCTACTGCAAAAGGGATATCCGGATGTGTGCCGAAGACAAGGTACATTAGGCTACCAATCAAGGACTGATAGCTACTAGTGTCAGCCAATGTGCTCATGTCCATATCCAGTGATGATCGTAACTTCAAGCCAGGTTCTATAGGAGTCACTACCCCATTACAGTTGTTCAAACCAAAGAGTTTTAGGACTGTTGTGATGAACCATGATTGATGTACTTGAATAGTGTTGGGGTTATCCCAAGTTACTTCGAGGTTTAAGAACTGACAAATCCTTCCTAGATCATTCATTCAATATTTCTGGTGCAGCAGTATTTTCACATCTTCAGTACTCTGTATATCTTGTGCAGTTATTAGTAGATCATCAACATAGAGTAGAATAAGAACTTGCAGAACGTCTCTTTTCTGAGGACCAGATGATCGACTGTATAAATTAGGATCATTCTTCGATCACCAGAAGTTGATCAACATTAAGAATTGATCGATATGCTTGTACCATAGCTGGGTAGCTTGTTTAAGTCCATAAAGTGCCTTGTTCAATTCACAGACCTTTTTTAAATCCACTTCTGGACCTAACCAATCAATGCCTTTGGGAAGCTGCATGTTTATGGGGTTATCAATGGGGGGATTCAGAAAGGAAGTTACCACATCCATATGATGCACATCTCATCGATACAGTGAAGCATATGTTAAAATCAACCGCAAGCTTACTAGCTTTGACACATGCACAAACGTGTCTCCAAAGTCAACTCCGGGGACCTGCTCATATCTCTTAATGACCATGCATACTTTATATCTCAGACTTCCATCTAGATTGGTCTTTTTCCGTAATACCCATCGGCATCCAATATTATTTATGTGAGTGGGTATCACCTCTCTGCTCACATACGACTACATTTTGTTCATCATGAGGGACTGATATTCCTCTCTCATAGCACTCTTCTAGTGCTTTGAACACAACTGATGAAGTGCTTCCCGGTAGCTAATCAGGTCGCACTGATCCACCATAGCATCCACAGTAGTATCCTTAACAGCGATGCAAGCTTTCGGATGGTTACAGGATGATCTTCATAATACAGATATGTTCTCAGCGGGGATTTTGACCTAGCGGTTTCAGTTATAGGATCCTCTTCGTAAGGCAGGTATCTTCTCAATGTGGATTTTGACCTGGTGGTTTCGCTTAACGAATTCTCTTTGTAACGCAGGTATCTTGTCGGCGGGGATTTTGACCAGCCAGTTTTGGTTACGGGATTCTCTTCTTAACGCAGGTATCTTCTCAGTGGGGATTTCGACCCAGTGGTTTCAGTTATGGCATTCTCTTCATAATGTAGATATACCTTTGGTGGGAGTCTCTTCTCGATGCTGTTCGGGCATGCAAGGGTGATCATTCTGAACAACCTCCTTATCTGCATCTCCCATGTCTTACATGATGTCCTCATTCTCATCTTCCAACCAATTTGGCTTGCAAGCATAATCATCATCTTCCATGATATCCTCATCTGTATTTCTAATAGCACTTTGCTTGCAAGGGTGATCATCATCCTCATCTCCATCTCCAATGAATGTCCTCAATATACCCGTATCAGACTCATCATCGCCTCTAATAGAGTTTCCAATAAACCGCAATTTGTCAAACTTCACATCTGAAGCATGGACAATGCGCTTTCCAACTGGGTTCCAAAGTCTCCAGATCTTTGATGTGTCATGAATGTATCCAAGGAATCCACATTCCCGTATGGGTTCGGCAAACCTTCCTTACCTTTGCTCCTCTGGTATTAACCTGTACGCAACACATCTGAACTGATGAAGATGACCAATATCTGGTTTGTGATTGTGTAGTTGTTCGTAGGGAGTCTTATTTTGTATGGAGCGGGACATCAGCAAAAATATTATTTTGCGCCCGGTGCATCCTGTGCGTCTGACACAAAGGGTGCCCGTAATGATAACTATTAACTAGGACATACTGTCAAGCTGACATTGCATTCTGACATCGAGTCATGTGCCTGGTGCATCCTGATGGTATCCAGGTACAAACTCCTCCACCAGGTGCGCCCTGACAACATCTCATTCTGTGCTCTTACATCGTAACAATGTCTGATCCTTGGACGTTGCATCCTAACAACGTCTGATTCTCGGGTGTCGCATCCTAACACCATCTGATCCTAGCCTGTTGCATCCAGAGGCTACTTGATCCTAAGCTCTTACATTGTGGTGACACCTAATTCTGGTGTCTTCCACCCTGACATCGCATCCTCGCCTGTGTGCATTGGGATTCCACGATACTCACGATGCATGTCCTGGTGCCACCAATCATCAGGCTTTTCCATCCAGATTCTTTCTATGTGACGCTCCTCTCATCAGGATCCCCCCCTGTATACCCGATGTACCCAGATTTCACCTCGACTGTGACATTTGATCTTGATGCTATTACTTCATGTCTGGACCTCCTCAGAATACCTTCTGAAGTGTAGTGAATTACCCCTGACGCTGTCTGCACGTTGCACCCAGTATTGCCCAATTTTCCCAACTCCCTCCTGATATCTGATATACTACATTGTGATCACCATGACACCCTCTGGATGGCTGCTTTTCATAAATTCTACAGTGAATACCACCCTGATTATTCCTTTGCACTATGTCCTTTGGTTTCTATTGTAGTCTCGTCATAGTAAGCTAAATCATATCTATTACACATAATCTTTACATGTTCTTAATTCCCCTTAATCACCTACGGTGATGGTCCCACCCCCCCATTTGTCATCATCTGACTTACAATGACATCCCTCCTGGTGCTGCTTGTGCTTCCTGAGAATCCCCAAGGCTCAAAGTGACCCCCCAAGATAGAGAAGGGATCCCCGCTGGTGCTGCTTGTAATGCCAGAGAATCCCCAAGGCTCAACAGCACCCCTCAGGATAGAGAAGGGATCCCCGCTGGTGCTGCTTGCACTTCCTGAGAATCATCTGGACTCAGAGGACCCAAACCTTGTAACTGAAGCTCCCAGGCTACCAACCTCTGGCTCAAGTCACACCAGCTATCAGTTTCAGGTGACGGATTCCGAGGTTCCTGTTGTCCCACAAGGTCCAAGTTCCGGTGATTAGTGTGTCGCAGGACAGGCTAGGTAGAAGTGTGGTTGGATATCTGACTCTTGAGCTCAGCACTTACGGCTTCCCAATCGTCATCGTAGCCTGCATGGTGGTCCTGCTGCACCCCGTGAACCTATGCAACATTCTTATCGATTGTTGCTCAAATATCTTCGACAATCATATCCTTGATCCTCTGTGGGCACTTACCCCAAGTTTCTTTTTGCAGGTCAAAAAGGTCTTGTATATTTGGTAATAGGTTAGCCACCCCAGTCGCAAATGAACAGTTCGATGATTCGGAGACTCACCCTGGCTCCCTCAGGCTTGAAGTCCCTGGGCTCCTGATATATCCCCATTTGCCATGCATGCAGTTTATGGCAGATTATGGTGCACATCAAGCAGATCATAGTGCCATTGATGCGCGCAAGAAAACTGGGATCCACAATACCTTGCATCTTCTTCCCTGCAAAGTACTTATGGAAAACCACCTCAGGAACCTGGGGTGCAAGGAATCATAATGTCAGGTCCTCGGTTACATCCAATTACAGTCAGTAGTGGTCACTATATGGTAGGCATCTGGTGGAGACAAACATTGTAACCTCTCGGGTCGCACATAAACCTGTCCCATTCCACCAGATAATCGACTCTGCGCGCCATAGCTGTGGGATCGTCCAGCAGACTGTATGACTCCACAATCTCTTTCTTCACCTCATGTATAAACTGGGATCGTACCCCAGAGTGTTTTTGGTGTATCTTTCTAGGTTAGTATTTCATTCTGCATTGCAATATATCTGCATGAGTCCACTTACCAAACTTATGCACTGCTCTGAGGGTTGGATGTTTTTGGCATCTGCAATATTAGCAAGTGTGGCATCACAAACTTTGTGCACCTGAGCTGTCAGAGCCACAACATTTGGGAGTGGCTGCTCAAACAGGGTGTACCATAGAATCAGAGTCTTCGCATCTTCTAATATGGCCCTTTCTGCACCTGTCACCAGATTTCACTGAAAGTGAGGAGCTGAACTAGCTATCAGGGCACCAGACACAGGACCATACAAGCTACGCAGTGGGGATGATAACTGTGCATCACTCGATGATGGGAACATTGGAGGACTGTAGGCTCTCCACCGAATTATGCATCCAAGATCCGTGGTCATACACCAAGCAGGGCCTATCGCCTGAGACCCTGATGTGGTCGAAATGCATAGAGTTCTCGCCCTATTGTATCTCTTTCTGTTAGCTACTTGTGAGCCATGATCACGTCTTGATCTGGGGCCATCTGCAATATCGATGCCTTTTCCATCAGGTTCGGTATCTGATTCTGTTTTATCTGGCCCATGTGAGATTTGGTACTCATCACTACTATTGTCCAATAGATACACTGTTTGGGTATTTGGTTGATCATTTGGTTTAGTTTCGGGTTCTGCATGTGCTGTGGTCAGCATTGTCCTCTTCCATTGGTGTTTCGGTGCTCTTCCTCGTAGGCTTGTTATCGGGGGTGGAGAAGAATCCCATGTTGAGGACACATCTTGAGATTCATTTTGACGTGTTCTGGATCTCCCTTTTCCAGATCCCATAGTACCGGATTGCACGTCGCGTCTACCTCTGTATAGATTGCTGACCCAGGATGCTGGCTGACTCCATGTATTAGCCTGTTGTTTATTCATGGTGTAATAGGGTAGTTAGAGTAAGGTAAGTTAGGATTCAGGCCAGAGTAAAATCGTAGATATCTCAAGCACAGTTTGGTCAAGATGAGAAGTTTGTATAGTTTCTTGTATTGTATATGACGCATCAGCTCTTATACATGTGGCTCCCCAGGGGGGGAGGGGGCACGTAGGATCACTGACTATCATTCATTATTAAAGCAAAAGATTTCCCTGCAAAATTGGGGTTTTCAGAGTGTTCAACATTATGTTTGTAATAATCTAAGCATTCTCAACTACAATTGGACTCAAGACTGTGGCATGAAAAAATTAGATGGAATGAGGGTGTTGTTAGGGTGGGAGGCTTAATAAAATCTAGCCACAAATGTTATTGTTTACTGACACTATTGGCACTACAGGATTCACGCGTTTCCTAACTAGCAATAGAAGTACCTGAAATCGTCTCCTGGCGTCGAGTCAACACAGCTTGAACACCCAAGAGGCTGAATTCAAGCAATATAACCTACTCACGTATGGATGTTAGTGATGAGACGGACAGGGGTTGTAGCATTGCTGTTTCTGACCAACTTCAAACCCTGGTCTGTCTCATCACTAACCTCAATACCCTAGTAGATAATCAACATACCATGAGCTGACTCTAGGCCAGTTAACGATAGACAATACGAGACGTGCTAAATCAAGAAAACAACAGACGCCAAAGTAATGGGGCATGGTGCTATCACCATTATCACATACCAGGCACTCGAGATCAAAACAGCTAGCAATATTAGACACCAAAGCAAGGGCATCCCATGGTATCTTTACTATTATATAGAGGCACTCAACATCACAAAAGATCCCGAATTAGTTAGCAAATTTTTAAATATTTTCTTTTAGACTCAGAGATAAAGCTACCTATCTAAAAACTACCTAACAAAAAGCTACTTAGCAAAAAAAAGAAAAAGAAAACCTATGAAAAAAAAGCTACAAAAGGATTATTTACGATAACCCTGACGTCTTGTTCCTCGCCATGGCACAGGGGGGGTCTCCAGGGCCGAAGGAATTGGGTTGGGGGTAGGGAGGTGAGAGGCAGTCTGTGGCGGGGCCTGGTACCATTGGGGGACTCAGCGCAAAGAGGGGGCTTGGCACACAGAGGGGGGGCATTGGGGTCCAGACAACTGGTGGAGCCATGGAGGAGGCAGCAGGGGGAGAGCTGGTGACAGCACTGAGAGTCATAAGGAACGCAGCCATCCAAGGCTGCTGTTGGACAAGATCAAGCAACCTTTTGTGCTTGTCTTGCTCCAACAGGCCAGCAGGCTCGCCAGCAGTGATGGGGGGGAAGTTCGGGCTTGAGGGACCCAGTTCCTTGTCCATTTCTTGGTCCTCGTCTAATGTGTTTGTGATTAGTTATGATGTTAACTAAAATGTGGTTAGGGTTAGAAACTTACATCTTCGATCACAATAGCGTGTTTGCCAGGATCTTGCCCCTCCACCTCCTCCTCCACCTCCTCCTCCTGCTTCTCTGCCTCCTCCTCCTCCTTCGCCTCCTCCTCTTGCATGGCCTCCCCAATATCTCCAGCCCGCCCACAGCGATCCCAGGCCTTAGGGTCGAAGAAGGGATATCTGCTATGGGCAGGCACGGGGGTCTGGTCACGATCCTCTCCCTCACTAAGGCGTGGCTCCAGGAGCATCAGGTCCAAGGGGTGTTTGCCATCGTTGGCAAGGAGCCACAGCAGGATGTCCTCATCTTCCTGAAGAAAGATGAGTCTCCAGAGTGGGAGAGGATCAGAGGGTGCCCAACTAATTAACCAGGCGCCCTCACCAGTCATCCTGAGGAGATATCGTAGGCATCGAATTGTGCCCTCCACATGCTGCTACTTGACTACCCCGAGCACACTTTCGATGCTCAGTGATATCATGACTCCCCAGGTGATTCCCTGGATGGAGTCATTGGCACAGCAGGGGTAGCCAAGGAATGGGTGCCCATTTTCTCTGGCCCCTGACCGACGAACAATGTAGATCCTTGTTGCCCATGGGCAATAACAGAAGGCCCAATGTGATTGAGGCACTGACAATATATGTTAGCACATGGATAGCATATAATATAGGGGAGGGGTCGATACTTACTCGCAGGTCCCTCGACCTCACCACCAACCTTCTTTCCCTCCACCAGATAACACCCGTTTGACGTCCTGAGGTTCCTGGCCATGTCATGGACCAAGAGTCAGAAGTGGTACTGCACTTCCCAGATGTCGTTGGCCCAGTGCAGGTCTTTAACAAGTGTGAGCCAGGGCGCAACCGGGGGAAGGGAGCGAGCATACCCAGCGACCGAATCGAATTTGGATTCGGTCAGGTGGTGGAGGTCCAGGGAGCGATCAGTCAAGTGCGCCTTGACATGGTCACACCAGGCACTGTATGCAATAGTGAACTAGCATAGGTACGTGAATCTATGCCAGCTTTTGGCATATGCTATGTCGCCATAGCATCCCCTATGAGTATTAGTTTAAAAGTTTCTCACAGATGATGATAGGTTGGGTTTCACTTACAAGGAATCCTCCACCACCGGCTTGAAGGGTAGCCTCTCCAACGAAGTCGACTAGCTCGGGCTGTTCGCAACCGTGCAGACCAACACTCTCCATTTCCCACTCCACCCATGCAGCTCGACAGGCTCGACAGCAGGATGCCTAAGAAAAAAAAGGAAAGGTTAGTAATTATCACATGATAAAACTTAGATGGACTCTACTTACATCCCCATCCAGACTTCACTTCCCCGAGGTCAAACCGCTGGAAGGACATGGGCCGCAGGAATGACAGAGAGAGCATGACATCTAAGAGCAAAAGAAATGTTAATATTGCTGATTCCAGACAGTCAATGGTGTTGTGTGGTATACTTACTTTTCCTTGTTCGCCGGTCATCTGATCAACATCCGAGGCACCATCAGAGTTACAGGAAGGGTAAAAATAAAAAGGAAAAAAAAAAGAAAGAAAAAAGACAATTGCAGACCAGGGGGGGGGGAAGAGCCTTCTTTAAGAGATGGAAGGAAGAAGGAAAGTAGAGAAGGAGAGAAGGAGAGAAGGAGAGAAATGGTCTTCTTCTTATCTTCCCCTGTGGTTGAGAGAAGAAAAGGAAAGAAGGAAAGGAGGGAAGAAGGGCAGTGTTTATATACCCTACACACATAGGGTTTGCACATGCTTACCTCATGTGTGTACTGTACCTGTACACCTGACATGCTGAGGGTATATATGAAACAATGCATATACTTTTCCTGGTTTTTTTGTACACTCCATTGTAGCCGCAAACAATGCTCACACATCTGACGATGACTGAGAATTGTTTGGGTGTACAATGGGGTGTACAAACAAACCAGGAAATACATAGACAGGGGATAAGTATTCATTCTTCTGTATATATAATATATTTAAAAATCAATTTTAATATCTATGAAGTCTAACTTGTCACTAACTTTGGTAAAATAAGCTTTTAAGCCGCACTGGTGATATGACACCAAGGGGTCACTTGTGCAGCCTAAAAGCTTATTTCATAAAACTATATATGTAGCGCAACATGCTCAGTGTCGCGACAACAGTATGGCTAAAAGTTCATTTTTTTTTTATATTGAAAATATATTTCTATACCTATTATGGTATAGAAATATCTTTTGAATAAAATTGGGTTTTGGCCATACTGTTGTCATGATGCCAGCGATATCGTATATCGATGCTGCCAAGAGGCATCAATAACACAGAAATATATGTTATCAATGCCTCTTGGTATTGTGACAACAGTATGGCCAAAAGCTGATTTTCTTTTTTTATTCAAAAGATATTTCTATGCCATAATGGGTATAAAAATATCTTTTTGATAAAAAAATAAAGTTAGCTTTTTGCCATACAGTTGTCATGATTCCAGGGATATCGTGCATCAATGCTGCCAAGAGGTATTGATAAAAGTGAAATATATGTTATCGACACCTCTTGGTATTGCGACAACAGTACAACTAAAAGCCGATTTTCTTTTTTTATTCAACAGATATTTGTATACCATAATAGGTATAGAAATATCTTTTCAATAAAAAAAGAAAATGACATTTTCACCATACAGTTCTCATGATGCCAGGGACGTCATGCATCGATGGTGCCAAGAGGTGTCGATCAAACAGAAATATATGTTATCGATACCTCTTGGTATCACGACAACAGTACAGCCAAAAGCTGATTTTCTTTTTTTATTCAATGGATATTTGTATACCATAATAGGCATAGAAATGTCTTGTCAATAAAAAAAGAAAATGGGGTTTTCACCATATGGTTGTTGTGATGCTGGAGACGTGGTGCATCAATACTGCCAAGAGGTGTCGATAACACAGTAATATGTTATCTACACCTCTTGGTATCACGACAACAGTATGGCCAAAAGCCAATTTTCTTTTTTCATTCAAAAGATATTTCTGTACCATAATAGGTATAAAAAGACCTTTCCAATAAAAAAAGTAAAGTTGGCTTTTCACCTTATGGTTGTCGTGATGCCAGGGACATCGTGCATCGATGCTGCCAAGAGGTGTCGATACCTCAGAAATATGTTATCGACACCTGTTGGTATCAAGACAACAGTACCACCAAAAGCCAATTTTCCTTTTTTATTCAAAGGATATTTCTATACCATAATAGGTATAGAAATATCTTTTGAATAAAAAAAAGAAAAGTGTGGTTTTCGCCTGTAACAGGTGGTAACCTGTATGAACTAATACAATAGGGATCGGCGGTAGGCCAGCTATCGTTCGATTCCTAAGGGAGACTAGAGGGAGAAAGACAAGAAGGTCTTAGGTGAAGCGAAGAGGAAAGGGAGCAAGAGAATCGCTGTTCAACCAAGTATATTTTTTATCTAGGTTCTGTCTGAAGTCTGGCGTTTCCTGCTAGTCAGGAAGTCTGTCTTAAATACATGATTTCCTCCACCCAAGGTAGAGGTTCCTGAAAACCCACAACCACTGTCATTACCGGTAAGTGCACACTACTGGAATCTTGTGATCCTACCGGAATCCTGAAAGCCCAAGGCAATCCTTCACCCAAGCCTTATCTCTACCACCGGTATACATGACTATTCCTTCCCTTGGAATCCCTAGGCAAAACCTTGCCGGTACAAAAGCATAACTAATACAAAACAAAACAAGTTACCGGAATCCTAATGATACCGGTAGTGAAACAATCAATCAATCAACATAAGCAAGAACAAATGAAATAACATAACAAAGGAAAACATAAGTGTAACCAGTATACAGTTGCCAGAACATGTACACATATTACATCGCTGTATGGTTGTGGTGATGCCACGGACGTTGTGCTTCATATAGTTTCATAAAATAAGCTTTTAAGCTGCACTAGTGACCCCTTGCTGTCACATCAATAGTGTGGCTTGAAAGCTTATTTTACCCAAGTTAGTGACAAGTTAGACTTCGTAGATATTACAATTGATTTTTAAATATATTATATATACAGAATAATACATACTTTTCCCCGTCTATGTATTTCCTAGTTTGTTTGTACACCCCATTGTACACCCAAACAATGCTCAGACATCATCAGATGTGTGAGTATTGTTTGTGGGTACAATGGGGTGTACAAACAAACTAGGAAATGCATAGGCATTGTTTCTTATATACCCTACGCACATCAGGTGCACATGTAAGGTGCGCACCCTAGGAATGTAGGGTAAGTAAACACAGTCCTTCTTCCCTCGTTTCCTCCTTTCCTTCTCTTCTCTCAACCACAGGGGAAGATAAGAAGAAACCCCTTTCTCTCTTTCTCTCCTTCTCTCCTTCTCTCCTTCTCTCTTTCTCTAATCGTACCAAGGTTGCAGTGGTGGCCGCAACCCCCAGATGTTCGCAGGCTCACAACCTGGGGCACTCTAAAGAGTGCCTGCTAGCTCAACACAACTTTGCGGCTCAACACAACCTTGTGGCTCAATACAACTTAGTAGTCCAATAAAACTTAGTGAGTCAGCATAAATTTGTTACTTGGCATGACTGTTAGGTATAATAATATTATGATCCTACAAATTTTGATAAAATAAAACTTCCACAAAGAAACCACACAGACCATACATATCACGAAATTATGCCACCAGCTCCAGCCTTCATCCTGGTGAGCCAGCAAGTTGAGCCCTACGAAGAGGTTGCGAGACGAATCCAGGCAGCCACTACATTTATTCAAACTATAGCCAATGAGGAAATCAACATTGCAGAAATTGCTCACTACTATGAGATTCCTATTACCCAACTTTGTGGATGCTTACAAGGTCACCAGTCTAGACAGGAGCATGCTGGAACCAACCGCAAACTCTCAGAAGATCAGGAACTGGCTGTATGTTAGTATCTTGATCATCTCGATTCAATTGGCACTAGTGCCTCCCTCCAAATGGTCTCCAGTTGTGCCAATGCAATCCTAGCATATGGTCAAACAGACTCTGAACCTTCACCCTGAGTTGGTGATCACTGGGCACCACGCTTTCTTGACCGGCATCCTGAATACCATATTCGTAAACAGAAAACTATCGACTCAGACCGAAAAAATGCCCACCAACCCAACAATATTCGTACTTCGTTTGAGAAATACAGTCAAGTATGCTAGGAGTACAATATTCAACCACAGGAACAGTACAATTTCGATGAGACTAGTTTTCGTATTGGGATTAGTCATGACCAATGGATCATCACACGAGATCCAACCTGACAGTCTTATCTTGGCAGCTCAACCAAAAGAGAGGTAGTCACTGTCTGTGAGACTATAAGTGGTGATGCAGTTGTTTTGCCTCCTATGATTATAGTTCCTGGTGTCATTCACCAGGAGTCTTGGTATACAACTACGAGTGTACCAGACAATTACCTTCTTACCACATCGGACACTGGTTACAGCAATGATGACTTAACCATGAAATGGCTTGTACACTTTCAATGCTTCTCTTCCAAATACCAGATTGGATCCTATCGACTTCTTTTGCTAGATGGCTTTGGCTCGGATTGCACAAAGCAGTTTATTGACTACTGTGATAACCACAAGATTGTGGTGTTCTTCCTACCTCCTCATTCAAGTCATCTTCTCCAGCCATTGGATGTTGTTGTATTCCAGCCCTATAAGCATTACCATGCCGAGGCGGTTGAAGTAGCCACACAGATGGGATGTGGGGAGTTTGACAAAGCAGAATTCCTAGACCAGATTGATTCAATTCGCCAACGGACATTCAAACTATCTACGATTCGATCAGCTTTTCGTGCAACTGGCCTTATTCCCTTTAACCCTTCTCTTGTTATTTCGAAGTTAAGAGAAGCAGTTCCTGTATCAATCTATTCAGCTACTAGCACTATTCCTCTTACAATTCCTAGCCTGAGAGCTCAGGGTCAGGAATTGCTGTTTGATGCAAAAGACATGTCACCAGACTTCCAACTCTATCTTAAGCTTGTTCTCTAGGGTGGACTAGCACTTGCACAATCGTGTGAATTGACAAAGGAGCATATGGAAAACACACAAGCTGCAGACCAAGCCCGAAGTGTGAGGCGTAGAGCTCAAAACTGAAGGCAAATGCAAAAAGGCGGAGTCCTATATGCATCAGAGGCGCGCCAAATGGTTAAAAGTAGAGAGGTGGCCGAGGTCGAAAAGGCAGAAAAACAATTGCGTAAAGCACAGAATGCGAAAAAAAGGTCTGATACTGCTGCACACAAACCTTTTCTTGATGAGATAAAGGCTGCATATAAAGCCACGTGTGCTAGGCAAGGACAGCATAAGAGATTGTCTAAGCAACAAGCAAGGTTGCAGAACTGAATGTATATTAAAGCTCTTTTATTATAATTTTGCAGTACATACTTCAAATGTTATATTTATCTCCCAAACTTGAACCAGTTTAAGCTACATAGTTATGTTGAGCCACCAAGTTGTGTTGAGCCTCAAACTTAGGATAGTGAGCCACAAAGTTGAGCCACAAAGTTTTGTTGAGCTGCAAAGTTAGTATGGTGAGCCACAAAGTTGTGTTGAGCTGCAAAGTTGTGTTGAGCTGGCAGGCACTCTTTAGAGTGACCCAGGTTGTGAACCTGCGAACATCAGGGGGTTGCGGCCACTACCGCAACCTTGGCATGATTACTTCCCTTCTTCCTTCCATCTCTTAACAGGAGGCTCTTCCCCCCCCCTGCCCTGCAATTGTATTTTTTCCTTCTTTTTTTTTTCTTTTTTGTTTTTCCCCTTCCTCCAACTCCGATGGCACCTCGGATGTTGATCAGATGACCAGCGAACAAAGGGAAGTAAGTATACCCCACAACACCCTTGACTGTCTGGAGTGAGCAATATTAACGTTTCTTTTCCTCTTAGATGTCCTGCTGTCTCTGTCATTCCTGCTGCCCCTGTCCTTCCTGCAGTTTGACCTCAGGGAAGTGAAGTCTGGATGGGGCAGAAAGTAGAGTCTGTCTAAGTTTTATCATGTGATAATTACTAACCTTTCCTTTTTTTTCTTAGCCTTCCCACTGCCAAGCCTGTCGAGCCACATGGGCGGAGTGGGAAACGGAGAGCGCTGGTGCAGATGGTTGCGAACAGCCTGAGCCAGTTGACTTCATCAGTGTGGCTACCCTTCGAGCCGGCGGTGGAGGATTCCTTGTAAGTGAAACCCAACCTACCCTCATCTGTGAGAAACATTTAAACTAATACTCATAGGGGGTGCTATAGCGACATAACATATGCCAGATCACTGTTACATATAGTGCCTAGCACGACCCTGTCAATGTGCACTTGGCTGGTCTCTCCCTTGACTTCCGCTGCCTGACCGCATCCAAATTAGATTAGGTCATTGGGTATGCTAACTCCCTTCCCCCGGTCATGGCCCAGCTCGCACTTGTTAAAGACAAGCACCGGGCTGACGACATCTCGGAAGTGGTGCGCTACCTCAGGCTCTTGGTCTGTGACATGGCTAAGAACCTGAGGTCATTGAATAGGCGTTGTCTGGTGGAGGGAAAGAAGGTTGGTCGTGAGGTCGAGGGACCTCCAAGTAAGTGTCCCCCCCTCCCATATATTATATGCTATCCTCATGCTAATACATATTGTCAGCAGCTCAATCGCATTGGGCCTCCCCTTATTGCCCATGGGCAATAGGGATCTACATTGTTCGTCAGTCAGGTGCCTGAGAAACTGGGTACCCATACCTTCACGACCCCTGGTGGGCCAATAACTCTGACCAGGGAATGACCTGGGGAGTCATGGCATCACAGAGCATCGAAAGTATGCTCGGGGTAGTCAAGCGGCAGTATGTGGAGGGGGCAATCCGATACCTGCAATATCTCCTTGGGCTGACTGGTGAGGGTGCCCGGTTACTTAGTCGGGTGCACTCTGATCCTCTCCCACTCCAGGAACTCGTCTTTCTTCAGGAAGATGAGGACATCCTGGTGTGGCTCCTTGCCAACCATGGCAAACACTCCTTGGACCTGATAGTCCTGGAGCCACACCTCAGTCAGGGAGAGGATCATGACCAGACCCCCACACCTGCCCATGGCAGATATCCCTTGTTCGACTGCAAGGTCTGGGATCACTGTGGGGGGGCTGGAGACATTCGGGAGGCCATGCAAGAGGAGAAGGTAGAGGAGGTGGAGGTGGAGGATGTGGGGGTGGAGGAGGTGGATGAGGAGATAGCGGAGGAGGTAGGTGAGGAGGAGCAGGAGGAGGAGGAGGCAGAGGAGTAGGCAGAGGGGCAAGATCCTGGTGAACAGGCCATTGTGATCGAAGACCTAAGTTTCTCAACCTAACCATATTTTATTTACCATGTTAGCTAATCACAAACACATAGCATAAGGATTAAGAAATAGACGAGGAACCATGTCCCTCGAGCCCGGACTCCCCCCCCATGACTGCCGGCGAGCCTCCTGGCCTGTCGGAGCAAGACAAGCACAAAAGGTTGCTTGATCTTGTCCGACACCAGTCTTGGATGTCTGAGTTCCTTACAACTCCTGGTGCTGTCGCCAGCGCTCACCCTGCTGCCTCCTCCCCAGCTCCACCAGTTGTCCAGACCCTGATACCCCCCCCTGTGTGCCGAGCCCCCTCTTTGTGCTGAGCCCCCAGATGGTGCTGGGCCCCCCTACTCCCAACCCACTTCCTCTGGGCCTGGAGACCCCCCGCCCCCCAGTGAGGAACAAGATGCCACGGTCCCCATAAATAATCCTTTTGTAGCTCTTCATTTTGTAGTTTTTTTTCTTTTTTTTTACTAAGTAGCTTTTTGTTAGGTAGTTTTTAGGTAGGGAGCTTTATCTCTGAGTCTAAAAGAAAAAATTTAAAAATTTGCTAACTAATTCGGGATCTTTTGTGATGTTGAGTGCCTCTATGATAGTAAAGATACCATGGGATGCCCTTGCTTTAGTGTCTCATATTGCTAGCCATTTTGATCTCAAGTACCTGGTATGTCATAATAGTGATAGCTCCATGCCACCTTACTTCGGCATCTGGTGTTTTCTTGATTTGGCACGTCTCGTATTGTCTATCGTTAACTGGCCTAGAATCAGCTCATGGTATGTCAATTGTCTACCAGGGTATTGAGGTTAGTGATGAGATAGACCAGGGTTTCAAGTTGGTCAGAAATGGCCATGCTACAACCCCTGTCCGTCTCATTACTAACATCCATGTGCGAGTAGGTTATATTGCTTGAATTCAGCCTCTTGGGTGTTCAAGCTGTGTTGACTCAATGGCAGGAGACCATTTCAGACACTTCTAGTGCTAGTTAGGCAATGCAAGAATACTGTAGTGCCAATAGTGTCGGTAAACAATACCATTCGTGGCTAGATTTTATTAAGCCATGTACCCTAACAACACCGTCATTTCATCTAATTTTTTCATGCTGGAGTCTTTAGCCTAATCGTAGTTGAGAATGCTTAGATTATTACGAACATAATGTTGAACACTCTGTAAATGCCATTTTGCAGGAAAACCTTTTGCTTCAATAACGAGTGATAGTCAGTGATCCTTCAACCCCCCCGGAGCCCTGTGTATTAGACTTGACACGTTGTATACAACATGAGAAAACTATACAAATTTCTCATCTTCACCAAACTGTTGACATGATACCAAAAGGCAGCGGTGACATATTTCTACATTACAGATGCCTTGTCATGTTACGACTGCACGACATCCCATGGCATCACAGTTGTGACAGCACAACATCCCATCGCGTCACAGTCATGACAGCATGACAGCCCATTGCATCACAGTCACAATACCGGTACTTGTACCCCGATCCTAGCACCTTCTCCTGTGTACCTCCATATTCTCTTCTATGGGTCTCCCCACTCCAGCTATGTCCTCCCATCGCCAAACCCTTCCATCAAGTCATTCTAATTTCTACATGCACCAGTCTCTTAGGATAACCTCTATGAACCTTATTTCTGACCAACCACTCCGGGGCGGCAGAGGGAGAAAGTTACAAACCAGTGTACATCTCTCTATATAGGGCTTCACGGCTTGTATACCTTTGGGAACTTGGTGCGAGATTTCTCAGGTCGCGAGAATTGGTATTCCAATTGGTTTACATTTGTTTGTTGTGCCTCTCCTCGGTGCAGATACTCACTATACTAGAACTGACCATGTTCTCAACAAACCACCTTGTGCTCCACGATTGTAAATGCACCATATCATGCTACATCTTTCTCGACTCCCCCAGTATCATACCAATAATAGTACACTGGGAAACCTTATGTGTCTCCCCTACCACCAAACACCCACTGGTATAAGACAAGGGCCTGGGAGCAAGGAGCTGGTAACAATTGATACTACGCTTTATCCTATGGTGAAGTCCTTTGTCAATAGGGGGTCTGCCTTGATCAAGCTGTCTCAGCCCAAGGGCAAGCAACTAAGGCTCAGGCCAAGGACCAATAGCAAAATAGAAGGCTGGTTTGATAATGGAATGTCCCTGACCTGGGAGGACCAGGTGGTCAGTGAGGTGGCAAAGGAGAGGGGTGAGAAGGTGTTCCGCATTATTCATCACAAGCAAGGTCTGCAATAGCAGTTGTGTAGTACATGTCGTGGAATACTGAAATAACACATTCTTAGGAACCATTATCGAAGTGTTCCTCAATATAGATATCGAGACATACAATTCCCGTCCACACTTGGCTAGCCTACAAGCGCTATCCCTGGACCAATGCGATGCACTCAGTGCCTCATATCAGCAACTCAACATTGGAACAGGTGAACTGTATGTGGCCCTCAATCGCAACTATCACCATCTTCTTGTTGTGTTTGCTAATCCAGCCTCCATTGTCTACGGTCAGGAGGTTGGGGCAAGGATTGTGAAGTAGGCTACAAACAACATTACTAAGTACTGTGAGATTTAGCCTCTGAGGCTTTCATGCAGCATAAGGCACAATCATACTGAGGATTGGCTTCTGCAAAATCCACAACACTATGCCTATTCAAACTCGTGCTGTGGGGTGTTCCATTGGGGCATTTGGGCATAACTGGGACATGAGGACCTAGGACCCATTTTGACTAAGGATACCAATGACGTCAGTTCAAATACACGTGGAGACCTAAAGCACTCCTTGCCTCATTTCAGAATATCACACAGCTTAAGCAGTTACTCCTCGGGGCTATTGACAGGCCACAACGTGACACAATTCAGTCCACTATTGAGCTATTACCCCATCACTTCTGGAATCTCTCGACCAATTATGATAACAAGTGCTTTTCCCTACATGCGTACCTCATCAATGTCATAACAGAGCCACACCTGGACTAGGGTCACCTTGACTGGATGATGAGTGCGCCATTGGGACAGTTTGAAGTGATTGGGTTTTGCGTATTCGATTTGGAACGGTGGTTTCACTTTTCTATTGGTTCGATGGCAGGTATCTGTAGTCGTAAGCTAATCCACTTTATAAAGCTCTGGACTGGTTCCCAACTCTGCTTGGTTTCAACTATGCATGGGTCCCTGCTGCGGCACGTTTTCAGTATTCAGACAGAGGCAGGTACTGGTAGGGGGCAGAAACAGAAGCAGAAGCATGATTGCATGAATGGCACTGCTCTCCCTGATCTCCAGAGTGAGGGTTCCGATTCTGAATCATTTCTGGGAAACTAACTTACCTTTTTTATATGATGGGATATATCTGCACCCTGTTGTGTTGGATTACCCCAGAGGTCATGTGGCTGTATGGATATGTGGATATGTGGATTTGTGGCAGATCGGAATAAAAAAGATAATACGAGAACAATTGATAATGTAGCCAGGAACAACATTCCTAAGCCTACCGTGATGTGTAACTAATATTCGTGAAATAAGCTTCTAATTTGCACAAGTGTCGTGATATGAAGTGACTTTGTGTGATGGACCATGAAGGGGAAGTAGCTTGTATTACAACAGACAGGATGAGGTGATCTGATAAGATGGGTTGATACAAGGTATCAAGCTTCAAGTGCTAAGCCTATTTGGATACTAGTTACAGTTCACCGTGTGCAAACCCCTTGACCCAGTGTTCCACTGACACACATCAAGATCAATACTATACAGTGCTCCTGCACCTCATAATATATAGAAAACCCCCGAGATTGACTAGGTAGACTTTCACCATAGCTGTCAAATGTCTATTTTGTCACCGAATATACATGCACGCAGGCCCATATGAGAAACACCTACGAACTGTGGATGCAAATCTGGACATTGTATTTGCCTCTGCCATATGACATACACCTTCCGTGAGTCATATTATTGAAACGGAAACAGATCTATTCCTGGACCCGGAGGTAAATTATGAGAATGAACGGTCCAATTCAGACTCTGAATCTAATGCGGACCCAGCTAGATGTGACGCCGATGCATTGAATGATGACATCTTGCATGAGTCTAATGCTGAAGTACTCAACCACAATACCTCAGCGATGGCCAGCAGACTAGCGCATTACCCAGGCACCGGGGAAGCGATTGGAGACGTGAGCAGGTTTGAGAATGAACAACTTACTTTGTTACAGGATCCATGGGCACCGTTTGCTAATGCTCACAATTTCAAACTTGCATCTTGGTTCATTCAGAGCAATGTCTTGAAGTCTCGAATCAATAAATTCTTTTCCAGCGGTTCGGGTAGTTCTGCTTCAGTCAGCTATAGTTCAATACACATACTAGAGAATCATCTCCGATCATTGGACCCCTACAGTACATATGTACAATGGTTCGAAGGTGAAGTTTACGATGGCAAGAGAATGCAGCATTTGTTCTATCGCAACATCCTTGACTGTGTCAGATACCTTCTGGGGCAGATAGCATACAGGGATGACTTGGTCTACATGCCACAGCATGCATATGACCAGAATGGACATAGGATATATGCCGAAATGCATATGGTAGACTGGTGGTGGGATGTCGAAGTACTGTACACCCTGCTTTGCAACCTCCTTCATTAGGGCGCTGGCTAACTGTTTATAGGATCATCAGCAAAAATATTATCTTGCGCCCGGTGCGTCTGGTGTGTCTGATGCACAGGGTACCCATAACGATAACCATTAACCAGGACGTATTGTCGAGCCGACGTCGCGTCCTGACGTCAAGTTGTGCACCTGGTGCGTCCTGATGGTATCCAGGCATGGACCCCTACACCAGGTGCGCCCTGACAACGTCTGATTCTGCGCTCTTGCATCCTAACAACGTCTGATCCTCGGGTGTTGCATCCTAACAACGTCTGATTCTCGGGTGTTGCATCCTAACACCATCTGATCCTAGCCTGTTGCGTCCTGATGCTACTTGATCCTAAGCTCTTACATTGTGGCTACACCTAATTCTGGCGTCTTCCACCCTGACCTCGCATCCTCGCCTGTGTGCATCGGAATTCCACGATACACACGATACGTGCCCTGGCGCTGCCTATCATCAGGCCTTTCCATCCAGATTCTTTCTACGTGACGCTCCTCTCATCTGGATCCCCCCTACATACACGATGCACCCAGATTTCACCTCGACCGCGACATCTCATCTTGATGCTACTACTTCATGTCTGGACCTCCTCAGGATGCCTTCCGAAGTGTGGTGAATTACCCCTGACACCATCTGCACATTGCGCCCTGTATTGCCCAATCTTCCCAACTCCCTCCTGATATCCGATATACTACATTGTGATCGCCCTGACACCCTCCGGATGGCTGCTTTTCATAGATTCTACAGTGAATATCGCCCTGATTATTCCTTTGCACTACGTCCTTTGGTTTCTATTGTAGTCTCGTCATAGTAAGCTAAATCAAATCTATTACACATAATCTTTACATGTTCTTAATTCTCCTTAATGACCCTCGGTGACGGTCCCACCCCCTGGCTCGTCATCGTCCGGCTTACAACGACATCCTGGCTGGTGCTGCTTGCACTTCCTGACAATCCCCAAGGCTCAACAAGACCGCCCGAGATAGAGAAGGGATCCCCGCTGGTGCTGCTTGCAATTCCTGAGAATCCCCAAGGCTCAACGACACCCCCCGAGATAGAGAAGGGGTCCCGCTGGTGCTGCTTGCACTTCCTGAGAATCATCTGGACTCAGAGGACCCGAACCTTGTAACTGAAGCACCCAGGCTACCGACGTCTGGCTCAAGTCACACCAGCTGTCAGTTTCGGGTGACGGATTCCGATGTTCCTGATGTCCCACTAGGTCCAAGTTCCGGTGATTAGTGCGTCGTGGTACATGCTGTGTAGAAGTGTGGTCGGATATCCGACTCTCGAGCTCAGTGCTTACGGCTTCCCAATCATCGTCGTATCCTTCACGGCGGTACCACTGCCTCCTGTGAACTTGTGCAACCCTCTTATCGATTGTTGCCCGAATATTTTTGACAATCATATCCTGGATCCTCCATGGGCACTTGCCCCAAGTTTCTTTTTGCCGGTCAAAAAGGTACTGTATGTTTGGTAACAGGTTAGCTGCCCCAGTCGCGAATGAACAGTTGGATGATTCGGAGACTCACCACCGGCTCCCTCAGGCTTGAAGTCCCTGGGCTCCTGATATATCCCCGTTTGCCATGCACACAGTGTATGGCAGATTACGGTGCACGTCAAGCAAATCATAGTTCCATTGATGCGCACAAGAAACCTGGGATCCACAATACCTTGCATCTTCTTCCCTGCAAAGTACTTACAGAAAATCCCTTCAGGAAGCTGGGGCGCAAGGAATTGTAATGTCAGGCCCTGGGTTACGTCCAATTACAGTCAGTAGTGGTCACTATATGGTAGGCATCTGGTGGAGACAAACATTGTACCCTCTCGGGTCGCACATAAACCTGTCCCATTCCAACAGATAATCGACTCTGCGCGCCATAGCTGTGGAATCATCCTGCAGACTGTATAACTCCACATTCTCTTTCTTCACCTCATGTACAAACTGCGATCGTACCCCAGAGTATTTTTGGCGTATCTTTCCAGGTTAGCATTGCATTCTGCGTTGCGTCATATCTGTCTGAGTCTACTTACCAAACTTATGCACTGCTCTGAGGGTTGGATGTTTTCGGCATCTGCAATATTAGCAAGCGCGGCATCCCAAACTTTGTGCACCTGGGCCGTCAGAGCAACAACATTCGGGAGTGGCTGCTCAAACAGGTTGTACCGTAGAATCAGAGTCTTCACATCATCTAATATGGCCCTTTCCGCACCTGTCTCTAGATTTCGCCGAGAGTGAGGAGCTGGACTAGAGATCAGTGTAACAGACGCAGGACCAAGCATGCTACCCAGTGGGGATGATAACCGTGCATCACTCGATGATGGGAACATTGGAGGACTGTAGGCTCTCCGCCGAATTATGTGTCCAAGATCCGTGGTCATACACTGAGCAGGACCTATCTCCTGAGAGCCTGATGTGGTCGAAATGCCTATAGTTCTTGCCCGATTGTCTCCCTTTCTGTTAGCTACTTGTGAGCCATGATCACGTCTTGATCCAGGGCCATCTGCAATATCGATGCCTTCTCCATCAGGTTCGGTGTCTGATTCCGTTTCGTCTGGTCCATGTGAGATTTGATACTCATCACTACTATTGTCCGATAGATGCACTGTTTGGGTATTTGGTTGATCATTGGGTTCAGTTTCGGGTTCTGCATGCACCGTGGTCAACAGTGTGCCCTTCTGTTGGCGCTTTGGTGCTCTTCCTAGTAGGCTTGCAATCGGGGGTGGAGAAGAATCCTGAGTTGAGGATGCATCTTGAGATTCGTTTTGACATGTTCTGGATCTCCCTTGTCCAGATCCCATGGTACCGGGTTGCATGTCGCATCTACCTCAGTATAGATTGCCGACTCGGGGCGCTGGCTGAGTGCATGTGTTGGCCTGTTGCTTATTCATGGTGTAATAGGGTAGTTAGAGTAAGGTAAGTTAGGATTCAGGCCTGAGTAAAATCATAGGTATCTCAAGCACAGTTTGGTCAAGATGAGAAGTTTGTATAGCTTTCTTGTGTTGTATACGACGTGTCAGCTCTTATACATGGGGCTCCCCAGGGGGGGAGGGGGTGTGCAGGATCACTGACTATCACTCGTTATTAAAGCAAGAGATTTGCCTGCAAAATGGCGTTTTCAGAGTGTTCAATATTATGTTTGTAATAATCTAAGCATTCTCAACTACAATTGGACTCAAGACTGTGGCATGAAAAAATTAGATGAAATGAGGGTGTTGTTAGGGTGGGTGATTTAATAAAATCTAGCCATGAACGGTATTGTTTACTGACACTATTGGCACTACGGTATTCTCGCGTTTCCTAACTAGCACTAGAAGTGTCTGAAATCGTCTCCTGGCATCGAGTCAACACAGTTTGAACACCCGAGAGGCTGAATTCAAGCAATATAACCTACTCGTGGATTGATGTTAGTGATGAGACAGACAGGGATTGTAGCCCAGCCATTTTTGACCAACTTCAAACCCTGATCTGTCTCATCACTAACCTCAATACCCTAGTGGACAATCAACATACCATGAGCTGTCTCTAGACCAGTTAACGATAGAGAATACGAGATGTGCCAAATCAACAAAACACCAGACGCCAAAGTAAGGGGGCATGGTGCTATCACTATTACGACATACCAGGCACTCGAGATCAAAACGGCTAGCAATATGAGATGCCAAAGCAAGGGTATCCCACCGTATCTTTACTATCATATAGAGGCACTCAACATCACAAAAGATCCTGAACTAGTTAGCAAATTTTTAAATTTTTTTTTTAGACTAAGAGATAAAGCTCTCTACCTAAAAACTACCTAACAAAAAGCTATAGAACAAAAAAAAAGTAAAGGCTATGAAAGAAAAAGCTACGAAAAGGATTATTTACGGGGACCCTGGCATCTTGATCCTCGCCGGGGGACATGTGGTTCGGGGGACAAACGCGGCTCGGACGGCTACCGCGGCCCGGGGGGTCATTTGACGGAGAACGGGGGGATGGGGGCTGGGTTAAGGAGGCCGGGACCTCTGGGGGGGACGT
>ML120397.1:526371-555681 GCA_003788595.2 Choiromyces venosus 120613-1
ATGGCGCCTCGGACGTTGATCAGGCGACCGGCGAACAAGGGAAAGTAAGTACACCCCACAACACCATTGACTGTCTGGAGTGAGCAATATTAACATTTCTTTTCCTCTTAGACGTCCTGCTGTCTCTGTCATTCCTGCTGCCCCTGTCCTTCCTGTGGTTTGACCTCGGGGAAGTGAAGTCTGGATGGGGAAGTAAGTAGAGTCTGTCTAAGTTTAATCATGTGATAATTACTAACCTTTCCTTTTTTTTCTTAGGGGTCCTGCTGCCGAGCCTGTCAGGCAGCATGGGCGGAGTGTGAAACGGAGAGCACTGGCGCGCATGGTTGTGAACAGCCTGAGCCAGTCGACTTCGTCGGAGAGGCTACCCTTCAAGCCGGCGGTGGAGGATTCCTTGTAAGTGAAACCCCACCTACCCTCATCTGTGAGAAACATTTAAACCAATACTCATAGGGGACGCTATGGTGACATAGCGTATGCCAAAAGCTGGTGTGGGTTCACGCACCCACGCCAGATCACTGTTGCATACAGTACCTGGTGTGACCATCTCAAGTCGCACTTGACTGGTCGCTCCCTGGACCTCCGCCGCCTGACCGAATCCGAATTGGATTCGGTTGCTGGGTATGCTCGCTCCCTTCCCCCAGTTGTGGCCCAGCTCGTGCTTGTTAAAGACAAGCACTGGGCCGACGACATCGGGGAAGTGGAGCGCAACCTCAGGCACTTGGTCCGTGACATGGCCAAGAACCTGAGGACGTCGAACGGGCGTTGTTTGGTGGAGGGAAAGAAGGTTGGTGGTGAGGTCAAGGGACCTCCGAGTAAGTGTCGCCCCCTCCCATATACCATATGCTATCCTCGTGCTAACACATATTGTCAGTGGCTCAATCAGATTGGGCCTCCGCTTATTGCCCACGGGCAATAAAAATCCACATCGTTTGTCAGTCGGGTGCCCGAGAAACTGGGCACCCATTCCTTGGCTACCCCTGGTGTGCCAATGCATCCGACCAGGGAATCGCCTGGGGTGTCATGGCATCACCGAGCATCGAAAGTGTGCTCGGGGTAGTCAAGAGGCAGCGTGTGGAGGGGGCAATCCGACGCCCCCGAGATCTCCTCGGGGCGACTGGTGAGGGCGCCCTCCGATCCTCTCCCACTCCGGGAACTCATCTTTCTTTGGAAAGATGAGGACATCCTGGCGTGGCTCCTTGCCAACGATGGCAAACACCCATTGGACCTGATGGTCTTGGAGTCACGCCTCAGTGAGGGAGAGGATCGTGACCAGACCCCCGTGCCTGCCCATGGCAGATATCCCTTCTTTGACCGCAAGGTCTGGGATCGCTGTGGGCAGGCTGGAGATATCGGGGAGGCCATGCAAGAGGAGGAGGTGGAGGAGGTAGAGGTGGAGGAGGTGGAGGAGGAGGAAGAGTAGGAGGGGGCGGCGGAGGAGGAGGAGGAGGAGGAGGCAGAGGAGGAGGAGGAGGAGGAAGCAGAGGAGGAGGAGGAGGAGGAGGCAGAGGAGGAGGAGGAGGGGCAAGATCCTGGCGAACACGCCATTGTGATCGAAGACGTAAGTTTCTAACCCTAACCATATTTTAGCTACCATCTTAGCTAATCACAAACACATAGGACGAGGACGAAGAAATGCACGAGGAACTGGGTCCCTTGAGCCCGGACTCCCCCCTGTGGCTGCCGGCGAGCCTCCTGGCCTGTCGGAGCAAGACAAGCACAAAAGGTTGCTTGATCTTGTCCGACAGCAGCCTTGGATGGCTGAGTTCCTTATGACTCCCGGTGCTGTCGGCAGCTCTCCCCCTGCTGCCTCCTCCCCGACTCTACTAGTTGTCTGGACCCTGACGCCCCCCCCTGTGCGCTGAGCCCCCTCTTTGCGCTGCGCCCCCCCGTAGGCTGCCTCTCGCCCCCCTACCCCCGACCCAATTCCTCGGGCCCTGGAGACCCCCCATGCGCCCCGGTGTGGATCAAGATGCCGGGGTCCCCGGAAATAATCCTTTTGTTGCTCTTTTTTTTGTAGCTTTTCTTTTTTTTTACTTTGTAGCTTTTTGTTAGGTAGTTTTTAGATAGAGAGCTTTATCTCTTAGTCTAAAAGAAAAAATTTAAAAATTTACTAACTAATTCGGGATCTTTTGTGATGTTGAGTGCCTCTATATGATAGTAGACTAAAGATATCGTGGGATGCCCTTGCTTTGGCGTCTCATATTGCTAGCCGTTTTGATCTCAAGTGCCTGGTATGTCATAATAGTGATAGCTCCATGCTCCCTTACTTTGGCGTCTGGTGTTTTCTTGATTTGGCACATCTCGTATTGTCTATCGTTAACTGGCCTAGAGCCAGCTCATGGTATGTCGATTATCTACTAGGGTACTGAGTTTAGTGATGAGATGGACCGGGGTTTGAAGTTGGTCAGAAACGGCCGGGCTACAACCCCATTCTGTCTCATTACTAACATCCATGTGCAAGTAGGTTATATTGCTTGAATTCAGCCTCTCGGGTGTTCAAACTGTGTTGACTCGATGCCAGGAGACGATTTCAGACACTGCTAGTACTATTTAGGAAACGCGAGAATACCGGAGTGCCAATAGTGTCGGTAAACAATACTGTTCGTGGCTAGATTTTATTAAGCCACCCACCCTAACAACACCCTCATTTCATCTAATTTTTTCATGCCGGAGTCTTGAGTCCAATTGTAGTTGAGAATGCTTAGATTATTACGAACATAATGTTGAACACTCTGAAAATGCCATTTTGCAGGAAAACCTTTTGCTTCAATAACGAGTGATAGTCAGTGATCCTATAACCCCGCCGGAGCCCTGTATATTAGACTTGATGTGTCGTATACAATACGAGAAAACTATACAAACTTCTCATCTTCACCGAAGTGTTGACAAGATACCAAAAGGCAGATGTAACATATTTCTACATTACCGACGCCTCGTGGCATTGCAACCGCACGACGTCCCAAGGCGTCACGGTTGCGACAGCACGACATCCCATGGCGTCACGGTCATGACACCATGACGTCCCATGGCGTCACAGTCGCGACACTGGTACTTCTACCCTGATCCTCGCACTTTCTGCTGTGTACCTCTATATTCTCTTCTATGGGTCTCCGCACTCCAGCTATGTCCTCCCACCGCCAAACCATTCCATCAAGTCGTTCCAATTTCTATATGCACCAGCCTCTTGGGATAACCTCTGTGAACCTTATTTCTGACCAACCACTGAGGAGTAGCAGAGTGAGAAAGTTACAAACCAGTGTACATCTCTCTATATAGGGCTTCATGGCTGGTATACCTTTGGGACCGTGTTGCGGGATTTCTCAGGTTGCGAGAATTGGTATTCCAATTGGTTTACATCTGTTTGTGGAGCCGCTCCTCTGTGCAGATACTCACAATACTAGAACTGACCGTATTCTCAACAGACCACCTTGTGCTCCACGATCCTAAATGCCCCATATCATGCTACATCTTTCTGAACTCCCCCGGCATTGTACCAATAATGGTACACTGGGAAACCTTATGTGTCCCCCCTACCACCAAACACCTACCGGTATAAGACAAAGGCATGGGAGCAAGGAGCCAGTAACAATTGATACTACGATTTATCCTACGGCGAAGTCCCGTCTTGATGAGGGGTCTGCCTCGATGAAGCTCTCTGAGCCCAAGGGCAAGCAACCAAGGCTCAGGCCAAGGACCGATAGCGAAATGGAAGGCTGGTTTGATAAGGGAATGTCCCTGACCCGGGAGGACCAGGCGGCCTGTGAGGAGGCAAAGTAGAGGGGTGAGAAGGTGTTCCGCATTATTCAGCACAAGCAAGGTCTGCAATAGCAGTTGTGTAGTACATGTCGTGGAATACTGAAATAACACATTCTTAGAAAACATTATCGAAGTGTTCCTCAATATAGATATCGAGACATACAATTCCCGTCCACACTTAGCTAGCCTACAAGCGCTATCCCTGGACCAATGCGATGCACTCAGCGCCTCATATCAGCAAGTCAACATTGGTGCAGGCGAGCTGTATGTGGCCCTCGATCGCAACTGTCGCTGCCTTCTTGGTGTATTTGGCAATCCAGCCTCCATTATCTACGGTGAGGAGGTTGGGGCAAGGATTGTGAAGTAGGCTACAGACAACATTACTAAGTACTGTGAGATTCAGCCTCCGAGGCTTCTGCGCAGCATAAGGCACAATCATACTGAGGATTGGCTCCTGCAAAATCTACGACACTATGCCTATCCGAACTCGCTCTGTGGGGTGTTCCATTGGTGCATTTGGGCACAACAGGGACATGAGGACCTAGGACCCGTTTTGACTAAGGATACCAACGACGTCAGTTCAAATACACGCGGAGACCTACAAGCGCTCCTTACCTCATTCCAGAATATCACGCAGCTTAAGCGGTTGCTTCTCGGGGCTATTGACAGGCCACAACGTGACACAATTCAGTCCACTATTGAGCTATTACCCCATCACTTCCAGAATCTCTGGACCAATTATGACAATGAGTGCTTTTTCCTACGTGCATGCCTCATCAACGTCGTAACGGAGCTGCACCTGGACCAGGGTGACCTTGACTGGATGATGAGTGCACCATGGGGACAGTTTGAAGGGGCCGGGTTTTGCGTATTCGATTTGGAATGGTGCTTTCACTTTCCCGCAGGTTCAATGGCAGGCATCCACGGTCGCAAGCTAATCCACTTTACAAGGCTCTGGACTGGTTCCCAACTCTGCTTGGTTTCAACTATGCATGGGTCCTTGCTGCAGCATGTTTTCAGGAGTCAGACAGAGGCAGGTGCTGGTAGGGGGCAGACGTGCAAGCGGAAGCATGATTGCATGAATGGCACTGCTCTCCCTGATCTCCAGAACGAGGGTTCCGATTCTGAATCATTTCTGAGAAATTAACTTACCTTATTTGTATGATGGGATGTATCTGCCCTCTGTTGTGTTGGATTACCCCGCAGGGCATGTGGCTGTACGGATATGTGGATATGTGGATTTGTGGCAGATCAGAATAAAAAAGATAATATGAGAACAATTGATAATGTAGCCAGGAACAACATTCCTAAGCCTACCATGATGTGTAACTAATATTCGTGAAATAAGCTTCTAATTTGCACAAGTGTCGTGATATGAAGTCACGTTGTGTGATGGCCCATGAAGGGGAAGTAGCTTGTATTACAAGCGACAGGATGAGGTGATCTGATAAGATGGGGTGATACAAGGCATCAAGCTACAAGTGCTAAGCCTGTTTGGATACTAGTTACAGTTCACCGTGTCCAAACCCATTGACCCAGTGTTCCACTGACATGCATCAAGATCAACACTATACAGTACTCCTGCACCTCAGAATATATTGAGGACCCCCAAGATTGACTAGGTAGACTTTCACCATGGCTGTCAAATGTCCATTTTGTCGCCGAAGATACGTGCGGGCAGGTGCATACGAGAAACATCTACAAACTGTGCATGTAAATCTGGACATCGTACTTGCCTCGACTATACGACATGCACCTTCTGCGAGTCCTATTATTGAAACAGAAACAGACCTATTCCTCGACCCCGAGGTAAATTACGAGAACGAACGGGCCAATTCAGACTATGAATCTAATCCTGACCCCACTAGATGCGATGCCGACGCATTGAATGATAACATCTCGCACGAGTCTGATGGTGAAGTACTCAACCACAATACCTCAGTGATGGCCGGCAGACAAGCGCATTACCCAGGCGCCGGGGAAGCGGTTGGAGACGTGAGCGGGTTTGAGGGTGAACACTGTACTCTGTGCCAGGATCCATGGGCCCCGTTCGCCAATGCTCACGATTTCAAACTTGCATCTTGGTTCATTCAGTGTAAGGTCTCGAAGTCTTGAATCAATGAATTCTTTTCCAGCGGTCTGGGTAGTTCTGCTTCAGTCAGCTATAGTTCAATGCACACGCTGGAGAATCATCTCCGAGCATTGGACCCCTACAGTGCTTATCGACAATGGTTTGAAGGTGAAGTTGACGATGGCAAGAGAACGCAGCATTTCTTCTATCGGAAGGTCCTTGACAGTGTCAGATACCTTCTTCAGCAGATAGCATACAGGGATGACTTGGTCTACGTGCCGCAGCGTGAATATGACCAGAATGGACATAGGATATATGCTGAAAAGCATACGGCGGACTGGTGGTAGGACGTCCAAGTAGTGTACACCCTGCTTTGCAACCTCCTTCATCAGGGCACTGGCTAACCGTTTATAGGATACACTTCCATGTGGTGCAACTCTGGTTCCAATAATTGGAATGTCCGATTAGACGCATATTACCAATTTCTTGGGTGACAAGAAAGCGTGGCCTATCTATATTACGACCAGAAATCTCCTATCGTCTAGGCATAACAGACCTAAATCAATGGCGGTTCTTCTTCTTGCACTATTGCCCGTCCCACCCAAGTTCCCACAGTCCTTTTCAGCAGATAACCTGCAGAGACAAATCAATGCCGACATACTACAAGGCATATTTGAACTCATAATGTCACCCTTGCAAGATGCAGCGCTTGATGGAGTCTCAATTGACTGTGCGGACGGGAAGGTCCGGCGGTGCTTCCCTATCTTGTCCACGTGGATGGCAGACCATATGGCAAACGTTGCACTACACAGTGTAAAATCTAACCCCTGTCCAAAATGTGAGGTGCCTCCTGATGCATCAGGAACCAATGCGCAGGAGACGTATCAGATGCGAGATTATGCCACATATGAACATCTCGAACAAGTATATGAGCATCGGTCAACAGACACTGGGTCGGGAGACATGAATGCCACGTTTGATGCACTTGGTATCAAGATGGGATGGAATGTTTTTCATGGGCTTCAACAGGTTTCAGCACCAGATCTGCACAAGCCGGATTTGCTCCATACAGTTTATTTGGGACTATTCAAGCATATGATGGACTGGGTTCAGGGATTCCTCAAGAAACAAGCATGACTGCAGGCTTTTGACGATGCCTGGAAGGGTTTACCACTATACCCGGGATTCTTTGCGCCCAAAAAAGCATACCGCGAGGTTACACAGTGGCAAGGAAAGGAGATGAGCAACCTGGGGCGTTGTCTTTTGGGAGTTCTCACCGTGGCATTGAGGCAGCCTGAGAGTATGCAAGTATTACCATTCAAATGTGCGCTCGCCTGCATCAGGTCATTGCTTGATTTCACTTTCATGGCCCAATATAGAAGCCATACACCTGAGACCTCGGATTATATGGAACAATATCTGAATCAGTTTCATGATACGAAAGATATCTTCTTGGAGTTTCAAATATCGAAGAGGACACGGGCGAAGGTTGACGAGCAGCGAAGGGAGCTACGACATCAGAGAATATGGGTAAACCAATGTGTTGCGAAATCCAACCGGCATCGGGTACAGGAGCAGGATCGTGAAGAAGAGATCGACCAACATATGGAACTAATCCATATGGAATCTCATTTCAACTTTATTAAGATGCATCTACTAAGTCATTTTCAGGGTCACATATACCAGTTTGGCCACGTTCAGATGTATTCTACGGAGTTTGGCGATCTTGCACATAAGGAACAAATCAAGGAGGTGTGGCGCCGTTCAAATAAAAACAATGCCGCAAGACAGATCCTGCACAGTTATGGTTGCCAGCATGCAATCCGAATGAGACTTTTGAACCTGGATTCCCTTCGACGTCGCGGGACTGATCTCCCTGCCGATGTCATGGAACATTTGGATAAAATGAATTCTGTATCTGCACCAGTCACCAATTGTAGGATCCTGAAGAGGCGTCGTGATGATGTTTCCGATGTGATAGATTTTTACAAGGTATTGGGTATCTCACCAGAGAGCATCTATCAGGAATTGATTCGATATAGCTGGAATAGCCTGCCCACCGAACGCCACCTTCCTGAAGATCCTGCCATACTTCGATTTCTTCCAGTTGAACTACTAACGCAACTTGAAATCTGCATTCTAGCGTTCCAAGAAACTGACATTTATGTCATCCAATGGGCATGCTCCACTGGTACTCGACTCTTCAGGAACCAGGCGAGTCGCAATGATTGGGTTTGGGTACAGAACAGGGGGCTTACATATGTATGGTGTGCTCCGGGGCCATCTCCTTGCAAAGCTCCTGGCACTCTTCAAAATCAGAGACTACACGCACGAGGAGATGGTTCGCAGGCTTGCATGTGTCCAAATATTGAACGCAGTTAACTCAGGACGTGTATCTGACGTCCACGGCCTTGTCACGGTACAGCTAAGGGAAAATGCACGAGAGTTTACTATAGTAGATATAGGGACAATCCTAGGCCTGGCGCGCCTCATCCAGGAGACAGACCAGCGATGGTTTGTCAACAGCCATATTGCTTTAAGGACATTTAATGAGATTTATTGAGGGGTCATGAGATCAGACAGTCAGGCGACAACTGTTGTCTTGGGCAAGTAAATTTATTCTGCATTGAGGATGGTTGAATGGCATGGAGAATATTATAGCATCTTTCATTACAACTTGTATATAGAAACCTCTATGTAGAAACTAATTAATAGAAACTAAATAATAGATACAACTAAAAGTACATGATGTAGAAGATTACGGTGGGGGATTGTTCAGTCCTTGAGATTAGGACCCTGATGACACCACGGAGTGAAACATCATGGGTCCCGACGTCGCTAGGACGCAGTGAAGAAACAAGACAGATTGCGACAAATCACCACAACGCCCTGTGGCCTCACAGTGAGGAACCGACAATGGTGACGTGTCAGGATGCTGGGAGGGTTCAGGGCAGGGATGGGGACATTGGGGGATGGAGGGCATCTGTGGTCAATGTTAGGATGGAGTTATGGCGTTGCGATGTGAGACGGAAGGAACATGACAAAGGCTGGCCCTGTGTGGCCATGTCCAGTGGTACTCCTGCGAGGCAGCGGCCATAGCCAGATGTCAGGATATGGGGAAGAAGTTGCGACAGAGATGCAGATGTCCAGGGGTCGTGAGGAGGTTGACCTAATCTCAGGTATTGTCCTGACGCCGCCAAACATTGTGATGTGACACAGGATTCACCAGGCGCAATGTTGTGTTACAACATACATCATGACACATAGGGTGCAACAGGGGGTTGCAATGGAACTCAGGATGCACCAGGTGCACCGGGCACACGAGAAATGCGGCATGCGTCAGGACGTGACACCCATACATCAGATGCAGGTTTTTTCTTTTGCTGATGATACACTTCTACATGGTGCAACTCTGGTTCCAATAATTGGAATGTCTGATCAGATGCATCTTACTAACTTCTCGGGTGACAAGAAAGCATGGCCTGTCTATATTATGACCAGAAATCTCCTATTGACTAGGCGTAACAGACCTGGATCAATGCGGTTCTCCTTCTTGCACTATGGCCTGTCCTGCCCTAGTTCCCACAGTCCTCTTCAGCACACAACCTGCAGAGACAAATGAATGCCGACACACTACAAGGTGTATTTGAACTCATACAGTCACCCTTGCAAGATGCCGCACTTGACGGTGTCTCAATTGACTGTGTGGACAGGAAGGTCCGGCGGTGCTTCCCTATTTTGTCTGCATGGGTTGTGGACCATATGGAAAACGTTGCACTACCTGGAGTAAAATCTAACGCCTGTCCAAAATGTGAGGTGCCTCCTGATGCATCAGGAACTGATGCACAGGAGATGTATCAGATGCAAGATTACGCCACATATGAACGTCTCGAACAAGAAAATGTGCATCGGTCAACAGGCTCTGGGTCGGGAGACATGAATGCCATGTTTGATGCACTTGGTATCAAGATGGGACGGAATGTTTTTCATGGGCTTCAACAGGTTTCAGCACCCGATCTGCACAAGCAAGATTTGCTCCATACAGTCTATTTGGGACTATTCAAGCATGTGATGTCCTGGGTTCAGGGATTCCCCAAGAAACATGCTTGACTGCAGGCTTTTGACAATGCCTGGAAGGCTTTACCACCATATCCAGGATTCTTTGCCCTCAAAAAAGCATACCATGAGGTTACGCAGTGGCAAGGAAAGGAGATGAGGAACCTGGGGTGTTATCTTTTTGGAGTTCTCATTGTGGCATTGAGGCAGCCTGAGAGTATGCAAGTATTACCATTCAAACGCATGCTCACCTGCATCAGGTCATTACTCGATTTCACTTTGTTGGCCCAATATAGAAGCCATATGTTATGGGAAATAACATGAATGCTAGAAGAGGTGAGATATGGGGAGAGGGCTATTGAGATAACAGGTTTATTATGTCACCTTTGGTGGAGGTAGTCTTTGGTATAGTTTTAGTTGCACCTTACTGTCATGTGTATCTGGTAGGTGGGATGTGAGATAGTTAGCAAAGTTGGCAGTTGTCATATAGGTTGGAATTGAGTGACAGGTTACTGTGTTAGTTGTGAGTGTTAGGGTTTAGGTTGTTGTTGTATTTATTTGCAGTTTGGATTTCCGTTATAAGGACGTGAAGAGCGATTGTATTCTCTCTTCACGCAACCTCTTGTATTCATCACCAATATACAAAAGTTGTCATCTTTCCCTGCCGCCTTTCCTTCAAGCACAAATCCTATCTTTCACTCTCTTGCTCTTATCTCCTGAATCTTTCTTGCCTTGGTCGCGTACCTTGGACTTCCTCCTGTCCTTCTTGTCGTTCCTTCTGGATCCCAGGCACCCCCATAACACCATACACCTGAGACCCTGGATTATATGGAATAATATCTGAATCGGTTTCATGATACGAAAGATATCTTCTTGGAGTTTCGAATATTGAAGAGGACACGGGCAAAGATTGACAAGCGGTGAAGGCAGCTATGACATCAGAGACATGGGTAAACCAATGTGTTGCGAAATCCAACCGGCGTCAGGTACAGGAGCAGGATTGTGAACAAGAGATTGACCTATATATGCAACTAATCCATACCAAATCTCATTTCAACTTCATTAAGATGCATCTACTAAGTCATTGTCAGGGTCACATATACCAGTTTGGCAACATTCAGATGTATTCTATGGAGTTTGGCGAGATTGTGCATGCAGAAGAAATCAAGGAGGGGTGGTGCTGTTTGAATAAAAACGATGCCGCAAGACAGATCTTGCACAGTTATGGTTGCCATCATGCGATCTGAATGAGACTTTGAACCTGGATTCTCTTCAACATCCTGGGGCTGATCTCACTGCCGATGTCATGGAATATTTGGATAAAACCAATTCCGTAGCCACACCACTCACCAATTGTAGGATCCTGAAGGGGCATCGTGACAATGTTTCCCATGTGATGGAATTTTGCAAGGTCATGGGTATCTCACTGTACAGCATCTGTCAGGAATTGATTCGATATAGCCGGAATAGCCTGCCCACTCAATGCCGCCTTCCTGAAGATCCTGCCATACTTCCATTCCTTCCAGTTGAACTACTAACGTAACTTGAAATCCCCATTCTAGCGTTCCAGGAAACTGACATTTATGACATCCACAGGGCACGCTCCACTGATACCTGACTCTTCAGGAACAAGCTGAGTTGCAATGATTGGGTTTGGGTACAGACGGGTGGCAAGCATATATATGGTGTGCTCCAGGGCCATCTCCCTGGAAAGCTTCTGCCACTCTTCAAAATCAGAGACTACACACATAAGGACACGATTTGCAGGCTTGCATGTGTCCAAATATTGAACGCGGTTAACTCAGGACACGTATCCGATGTCCACAGCCTTGTCACAGTACAGCTAAGTGAAAATCCACAAGAGTTTAATATAGTAGACATAGGGACAATCCTAGCCCTGACGCACCTCATTCCAGAGACAGACCAGCCATGGCTTGTCAACAGCCATATTGATTTAAGGACATTTAATAAGATTTATTGAGGGGTCATGAGATCAGACAGTCGGGCGACAACTGTTCGCTTGGGCAAGTAAATTTATTCTGCATTGAGGATGGTTGAATGGCACAGAGAATATTATAGCATCTTTCATTGCAACCTGTATATAGAAACCTCAATGTAGAAACTAATTAATAGAAACTAAAAATAGATACCACTAAAAGTACACGAGGCAGAAAATTACAGAGGGGGATTGGTCCGTCCTCCAGATTAGGACCCTGATGACACCACGCAGTGAAACATTGTGGGTCGTGATGTTGCGATGATGCCTTGTGACATTGTGGGTCCCAATGTCGCTAGGATACAGTGAAGAAACCAGACAGATTGCGACAAATCGCTGCAACACCCTGTAGCCTCACAGTGAGGAACCAACAACGCTGATGTGTCAGGATGCTGGGAAGGTTCAGGGCAGAGATGGGGACATTGGGGGATGTAAGGTATCAGTGGTCAATGTTAGGATGGAGTTATGGCGTCGTGATGAGAGACGGAAGGAACATGACCAAGGCCGGCCCTGTGTGGCCATGCCCAGTGGTACTCCCGTGAGGCAGTGGCCATAGCCCAACATCAAGATATGGGGAAGAAGGTGTGACAGAGATGCAGATGTCCAGGGGTCGTAAGGATGTCGACCTAATCTCCAGTAGTGTCCTGATGCTGCAAAACATGGCTATGTGACACAGGATACACCAGGCGCAATGTTGTATTGCAACACACATCATGACATATAGGGTGCAACAGGGAGTTGTAATGGAACTCAGGATGTACCAGGCGTACCAGGCGCATGAGAAATGCAGGGTGCATCAGGACGCGACACCCATACATCAGATGCGGGTTTTTCTTTTGCTGATGGATAATGAGTGGCCATGTAGATTTGCCATGGTATTAATCGCTTCGGCCCCGAACTGATCAGGTAACTGGGAGTCGAACAACAATGCTCATGCCTTGGAAACAAGAGTCACAACCATCCGTTCACTGACACTATTTTTATGTTGGGTGTAAGGAGGGGAAGGCTCGAATGAGATTCCCAAGACATGCAGTATTCCACGAATAACCCTGTTGTCATGTTCTCCGCACCCATTGTCGGCCTGCAACTGTGCAACAGGCCATTCATGGTATTTAGCCTGAAAAGATGCCTTGAACTGCTGAAAAACAGAAATGACGGCGATTGCTGTTTTTCATTGCAAGAAGTAAAGCCAGACCGATCATGAGAAGTCGTCGATATACCTGATAAAGTATTTGATCCCCAATGTCGATTGAGGCATGATTGGCCCACAAAGGTCTGAATGAACTAACTGAAATGGGTGTTTCGTGTGTTCGACTGGCGCTCACTGTATTTTCTGTTGATGCTTGGACTTAACACATATATTGCATATGCCTTGTGGGATCGATGTATCTTCGTAGACTGACAGTGGAATGAGGGGTTTGATGGTGTCGAGACTGAGGTGGGCAAGCCTCTGGTACCACAAGGTGAGTGGTATCTTCTTTAGTGATGCACTATTGATGAAAACTAATATATTACTAGTGGTTTGACTATAACTAGCGTGAGCTGGAACAAGGGAGGTACGTAACTGATACAGACTATCAATTAAATTTCCAAGCAGTATACTAGGACCACTTCCATCATAGAAGTCTCCTATATAGCACACCTCATCCATAAACTAAAGATGATATCTGACTGAAAGCCTACAAACTAAGAGTAGACAATATTGGAGTTGTGGTATGCAGAGGGCATTGATCAAGATGCTGGTACTGGGAAGCTGAAGGGAGATAAGGCAGGAAGCTGTTGCAATCATATACGAGCCATCGCCCATCTAACTCTTGACCGGCATTGCTAGGGTTGGAAGGGTGCTAACAAGTTTCCTGTCATAGCACATGTGATGAGAGGTGCCTGAGTCAATGACCCAAGCCTCATTGCCGAGAGTTCGAGGAGGGGCAGTGATAAGCACCTTCACTGTCATGAAAGCTGATTCCAAAGAACCATTGGCTGAAGAAGCCTTTCTCGCTAGTAGTCATTCCAATCGTGCCTCATCTGCTCTCTTTTTCCTAAGGCAATCCTCTCGCTTATGACCTTGTCTATTACAGTACCAACAAGAGATCGGAAAGGGTGCTCGAGAAGTCACTTGGTTGTTTCAATATCTTCCACATTGACAGAAGTGACCTCGTCCTCGTCCACCATGGCAAAAGGCTCCACCATCTCTACTCATAGACAACAAGACATTCCTGGATGTTATCGTACTACCGACAGCTGCATTCGATCCAACTTCAACTTGTAAATTTGGAACTGATATTTCCCATTCGACGAGACTGGCGATCACATAGTCCACTGTCTGGCGTTCTGCTGGCTGATAGGTTATAATATCGATGATGGAGTTACATTTCGCATGCAGGGTAGTGACTAGGTGCGTGATGAAGGTTTCATCCGGAATTACTTGTTCTGATCCTTCTAACTCCGGATGCAAATCTAGTAGATGGGTTATATATTCCACAAGAGTGGAGTTACCAGTAGGGTGCAGTTCGTTAAAGCTCCTAAGGATTGCTGTACGGCCGGCACCGGTGTTTGAGGTGTCTAGTTTTGTTTTTAGCTCCTCCCACGTGAGGTGGGGATCTCTCATGCCATTAAGATAGGTCTTAACAGATGAATGACAGGATGCATTTATCATTTCAGCTGCTTTACCAGAACGGTGTGCAAAGTCGGCTGCTCCATGACCCCCTGGGTTAATCTCTTCTCGAAGCATGATTGCTAGGGCAGATTCAGCAATGGTAGAGTTCATCCCCATAAACACGTGAAGGTCTGGGGTCCGTCATGAGGGCAGGAAGGGTGGTGCCAGTGGTTTGGTTTAGAGACTGCATGGTGGGTCCTGAGGTGGTTGTTGAAAGGTGGGAGGGTGTGGCAACAGAGCTAAGAAAGCTTTTTCTGGGAAATGAAATGAAATGAAATAGGCAAAACGAGATGAAGTAGGTGTGACGAAACGAGGTGGATGTAGGTAGACATAGTATACAAGATATGCCTTCAGAGATCCAGGCTCATAACCTGAAATTCAGAGAGAAGGATTAAAAGAGAGAAAGATAGAAAATGTGGAAAAATAGGGTAAGCAAGATAAAGTGAGTTTAGTTATCTTTGATAATAATTATGAAAGTGATAGACGTTAAATTATTCTAAGCATTGACGGTGATAATATCAACTATTTATGCACTCCAAAATCCTGTACAACCACCAGAATTTCCCTTTCATTCTGTACCAACCCTCATTCCAAATGCCAACCAACATCATTCTGAATACCAACCAATATTCCTAATACCAAGTAACATTCCTAATATGAAGTAGCAATGTCATTCCGGCAACAATCCTTTAACACATTCCTGACAACAGGTATTGAAATTCTGAGAGAAGGATTAAGAGAGAGAAAGATAGAAAGTGTGAAAAAATGGAGTAGGCAACATAAAATGAGTTTCGTTATAGTTAATAATAATTATGAAAGTGATAGATGTTGATTATTCTAAGCATTGACAATGATAACATCAACTATTTATGGACTCCAGAATCCTGTATAACCACCAGAATTTCCCTTTCATTCCGTACTAACCCTCATTCCAAATACCAACCAATATCATTCCAAATACCAACCAACATTCCTAATACCAAGTAATATTCCTGATACCAAGTATCAATTCCTACTACCAAGTACCAATGTCATTCCGGCAACAATCTTTTAACGCATTCCTGACAACATTCCCACTCTTCCTAGTACTCCCATATAGTGCAAGGAAGAAAACACATGAAAGGAAGGACATGGTAACTTTGGCCGGCCTCATTAAAAACCTGTCAGATTTTGTGATCAGGGAAAAAGAGTGCTGCCATACAGGTAAAGAAAATAAAAGTAAACAAGTTAAAAATTAAAAAAAAAATAACCAATAGAAACAAGAATAACCAAAAGACTAATCAAAGCTCAAACTACCTTTACGAGACCTAGGCGTAAGGTGTGTTTCCAATGAGTGTCGCAAGGCAGTGATTTCCTGAGAACATCAGCGGTTTGTTCAGTGGTTGGGACATAATTGAGTTCGATATTTCCGTTCTCGTAGGATGTACGGACAAAGTGATATTCGATATCAATATGCTTTGTTCTCTCATGGAACTTCGGATTCCTGGTGATATTGATCGCTCCTTGATTATCACAGGAAATAGTAAGAGGTCCCAATACTTCTCCGGTAATCTCATCGTAAAAACGTTTCATCCATATTCCTTCTCTTACTGCTTCTGAATAACCAATGTACTCGACTTCCAAAGTAGATAGTGAAACCAACTTTTGCTTCTTCGCTCTCCAAGAGACTGCAGCACTGGCAAGAATGAAGGTGTAACCACTTGTACATTTCTGGTCCTCTGTGTCGCCAGCATAGTTGGAGTCTGAATATCCATGTATGGCCTTCTGGTAATGTCCGCTAGCTTTATTTGATTCTCCGTAGGTAAGTATGAGGTTCTGCGAATGCCTGAGATAGCAGAACAGGCATTTCGCAGCAGCAAGATGGGTGGTGTTTGGTCGCGAATTGAACTTGCTTAGTGTGGCTAATGCAAATGTGATATCCAGATGTGTACCAATGACAAGGTACATTTGGCTTCCAATCAAGGACTGATAGTTACCAGTGTCGACCAATGGGCTCATGTCCATATCCAGTGGTAATTATAATTTCGAGCCAGGTTCCATAAGAGTTGCTACCCTATTACAGTTGTTGAAGTCGAAGTGTTTTAGGACTATTGTAGTGAACCGTGATTGATGTACTTGAATAGTGTTGGGGTTAGCCCAAGTTACTTTGAGGCCTAAGAACTGACGAATTCTTCCTAGATCATTCATTCGATATTTCTGGTGCAGCAGTGTTTTCACATCTTCAATACTCTCTGTATCTTGTGCAGTTATCAGTAGATCATGAACATAGAGCAGAATAAGAACTTTGGGAACATCTCTTTTCTGACGACCTGATAATCAAATGTATAAATTTGGATTATTTTCAGATCACTGGAAGTTGATTGATATTAAGAATTGATCAATATGCTTATACCATAGCCGGGGAGCTTGCTTAAGTCCATAAAGTGCCTTGTTCAATTCATAGACCTTTTTCGAATGTACTGCTGGACTAACCATTCAATGCCTTCAGGAAGCTGCATGTATATGGGGTTATCAATGGGGGGATTCAGAAACGCAGTTACCACATCCATATGATGCACATCTCATTGATGCAGTGAAGCATATGATAAAATCAACTGCAAGGTTACTAGCTTTGCCACAGGTGCAAATGTGTCTCCAAGGTCAACTCCGGAGACCTGCTCATATCCCTTAATGACCATGCGTGCTTCATATCTCAGACTTCCATCTGGATTGGTCTTCTTTCAGAATACCCATTGGCATCCAATAATATTCATGTGAGTGGGTATCACCTCGCTGCTCACATATGACCACGTTTTGTTCATCATGAGGGACTGATATTCCTCTCTCATAGTACTCTTCCAGTGCTTTGAACATGACTGATAAAGTGCTTCCTGGTAGCTAGTCGGGTCGCACTCATCTACCATAGCATCCATGATACTATGTTCGACAGCCATGCAAGTTGTCAGATGGTTACAGGATGATCGTCATAATGTAGGTATGTTCTGGGTGGGGATTTCGACCTGGCGGTTTCAGTTACAGGATTCTCTTTGTGAAACAGGTATATTCTCAGTGGGGATTTCAACCCGGCAGTTTTGGTTACGGGATTCTCTTCATAACACAGGTATACCTTTGTCAAGTGTCTCTTCTCAATGCGGTTCAGGCATGCAAGAGTGATTGTTCTCAACAATGTCCTCATCTGCATCTCCCATGTCTTCCATGACATCCTCATTCTCATCTTCTAACTGATTTGGCTTGCAAGCATAATCATCATCTTCCATGATATTCTCATCTGCATTTCTAATAGAACTTGGCTTGCAAGGGTAATCATGATCCTCATCTGCATCTCCAATGAATGTCCTCAGTATACCCGTATCAGACTCATTATTGCCCCCAATGGAGTTCCTAATGACCTGCGATTCGTCAAACTTCACATCTGAAGCTTGGATAACGCACCTTCCAACTGGGTCCCAAAGTCTCCAGATCTTTGATGTGTCGTGAATGTATCCAAGGAGTCCACATTCCTATGCGCATTCGGCAAACTTTCCTTGCCTTTGCTCCTCTGGTATTAACTTGTATGCAACACATCTGAACTGACAAAGATGACCAATATCCAGTTTGCAATTGTGTAATTGTTCATAGGGAGTCTCAACTTGTATGGAGCGAGATGGGGTGCAGCCATGTAGATATGCCATGGTATTAATCGCTTTGGCCCAGAACTGATCAGGTAACTGGGAGTCGAACAACAATGCTCAGGCCTTGGTAACAAGGGTCCTAATCATCTGTTCGCTGACACTATTTTTATGTTGGGTGTAACGAGGGGAAGGTTGAATGAGATTCCCGACACATGCAGTATTCCATGAGAAAGGCTGTTATCGTATTCTCTGTGCCCGTTGTCGCACCGGAACCATGCAATAGGCCATTCAGGGTATTTAGTCTCAAGAGATGCCTTGAACTCCTGAAAAACAGAAACGACTTTGATTGCTGTTTTCAATTGCAAGAAGTAAACCCAGACCGATCGTGAGAAGTTGTCGATATATAGGATAAAGTATTTGAGCCCCAATGTCGATTCAGGCATGATCGGCCCTCAAAGGTCAGAATGAATTAACTGAAATGGGCATTTCGTGTGTTCGACTGCCGCTCGCTGTATTTGCCGTTGATGCTTGGACTTGATACATATATCTCATATGCCTTGCGGGATCAATGTATCATCATAAGCCGACGGTGGAATGAGAAGTTTGATGGTGTCGAGACTGAGGTGGACAAGGCTCTGGTGCTACAAGGTAAGTAGTATCTTCCGTAGTGACGCACTATTGACCAACACTGATATATCACTAGTGGTTTGACTATAACTAGTGCGAACTGAAACAAGGGAGGTATGTAACTGATATAAAATATCAATTAAATTTCCAAGTACTATACTAGGACCACTTCTATGATAAAAGTCTCCTATATAGCACACCTCATCCATAAACCAAAGATGATATCGTACTGAAAGCCTACCAAATGAGAGTAGACAATATTTGAGTTGCAGTACGAAGAGGGCATTGATCAAGATGCTGGTACTGGGAAGCTAAAGGGAGATGAGGCCCGAAGCTGTTGCTATCATATACGAGCCATCGCCCATTGAAAACTTGACCAGCGTTGGCAGGGTTTGAAGGGTACTAAAAGGTTTCCTCTCATAGCATATGTGATGAGAGGCACCTGAGTCAATGACCCAAGCCTCATTGCTGAGAGTTCGAGGAGGGGCAGTGATAAGTGCCTTCACTGTCATGAACGCTGATTCTGAAGCACCGTTGGCTGAAGAAGCCTTTCTCACTGGTAGTCGTTCCAATTGTGCCTTATCTGCTCTTTTTTCTGTAAGGCAATCTTCTTGCTTATGACCCTGTCTGTTACAGTACCAAGAAGAGATCCCAAAAGCTGCTCAAGAAGTCACTTGATTGTTTCGATATCTTCCAGATTGTGGAAATGGACCTCGCCCTCCTCCACCATGGCAAAAGCCTACACCTTCTCTACTCATAGACAACAAGACATTCCTGGATGTCATCGTACTGCCAATAGCTGCGTTTGATCCAACTTTACCTTGTCAATTTCGAACTGATGTCTCCCATTTGACTAGAGTGGTGATCACATAGTCCAATGTCTGGTGTTCTGGTAGCTGATGGGTTATAATATTGATGATGGAGTTACACTTCACAGGCAGGGTAGTGACTAGGTGTGTGGTGAAGGTTTTATCCGGAATTGCTTGTTCTGATCCTTCTAACTCCTGATGGCAATCTAGTAGATGGGTTATATATTCCGTGAGAGTGGAGTTACCAGTAGGGTGCAGTTGGTTAAAGCTCATAAGGATTGTGGTACAGCCAATGCAGGTATTCAAGGTGTCTTGTTTTGTTTTTAGCTCCTCCCACATGAGGTGGAGATCTCTCATGCCATTAATATAGGTCTTAACAGATGAATGATAGAACACATTTATCATTGCACCCACTTTACCAGAACAGCGCTTGAAGTCTGCTGCTCCATGACCCCTTGGGTTAATCTCTTCTCCCAGTATGGTTGCTAGAGTGGATTTGGCCTGGAGAAAGAATTCAACATCATGTTTCCAACGTGCGTAATTGTAGTAGGTTAGCTTGCTTGTTTCCTCATACTTGCAATGGTAGAGTTCATCCCCATAAACACGTGAAGGTCTGGGGTCTATCATGAGGGTAGGAAGGGTGGTGCCGGTAGTGTGGTTGAGAGGCTGCATGGTGGGTCCTAAGGTGGTTGTTGGAAAGGGGTGAGGGTGTGGTAACGGAGCTAAGAAGGCTTTTTATGGGGAACGAAGTGAAATGAAATAGGCAAAACAAGACGAAGTAGGTGTGACGATGCGAGGTGGACGTAGGTAGACGTAGGTTACAAGATATGCACTCAGAGATCTGGGCTCATAACCTGAAATTCTGAGAGAAGGATTAAGAGAGAGAAAGATAGAAAGTGTGGAAAAATAGAGTAAGCAAGATAAAGTGAGTTTCGTTATAGTTGATAATAATTATGAAAGTGATAGATGTTGGTTATTCTAAGCATTGAAGGTGATAACATCAACTATTTATGCACTCCAGAATCCTGTACAACCACCAGAATTTCCCTTTCATTCCGTACCAACCCTCATTCCAAATACCAACCAACATCATTCTGAATACCAACCAACATTCCTAATAGCAAGTACCAATTCATAATAGCATGTACCAATGTCATTCCGGCAACAATCTTTTAACGCATTCCTGACAACAGGTATTGCCAGCACATAACCGAGTGATGGCCCATGACTTCAGTTTTTTTATCAGACAACTAACATTATGCCCGCCAAAAAAAAAACAACCAACGTGGGGTCAAAATGCCCATCCCCTACAGGATGCCCACAACCAACACATTCAGTGACAAAAATAAACGGTTCAAGCATACCGCAACACTCGCCCAGACTACGGTACCCAAGTTGCGCAATAAAGGCTGGCCACCCACTCTGCCAGGGGGTTAGCAATGTCGAGTCAATAATTTGTTTGGATTTTTGAATCTTGTAAAATCTTTCACGGCAATTGGCCAACCTGGAGCTATATCCTAGAAATATTCTAGAAAGTCGCATAGTCAGTGCCAATATTTTGTATAAGGCAGTGGATGCAGTCGTTGTACTGACACATGAGCAAAGGCAACGAAAGTAAAGTTTTCACTTTTGTTGTTTTTTTTATTTTTTTGCTTTAGGCAATTTTTGTTTTGCTCACTCTCCAGTTTTATTACTGAATGTATCAGTTACGGGCATGCTATAGGGAGGGGCATTCTGATCCCAATGTTGGTTTTTTTTGCGGGCATCATATTAGACTTTTTTTTTCCTTCCTTTTTTCCTTTTTTTTTTTGTCTTTATGGATCACCAGAGCAGAAGTACTGTATCCAGTTCGTTCTATTTCCCTGCGAGGTTGGTTTCTGATTGAAGTTACCGTAGTGGGTGCGGGGGGTGGTGTTGCCGCAGTGTTGGAATTATTGGGTGCTAGAATGTTGCTAGTATGGTCTCTTACCTATTTAATTCAGTCGTGTGCGATTTCTTGGGATGCGGGATCTAGGTAGACTCGATTCGGGGAAATGTCGGGACACTGAGTATGCAGATGGCATATGATCGAGTACTGAGAAAACAAAAAACTGTGGTATCCGTTTCAGAGAACCAATGAGAAACGAAAAAAAGGAAAAAGGTCACTTGCGGAGTAACCACGAGAAACGGAGAAGGTTCACTTCTCCAACAGAACGAGCGTAAAAACGAGGGGATCGTCAATCGAAAGGGAGAACAAACGCTACTAGGTGTGGGCAAAACGCCACTCGCACAGCTAGGAGTCGAAATATTCATCCGAAAGGAAAACAATTCCGTCATGGGAATCACGATCGTAAAGAAAGAAAAAGAAATTCGTAAAAGAGAAAAACAAACTTATATTCGTAGTTGTTGAGCTTCCAGCTATCCTTCGTGTCCGCTCATCGTCTCTCCATCACTCGCTCGGAAACTAAAAAAACTAAGTAACGTCGTTCCTTATAAAGGAATCCACCCCATGGCAACGCACAAACAAAACCATGTGCCCTACAAACAAAACACAGTCTCCTTAACAACCAGCAATCCCAAACGATAACCCTCACAATAACTAGGTATAGTGCAAAGCGTCCCCAACCTGTACCAAGCCCGTTTCAATGTGTAATGCCTCCATTTTACTAGGGTACAGGGTTATGTGCAGGGGTAGTGGCTTTCAGAGGTCCTGGGTTCAATTCATGTATATGTTAAGTTTTTTTTATTCATTTAATTAGTATTAAGCAGATATTAGACCAGAATACCATTTTCCACTGTATGGTATTACCTTTATATTCCATAATAGCTATTAAATGAGCAAGAAAATAAGTTGTATTTCATTATTAACTATTCTACAAATTATTTACACATACAGTTGCCTTTTATATTACTGAATATTGATTGGTGTTTTCCTCTATTATTGTAGGAATGGATATGATATCTGATGAAGTTGTGTTGAGTTTTGAAGGGGGGGTACTGAAAGAACCAAAACCAGTCCGGACGTAAAACTACAATAATAGAGAAGGTTCACTTCTCTAAGGGGAAACAAATACAGAAAGGGAAATCGTCGGTCGAAGGGTGAGCAAACACTACCAGGTGTGGGCAAAACGCCGCTCGCACAGCTGGAAGTCGAATGTTCGTCCTTGGAAAACAATTCCGTCGAAGGAAATCACACTCAAGAAGGAAAAGAAAATAAATTCGGAAAGAGGAAACAAAAATAAATTCGCGTTCATTGATGCTATCTCCGCTGTCTGTGTTCTCGTCTCTTGTCTTCGTCTCTCATTCTCTCTCTCTCCAAAAGAACTACAAGTGGTTGTCCCTTATAAAGGCATCCACCACACAACAACCCACTAACACTAAACACAGTCCCATCCACGAAAACCTAGCTACAATTTCCTAGGTCTATGAAGTAAATACTAACTTTTCCGCCACTATCCCTGAACCAATTTTCATCCCCACAGTACGAAATTGTTATAATATATCACTGTTAATAAATTATTTATTTATCTATAATAACTTAAAATAAAAAAAAGACAAAAAATAAGAGAGATGCATGAATTGAACTCAGGACCTCCAAAAGCCACTACCCCTGCACATAACCCTGTACCCTAGTAAAATGGAGGCATTACACATTGAAATGGGCTTGGTACAGGTTAGGGACGCTTTGCACCATACATCTGATAAAATAAAGTACAACCTCTAACTAAAACACCACAGACAATTTTCCATCCCCACAGTACTAATATATAAATTTAGGTTTCGTGGGCCAACTTAGTATGACGTCTTATTTGGTATTATACTTAGAATACACCCTCTGCACACCTGCCCTTCCGACATTCCACTTGTTCCCCACCCCCGACACCCCATTCCCCAACTTCCCCTTGTTCCCTACCCCTCCGGTCCCCACCCCCCGTTCCCCAACTTCACCCCATTCTCCACCCCTCCATTCCCCAACTTCACCCCATTCCCCACCGCCCGTTCCCCACCCCCTGTTCCCAACCTTCCCCTCATTCACCAACTTCCCCCTGTTCACCACGCCCCATTCCCCAAAAACCCGAACCGTAAGTCAAATGAAGATTATTCTTAGCCAGAACTGCATCTCTGACAACTGACCCACATTACCCAGTTCAAACCTCTCCCACTCCTCACTATTAGTATGGTTGAAATATAACAAGACTTTCTCAAAGTCCTTTTGTAGGTGCTTGTTCCATTGTTTCGATGGTCTGGCAGGATTTGCGAGCATCATTGCTCCTTTATTCATGATCCTCACCATCAGTTTGGATTCTAGTATTTTTAGTAAACAACAATAATCTCAGTAGCAGCTGGGAACGTACCAAGATATGGTTGGGCACTGTTGTAAAATATCCCATAGAGACTATGAAATATGTGAGTGTCCGTGATATCACCACACATTACCAAAGTGGTATCAGTTATCAAGTCACCATTATGTGCAGCCTTGTTTCCACTGCAGATTGTGGTGGGACTGACAATTGAATCCTGGCCAATCAATTTGCTGTAATTCTGGAAAGAACGGCAGCCTATTGTGATAGTCATCTCTTGCAATCGTGGCATTGTCACAGCCCACTGTGTGGTAATTGATTGCTGTTTTTGTAACTCCTCCAATGCCTTTCCTAATGCCATTCCCTTCTCCTCTGACTGTTTTTGTAACTCCTCTGACTGTTTTTGTAACTGCTCCAACACCTTTCCCTTCTCCACAGAATGTTTTTGTAACTGTGCAATTTCCTTTCTTATTGTGTTGATATTTTCTAATATCGTTGCCCCTGCAGTGTTGACATATGCATCATTTAGGTTCACCAACAAGCCGAAATGTTTTTTCCCCACATCTTTTACTGATGCCTCCAGTGCTCTGATGGCAAACCTTCTCTCCTGCTTTGGTTCCCCATCACTTCTAAATTTACATCCAATCAAAGCCTCTATTGCATGAAAATTATAGATGCGTTGGTCATGCGGCATCAGTGATTGTTTGAGGGGAGGTGAGTAGGAGGGTATCGTCGAGTAGAGGTTAGAGCAGAGAATTGTTGTGCAGGAGACAAAGTTGTTAAAATGATGAAACCCTATTACTATTAGCTTCAACCTGACATTTATTAAAGAATGTATGTATGTATGGGAAAGTACACAGAAGGATTTCATTTCGTGGGAATTCTTTTGGAAAAAAGGGGGTAAGTGGAGTGGGTTTAGCTGGAGTGATTGGTTGAAAGTGGAAAAAAAGGATTTCTAGGGAGATGGCAGGAATTATAGAGGAATCAAGGGGAGGGAGGAGACAAGGAGGAAAAGCTTTGTTCAGTGATTGTATTGTGTGAGACCTCACAAGTAATGAGTCTGGAGGGGTGTTGTTATTGGTAAGATAAAAGAGGAAATAATGACCTTATATGTATTTTTCATGTGTGCAATATGCATCCAACAAGGAGTCCATACACTCTAGTCATAATTAATGCCATTGCTGTTGACAAGTCAAACATTGCTGAGTACTAAACGATCTGTAAATAGGCTTGCAGTCAATTGTGTGGTGACTTTAGTTCATTGCGTTGCTTTTGTGTTACAAGATGTTATTTGTTTGCTGTAATGAATACCTTCTTTTTCTTCCCTCTCCTCCCCTTCTCTGCTCCCAAATATTTCATTCTATATATTGCTCAGCCCACTTCTCCCTTCTTTATGTAGACAATAGAGGATGGAAGATAATCAGAGCATAATGAAGGAATTCTGATATTAATTACTTACACTTCAGGTGTGAGTGATACAATACGTCCCCAGTGTATTTTTCTCCATTGATCCTCATGGGAGGAAGTATAGAGAGAGGACTTTCCCAACTTTATATATGAAATATAAGTTTTTTATCAATGTTCTTTAAGGGTTACCTTACAAATACTACTGGGGTAGTATAACTAATAATCCACAACAAATCTCGAGGTTCAAGAGCATCTCACCACCCCTTCTTTGTTTCTTGCTCCCATGCGGCTCTTCTTGTCGTCCTATACAGAATGAATTGGGAGTTGGTCGATTGATCTTACTCTAACTCTATTGTCTTGACTAAGTTGGGTGGGGAAGAATGAGTGCAAAGTGGTGGTTAGGTGGAGTAGAGGAATTGTGATGAGGACTATGTAATGTCATTCATGGTTAGGCAATTTGGGAGTATGGTGCAGAAAAGTCTAGAATTCAGTAATCAGAGAATAGAAAGATAATGATTCCGTGAGTATTAATATATTGAGATAACCTTTATGGTATTATATAGAGAGAGGGAGAAAGGACTGTCAAGTGCTTGTAAACCATTATAAACTATCCTAAACCAAATCATGAGTGATAAAAATAAAGCATAGCATAGTCAAATCCAATTACTCCATCACCACTAGCAGTCATTTCGCATGCAAATGGAATTAAAAAAAAAGCATCACTGTTTATACAGATAACATAACATACACCCTCCCTTCTGTTCTGCTTCTAAACACCGTAAGAAAATACCATTGCATCTATTGACGAAAAAGCGAATATATATATAATCATAAAAAAACTCCACTTCATCAAGTACTTCATCTACCAAGCAGTCTCAATACCCTCAAAAGTATGGATAACCCTCTTCCCTCTCTCTCAAAAATCTCCTTCAACCTTTCTGCCACATGACAGAGGTTCTCCTTGTGGACTATAATCCACTTGACCCAATCCGCAAGAGCTCTCTTTCTCCATCTCTGTAAGTCCCCTGTCATCATCGATTTCCATTTCAGATGCGTGGGAGACAGTTTCTAGGTCCATGGTGGTCCAAAAATGCACGGTGGCAAGCTTGCCAGACAGTTTAGCTTTGGGGGTTGCAGTTAGCGAGACAGTGATTTCGGTTCTGACTAAGGATAGGAGGATGTGGGCTGGTGAATGCGGGATATGAGGTCGGCAGTGGGGGATTGCGTCACAATCCCAGCCGCCCAAAGACTTGGCTGTAGCTTTGCGCTCCAGCCACGTCAGCCACCATGTCTCACCACCTGGACAGTGACAAGCTCATACAAATAGGATTTTGGCCTTGATCCTGGCTACAGCCAAACTTGAATTTGTTGAAAAAGCATTTCGTTTTCCATTGCATTAAGTTAAGTATGTGACGGAAGATTGTCGTTAGGGCTTTTCATGTTACCTGATGTGAAGTCTCTACAATGACGGTAGGTCGTGAGAACACAGAACTTTTAGAAGTTACCAGCACAATTTTCACAAACAGGGGGTGCCGCACTCTTCGGGACCAAATGGTTGATGAATGTGATCATCGATGTACTCTTAGTGTTCTTATCATATAAGCTTACCGGCAAACAAGTGGTAAACTCTGTTGTGCTGAGAAGGCCGGGCCCGACGAGGAGTAATATTCCTACTTATTTAAGTTGTTCTGTTGTGCTCAGGAGTGAGTGGGCCAGTAACCTTTCGGTTACTGCCTTTTTATTTTTTATTTTCTTTACTGTCGAAGACCCTTTTTGAATATATTTGAGTTCTTTCTTACTACTTTGTATGTTCTCCTTCATCCATTCGCTTCAACCCGCAGAAAACTGAAAGCGAGTGAGAAACGATGATTGGCTGCTCTCGCTGGCTCATTGTTTTCGATAGGCTGTGATGGCTGGCTCGAGTCTGTCACTTCAATTGGCAAATTAGCTAGAGTTGAGCCACACCAACGGTGGAGAAAGAAAGACCTTTCCGGGGGTCTTCCATGTCTTTGAATGCTATGCAACCTCCTGTTGGATGACGATATTCGATTCATCAACAACCAAAGAGAAATTTGTATCCCTTTTTACACAAGGTGACGGCTCACATCAATTCACCTTTTCTTATTGAAGATAAAAATGTTCGTACTTTCTTTTTCAGGCACTTCAACGGTATCATAGCTTCAAAACTTTCACAAAGTTCTGACAAATCTAGGACAGTAAAATGCATCTTACTTAATCCATCATTTCCTGCATCCCATTTGAAATGCCATCTCTCCTGCATTGTTTCTTTTTTCTCCGGCGACCTATCCATGCTGCGGTGCATTGCCTAGTATTTTACTTCCGACTGTTTTACCTGTCTTACGCACTACGAAAGTTATTCCGGTTTCCCAGCCTGAGCGATTTTAGTGGAATACTGCGGATTGCCAGTATGGTCAATTGGGTTGAAATAGATTCCACCAGAGCCAGGTCAAGATGTTCTGGAGGAGAGTTCTCTTAGCAGCCCTCAAAGCTCGATCAGGCTGCGACTTTGTGGCATGGGGTTGTCTTGGGAGGAATAACTGGCTTCGCAAGCACATATACAAAGTGGTGAGAATCATGCAAAACAGGTCTTTTCCAACATCTAAATGGTAACCACCAATACCCTCACTCTTTACTCTATTATCAATCATGAAGGTAGTGTTGGAATATGCTGCTCGGCATGCTCGAGCATGATGGTTTGCTCTTGGGGTTCGTGATCGTTCGTTTGTTCGCCGGGAGCACACTTTGGCTTCGGGCGCAAGCGGCAGTTTAGCTTTCCGGGAAAGCATTAAGGCACAGGAGCTAGTCGTATCTTCCGTAAACAGCGAGGTCAGAGCCGTCGAAGACGGAAACAGTTGACGACCACGAGCTCATAGTCTGCCAGCGTATAGAGTAGTATACGGTAAGGTAGTATCAGTCTTAATAAGGTTTGACTCCAGGCTTTCCCTACCATCCCGTTGCCATCAAACCTATCATCCTCCATAAAAAATAGGAAGAGCCGAACTTGAAGTGGTCGTCGTCGATTGACCACCTTGTCGAAGAGTTCTGACCTTTATATCAGTTATTCCAATAGTAGGGCTATGAGATGGAATCTGTTGAGGAGAGCGTCCTTGGTCTAGGATCGGACTAGGAAAGGCCGTATGGAGAAAAGGTTGAAGAGGGTATTGAGGAAACCTAGGGCGTGGAGGCGTATGTTGAGCGCTACACGTGACAGGTTCTCGGACGGGTCGTAAGGGGCCCGGAATAAACGAAAGAGGGGGGTTTCGTGTCGACGAAGTCAATGGCCTTACCACAATAGTAGACCCATAAGTCAGAACGGTCTTTACTAAACGGTTATAGGGAAGAGTCGTTCCTATAGATAGTGTCGATTGGAGGTAAGAGCTATCAACCGTCGAAACCTCTCTCCGAATTAAGGTTCTCTTCGTTCTTACAATTGAAGAACTGGCTACCAAAACCTGTAGCACTCGCTCGCTGGCTCATTGGCTCTCCCCAAGACACATTGCACTTAGCCACCAGTTGTTGCCAAGCATAAAGCGTTCCATAGTAGTTGCAGTTGGCTTTACTATTAGCAGTTTCCAGGGAGTCCATAGTAGCTAGTCTCGTCGTCTTAAAACGCAGTTCGGCCCGAGTATTGGAAAATGTGCCGTTGCTAGCTTATCGCTGTTGCTAGGTTTTGCTTTTTACGGTTCTAAGTGTGATATTCGCTAGTGTTCTTTTCCCCCCCCTTTTGAGAAGAAGTTGAGTTGCTGTTGATTGAGGAGATTTGATTGCCATTACTGTCCTATCTATATCCTTTTGTTGTTACAGGAGGTCAAGAAGGACTTGTGAAAGAGAGAGTCCACACAGGGGGAAGGAAAGCGTTTGTGTTTTCGATTGTGTTTTCCTTTGTGTTTCCTTTCTGTTTGAGGCCGAGAGATAACGGAGGCATGCAGGTGGAAAGGGCGAGCGGGAATGCCGGTAAGGTGAGCGTGTTTGAGCGTGTGTAAGGACCACGTAAGGGCCACGTAAGGGCCACGTAAGGGC
>ML120397.1:557763-570387 GCA_003788595.2 Choiromyces venosus 120613-1
CTATAAAAACCCAGCCCTTCCTTTGACCATCCTACGGCCTTTTCCGTAAGCTATCCGACCAAAACTATGATATACATAGTGACACAAAGGCAATTAATCGACAAGCTATACGCTAACTAAAGGACACATGGTATGGGTATTCTAAGAATAATTGAAAGAGGGTGGCAGGTTCCAGGCTATCGGTTGAGTAGACTATAATTGGTTCGGGGTCTCGTGGGAAGTGGTCTCGACAATCTGGAGGGAGTTGGGAGGAGGGTTGGCCGAAGGGGTCCAGGGGCAGATGGATGTCTGAGACTGTGGTGAGGGGGACCAAGTGCTAGCCAAAACTCTTGGAATAAACCGAGGACATAGATAATCTTGTCTGTGTTAAGGTCCGCTATCTCTATAAAGCGGTGGCCTCCACTATAAGGTACTAAGAAAGGGACGTGACACACCTAGTATGGTCTCCACGAATCATTTATCAAACTACAAGTGAAGAAAAAACAGGACCCAAAGGCCTTATGGTTAACGAACAGATAAAAGAAAAAAAGATAGAAAAGATAGGGCAAGAAGGACCAAAATAAGAGCCATCACTTAATGGTAATCGAAAAGTGTAAAGAAGAAATATAAAAGAGAAACATTAGTCAACAGAGACAGTCGGAACGATAGAAGTAAATCATCCACCCACGATAAACGCCTCGTCAATGTCTTGTTTTGTAAGCGTTTATCCCTACAGTTCAACCTGATACTCTTGTGTAACTAACACGGCCTAGGCGGAGCCCCCAGTCGGATGCTCTACACTTTAGCATCGATGGGAGCAATTAATAAATGGAACGTCACGGTCTTCCACAATACATCTCAAGTATTTGTAAAATAAAATAAAAGTACGTTAGCTCCTAGCTAGAATGGTTCAAGTCTCCATTGGCCACTTCCATTTTACTTTTCTTCTGTCTCTTAGCTTTTCCTTAAGGAGTAAGAGCCACTTCCAGAGGAACCGACGAGCAGGGGGTGTATAATGTTTGGACGATAAACACGCTCCCTTTGGCGTCGTAAGCCGTCGGGTTTCTCTCAAGAAAGAAACCAATAAGGAGTCAACGAGTGTGAGTCGAGACACTTGGGAGGGACAAAGTCTCTTTGACAGAAGAATAATAAAAAGTATAATGGATCAAACGAAACTTACCGGAACTCGCAAGTTAGTCGTAAGTGTTTTTTATTGCGGCCCCCGAACGTGAAAGGGCCTCTACAAGGGCGCGTACGGTAATATGTTTAACAGGAGCGTGACGCTCATTATCTATATCTCCACAGTGTTTTCTGTACCCCTTTATTTTTAAGTTAGGTCCTGTTCTTAAAATTTTACGTTGCCTACTCAAACTCCATTAGCGACACGGTATATTGGTACACATATCTATGGTCCTCTTTCACGGTCCACATTAATAGCGGCCTCCACTTCGTAAAGACGATTAGCTTCTGCTAAGTAACCGGGTGTTAAACCTTACATAGTATATACGTGGTTTACGATTCTGTCGCGCTTAGGTCAGAAATCTTTGGAAAGGAAAAGAAGAGACGATAAAACAAACCGACTAGGCCTTGAAATAATAGTTTAGTAAAGGTTCCTAACACAAAACATTCCAAAATCAGTTGATTTAACTCCGAACCCGGTGAAAGTTACTAGTCTTCTTTAGATTCCAAGTCCCGAAACCGAACTTAAAGGGTAGATCGGAAGACAAACTGGTAGGCCAAACAGACGACAAAAATCAACCAACAAAGGAAATCATATATCCAAGCACCATCCCGACTTTTCCTTACTTGTCCGCACTTCTCTCCACGGAAACGGACAGGAAAGTGAGGTAGAAGGGGAGAGGCAAGGAGGAAACACCGAAGGGTGAGGACCTGGTGAAGGAGATTGACTAGGACGCTTTTCTCCTCCTCCAGTTTCCATGATACATAATTCCCCCCGACCCCTGTCTTTTTTATTTCTTCTATTCTATTTTATTTTTGTTGCCCGGGTTGGTTGGTTGGTTGGTTGTGCAGTTTCATTCCAGTTTTTCTTAGTCTAGTCTAGTCTGTTGAGCCTTGCCTATCGTACGATAGGTAACACATCATGTGTGGAAACGAGTGATAGGTAGGGTTTTCGGTCAGTCAGTCAGTCATGTTTGAAGGTGAGGGGGGGGAATGGGAGGTATGATAATTGAACTCGATTTACTTGCTCTGTTTTGGTTTCCGCATTCTTTCCAGGCTTCCTATTCGCAATGTAGCACCTCTTACGCTACAGCACTTGATCTACTGTAATCCCATAGAGTACCCTGGCGCGAATTGAGTTCAGTACTATACTTGAAATTGGAGTTGCAACGGCCATCGCATACCGTATTAATTTGAACCTGGGTAAGCACTTCTGAAATCAACACCGCTGAAGGAAATTTTGATAGCGAGTGATATGCTGTGAAATCCTGTCAAAACTGGCTTAACGCAACAATAGGTACAGTACAGTACGGTATGTGATTCGCACTCTCTGACGATCACTCCTGCGCCACTAAAAAAACAATACAGTGGGTAATCCGGAAAGCCTCAGGGGAATAGTATCTACAAAAGCCGCAAAAAAACCACCAACCAACAAGCAAATAAACTCCCTCATCCGACCTCAATTCCCCCCCCCCAGTTGACAAAGCAAACCAGAGATCATCTACTCAACCAACCCCCCTTTGCAATTCTTCAAAAAAAAAAACACCCACTTGCTCACAGGGTATTAGTATCAGCAACAACGCTAAAGCCTAAGCAGCACCATAGTATCAATCCCAGACCCCTTCCTACGGTATCGTAGACAATACACTACCAACTACCCTCCCCCTTAGGAAGGGGAAAAAACTCCCAGAACACGGAAAATATAAAACCCCCCCTCCCATCTCCGCAGATCATCAACGGAGGGTCCCCCCCGCTCAAAACCATTGGCTGACTGACCCAAGGACGTCCGGAAACAAAAAAATTGATATGATCAGTCGTCGGTTACTTAAGTGCCCCCCGCCAAAACAAAAAACAAAAAAAAGGTGGACCAGATTAGATCATCTCATGTCTTTCTTTCTTTCCCTCTTCCTTTTTTTAGGAAAAAAGAAAAGAAAAGAAAAGAAAATGTGGAAAGTCATGGGAGAGAGGGAGGGAGTGTACTGTACTGTATGCTCCCTTGAAAATGATTGTTTTTTTCTTTTCCCGCAAGTGGACCGCGCTGGGCTGGGCTGGGCTGATAAACATGACTTGTTGTGATGGTGTTGTAGATAGTATTCTATAATGGTGGGCCCCCCCTAACAGCGGACGGAACAAAAAAAACGGAAACAAGGGAAATAGGTTTTAAGGCAAATGACACTCCCTAGCGACGATGTGTGATTCGCACACAGGTTATTACTTGTATGATAGATAGAATAGAATAGAAGAAGGATGGAAGGATGGAAGGATGGTTATTAAAGATTAGTCATATTCTCGTGAGGGGGATTGGGCAGTATGATTTTTTTATGTCCCAGGGTGGGGAATGAGGCGGGTTGATAAGTAGGTAGGGGGTGTGGTAGTGTTGGAGGCATTGTTGTTGTTGTGTATGGTATGGTGGCAGCTGGCCATCAGCATCTACTCGAGTACAAAACACATCACACTAAAGGTTTCATGGAAAAAGGTGTTTCTCGTGTTTCTTTGTAGCTGACGTCGTTGGACACTTCGGTGAACCATCACCATTCGCAATGGACTTCAATCAAGTATGAGCTGACAAGCGGCAAGAAGAACTATGAGAATGAGTTTGATCTGCCAGGGAAACCCGGGAAAACATGGCACTTGATTATTCTCTCACCTGGGATTATTACTTTTCCTTTTTACTGTTGACCATAGCCGGATTATTTTTTAGATTTGGAAGGCATAAACTTCATGAAGAGAATTTGTTGTCCGATATCCATACCCACGGTTGTATTTTTCTGCCATCTGAATTCTTTCACTTTACTAATCCCGAACTAGGCAATTTCTTTTTTTTTCCAACTGCGAACTCTGTTTCCACGTACTCTATCTGCAATTTATTCTGTTGGATTCTCATGCACGTACGAGATCAGACCCCGGACGAGCAAATATATCCCGAATTCCAAATATCAAATGGTGCTACAAGCGACTCGAATTTTCAAAAGTCCAAGGTCGCATACAGGTGATTGGGGCAAACTACTGGTTCGGTCGTTTTCTACAGTAAAGCTGATCCGAGATGTATTTTTACACTGGCATAAATTGTAACCATGTATTGACATTCTTAATTACTGCACACCTGGTCACTGCTCTTGGGCGTAGCATTTCGGTGGCTGGAGAGATGTCATGTTGTGGGTGGGAGAGGATATCATTCCATCCCACGATTTAACGACAGGTTTTGGACTGACAAAATTTGCTGGTGACGGCTTAGGTGAAGGAAAGGAAAAAAAAAAAAAAAAAAAAAAAGTTCTACACCAAAAGGTTTATCTTCATAGCTTCGAGTGAATTTTCACTTCAACCCTGGTTCAACAAACTGACAAACTTGGCCTAAGACAGCGATATTTAAACGGTAGACTATCGCCAGCCAACATTTAAAAAAAACAGAACAGAAAAACAGAAGAAAAAAAAGTAGAAAAAAACAAACAAAGATACTTCGATAATCGATGAGGGAGGTATGAGATGAGTATGGATGAGTGTGGAATGCTTTGCGGGTGGAAATATATCAGTCCTAGGACTTGCGTGTGCCTGTAGCTCCAAACAAAATTGAAGCCACCACATCTGATACTCTTCATGCAACGCCCATTACGGAGTGTAACTATGCAATTCCGAAAATGCCTTGAGTGGTAACAGAAGGCTCGATCTTTTTCGAGAAACTCTACAAGTAGCTATATCGCCTTGACTCGCAGAGCCTCTGCCAGTTACTTTGTCTCTGTGGCAGAGGCAAAGTAGAGCTGGGCCAACAAATCTGTATTGTAATCATCACGGCATGTTTAAACATAAATGGTCACTCGGCGATGAACTTTAGAAAACAACTTCTCCAATAAAAAAGAGCTTTCTGTGCATGAACACATTTCCCATTATCCATGATCAGCCTCTGATATCATGATGATCCCAATTTCCTTACCCTTCATTATAACTTGATATTTCCTCCAAAAACCCTCCACCCTAAATGCTGTCAGTATATAAAGTAACCTCTCAAAACGTTTCGGGCGAGGCCCTATTTACACCAGGAGTATCCATTTTCACCACCCTCTCTCATAACACAAAGCCGATGAGATTCTGCGAAAACCTGGCAGTGTATAAATAAGCCCGTAGATGACATGGAAACATTTCGGGATTTCCAAATATTATAAAATAGTGGAGAAAATGTCGTCCAAGTGGAAGGTATTGGTTGTCATGTACTTTTTTGTATGGAGCCCCATACAAAAGTTTAGGTCACTTTCACACAAGTCAGCGCAATCATAGACAAGGAATACAGTTTTGGTTCCTTGCACTTCTAACCCTTGGGGATTAAGTTTATACTAATTATCTAGCTGATGGGAGGTTTTGGAGTGTTTTTCAAGCAGGCAGCGTTGGGAATTGTCTGTTTGAAAATGCCTATTTTTCGCTAAATTTGGTGTGAAAACCGGTGCCGCGCGAAACGTTTTGTCCTAGTATTGTCCCTGGACAAAAATTAACCGCCCACCAAGCAACACGAAAAACTTCGGCCATGACAACGCCACTCCCCCACCAACCCCACTATCATGAAAACCAAAAAAAATACAAATGAAAAATGCAAATACATAGTAGAAATTGATCTAGAGAAATTTCTTCAGGTGGTGTTGGAAGTGAGCGGTGATTAGGAGGGCTGCCTTGCCATCGATCGTTGGTGGGTGGTTAATTTTGTCCACGTACCATACTTTACATCTTGCGACACCCGAGAAGTTATCTCTATCAAAGGTAACACCCCCGTGAGAAACCTTTTCTATAGAAAAAAAAGAAATAATCTTCTAAAAGAAAAAATGAAAAAGAAATGACATAAGAAAGAATTAGGAACATATGGTAGGAAAACATCCTTAGACAAGGGGATCGGATGGTCCCCAGTCATTCCCAACACAAGCCAGCGTCATGTATTGGCCATGAACAGTTTTCCCACCCTCGAATTGATTATCCATTTGAACAGGAAGAGTGAAGTCATTAGGAGTAATGATAAAGAAGCAGTGATGGAAATGAGAAAGGGGATATAACAACACAGTAAAGAGAGAAGCAAGCGTAGAGAACCATGGCCAGCGGGGGGGTTCAATGGGGAAATGTGTAAAGGATAGCAGGCTATGGGTTGGAATATCAAAACAAACGAATTCTTTTAAAAGGGGGTTCAGATGGCTGGGACAGCTCCGCTGCAACGGCCCTAGATGATTCGTCCATAGTTTTTTATTTGGCAATGAGGTTCCGCCGTTCCTCTAGTAATTTTACCACATGGACATGACCTCTCTTTACAGCCAATGAAAATGGGGTTCGGCCCTTGTTGTCTGCCCTGTCGGGATCGACATCGTTCCCTTCCAAGAGCATTTTGACAATTCCACCATACCCCCACTCGGCGGCCCACGAAAATGGTGTTCGGCCCTCGTTATCTGCCCTGTCGGGATCGACATCGTTCCGTTCCAATAGCAACTCCAGAACTCCCTCACACCCATGCTCGGTAGCGAACGAAAATGGTGTTCGGCCATCGTCATCTGCTGTGTCGGGATTGACATCATTGCGCTCCAATAGCAACTCCACAATGCCTTGATGCCCATAATCGACAGCGAACGAAAATGGGGGGCTGTTCGGCCATCCGAATCTGCCATGTCGGGATTTACGTCGTTTCGTTCCAATAGCATCTCCACTATCCCTTCGTGCCCTGCTATTACGGCCCATGACAATGCTGTGTTGCTATGAGCGTCGGTTGCGTTGAGATCCCAATCTTTGATCCCCAATGAGGCAATCATTATTTCCTGAACCCCCAAAAAGGCCGCACCATGGAGCCCGGTGAATCCTCGTGGGATACCATGCGTATCCAGGGGTACAAACTCCTCAATTGTGAATTCATACACGAAGAGTAGTTTGCAGGCTATATGGATACCGAATTGCTCGAGCAACCTGATCGCAAGTTCTTTCACGCTTTGGTTGGTTTCCCTTCTGGCATGTGCTCCCCAGTTGCGAGATGCATATTCTAGAAAGGGAGTTGTTGGCGGGGGTGAATAAAGCGTGGGGGAAAGGTCTCGGATGCACCGATAGTTCAGGTAGGTCAAGCAGACCTCGGCGATCAAGGAATGGGGACTATGAAAAAGTGTAGGATTGGCTAAGATGTACTCCTGTAGTGTGAAGTGTACAAGGCGGACAGTTGCAGAGGATGAATCTAGTGTAATCAATCCTAGACCGCAGCTCAATATGGTCCAGATTGTGGGTTGATTTTCGTGGTTCAGATCGTCCAACCCAGTTGTACCCCCAAGGCTTGGCATAGCTCTTCCGGCCGCAATCGCCGCTCTGAATGAGATATCCACATGATTGCCTCTAATCCTAGCCTCGCTCTGTCCTTCTTCTGCGCTTTAATTCTATCCAACGTAGCTGTATATACGTCTCCCACATCTCTACCATTTGTCATCTGTTTAAGCTTTTCCTTCCGACGATGAATGGTTGTCTCGCCAAGAATTGCCTCGATGGTGAGAGAGACAAGAAGGAATCTGTACATGATAAGTGTGAGTAACCTCTAACTATTATGGCGAAAGTGAGCATCTGGACATACATCTCTGATACTTTTTCCGGAATGGTTTCCATAATCTGCTCTCTAAGAATGTCGTCCATGTTGTCAGGCTCTGTGTCCTCCTCTAATTTCGTCTTTAATAATATTTTAACATCATCTTTTGATGGAGTGACTAAGATAGTATCCATATCACTGAAATATCTCTTTATTTCATCAAGAATGAATGGCCTTGCGGTTCGGAATAACCGGACATTTGGCAACTCCCGGATGATTTCTCGAAGTGCCTTCAGAACGCCAGTGCGATGATCCGCTAGAGATTCATCCAAACCATCAACACATATAACTACCCGCTGTCTTTGCGCAAGCACCGCCTTCAGCATTTTGAGGAGTTCAGAAGTCTGCGGACCTACTCCCCCCAAATGCCTTTTTCCAACATCGAATGCTTTGCGTATGTCCTCTGGGATGTTTCCATCCCCCACCACCTGTTTGAGGATTGCGCCGATCATGTTCGATGTGGTCTGATCCTTTTTGTCGAGGTAGTCGCAATATAGAGCAGTGACTGTGATATCCTATCCGCTGTCCTGAAAATGATTGATTACGAGAGAGCTAAATTGCATGTAGTTAGTGATGTGTGCTTTCCTTCACCTGAGATTCTTTCCGTTACCTAAGATGGGTCTTTCCCACACCCGGATCACCATGGCAGAAGAGCACTGAGTGAGCTGATCCATCTTCTACCGTATTCCATCTTTGGAGCTCCCTCGTCTGAAAAATCCATTGTCCGACGCCATCAAGTCGGCTCTCGCGTTGATGTTTATGTCGTTGCCGAATCTCAAGCGGTGACAACCACTCTAGCAACTGAGCCTTTTCATGTTCGACTGTCGCGTTGACGACGGTGTTGAAGCTATTGATGTTAAATGAGTGGGTATTACTGGTGTAGGCCATATTGCCTGAGGTCTGGCAGATAAAGGATAAAGATGGTTCGGAATGATGATGGATAAGTTCGGTGTAGCATGGTGGGCAACAGTCTTCTCATAAGATAAGAACATCAGCTGCGGAGTAAGGCTACCAATTATTGCGGTTCGGCATTTCATCTAATCATGTCGACAAGGCTCAACTTCTATAACCCCACCTCTTGCAAGCCTTCTTTATCTCATAGAAGAACCTCGATATTCCTGCGGCTGAGATGGCTAGGTAGCTACTTTCCCCGCAGACAACTGCCGGATCAACTACCAAATTGCTACCGACACGACAGGACCACTCCGATTTTAGCAAAATTCTATCGTTACTCGCTTTTGAGACTAATTTAACTTAATACACTCGCAGTTGTCTGTTAATAATCCAGTGTTGCAATAGGTTGGAACCGAGTCGAGTAACTTGATACAACCGTGCCACAGCAAAACCTCAATTCCCGGTAACGTAATCTAGCCACATTCCCCTTTGATACTGCGCGTGATGGCTCAGTCGCTGCCCCAGGTCACTCGCCATTTTTCTGTGGCTTGACCAATCAAACCGTGAGTATCAGTTGTCCACCAACCATCACTCAGCTCAATCTCAAGTTTCGCCACACTTTTGTATGGCCAGCGAGTGACCCGGGTCGGCGACTGAGCCATCACGCGCAGTACTTGCTTGCATGGCCAACTTAAAGCCGAGCACATAAGCTACGGTAATCGTGCCAAGGCTGTGGCTGGCAGCCACAACCTGGGCACGATTAGTGGTTCTCTTATCAAGGCGCTCAGCTTCAACTCGGTCGCACAGGTACATCATTTTTTTACCGAACAAAATAGTCTCAGACAAGTTAACTACGACAGCTGTCGATAGATATAACCCTCACCTGCCTGATCTGGGCAAGCCGAAGTCGCCAATTTTCTTCTTACCAGATTCACTTGACGGTTATACTGTATTTATGGACCGCGCTTGTATAAATCAAACCAATCGCTACTTGGCAGAAAAGAAAGTGACAGTCGACTAATCTCCCCAATTCCCCCAATCACGAATAGGAAATTAATATAGGATTGATGCCACAACCTTCTCTAAGATAGCATTTCCCAGAGCATTTTACCCCTTAGTGCACCATCATCATAGACTGCATAAAAGATAGAGGCTAAAGCAACAAGCTTACTGACCACAATTAGTCTCGTTTGGGAACCTGGGAGAGCTCTCTTTGAGAATTGAGATCTAAATCCCTGCTTGCGTTGATTTTAACCCTTCAGAATATATGCAAAACAAGAATTCACAATTCCTGCCAGTTCTACAATTGAAACGGTGTGAGGGAAAACCATCAGGAACAGCCAAAATTTCCAGTGTGTTGAGGGACAATGACATCTCAGCGTGCACTTGTAACTACATACCGGCCATCGGAATCTACAAAACAAATCACACGAAAGGTTTCATGGAAAGAAGTATGGTGAGATTTATTCCTTTTCTTGGGTTTCTTTGTGGCTGATGTCGTTGGGCACTTCGGTGAACCATCACTCGCAATGGACCCCAATCAAGTATGAGCTGAGGGATTGTTACTTTTTCTTTTTACTGTTGACCATGGCCTGATTATGTTTTAGGTTTGGAAGGCACAAAGCCCATGAAGAGAATTCGTTGTTCGATATCTATACTCATGGTAAGTTAGTATTTTCCTGCCGTCTGAATTCTTTCGCTTTATTAATCCCGAACTAGGCGAAACTCCCTGCCTTACTATAGCTTAGGCTGTCCCGTCTATTGCTTCCGGATTGTGGTAAAAATAAACGACGTCTCTCTCCAGTACAGGTATATCATTTTAATGATCTCCTTGCCGCCTTGGAGTAGCGGTTTAGTTTTCGATAGCTGCTTAGTAGATTCCTGTAACGTTACCTCGACAGGGTCGGTAGACTTGGGGGAAAATTTTCTTAAGCAAACAAAACTATAAGGTTGAGTGTCGGACGATAGGGGAAATGTGTAAAGGGGCGGCTTGGGGGGGGAGAGCGAACGGTACCAAGAGAAGCGAACGAAGAGAGAAATAGCACAGCAATATAGGGAAAAGAGTAAAGGTAGTGACGAAGAAATAGTAATGAGGATTACTGAAGCGATAAGGACAAATTTACATATTAGTTAAGCTCCCACCCTTTTGCCAAGTACCGGTTCTGTACTGCGACCGAAAACACAACCCTTAATGGCCACTGGTAGGCTAGGGAAACAGATCCCTACAAGAGGATAATATACAAGGATTAAGAAAGAATACAATAAAAAGAAGCAAAAAAGAAAATCTTCTAATAAAGAAAACAAAGATATCTTTTACAAAGAGTGCCCTCCACAACGACAAACTATCCCTATTGAAGGGTCCACAGTATTCTACATACATGACTGTCGTAAATCCCACCCCATAAAAACCTCCTTTATAGTTCAATGACACTTCCCGTTCCTTTAACCCTAGAACCCCTATAGTGTCCGACTAGTACCTAGTACCCTTTACACTAATACGTGTCTTACGAGAAAAAACAACCTCCTCAATAAAAGATCCCAAGCAGCGGCTCACTGGTAATATAAATTTGTATGACCTATTAATGTTATGGATAAACAACCGGGTCGAGATGAAACGGAGACGGCGTCTCTGTTTCCTTGACCGTCTCCAAGGCGCTCAATTCTGCTATATCGATGAGCATCTCAGGGAGCTTTTTCTAGCTCGGAAGGTAATGGTAAGTTCCGTAAAAGCCTTAACGTATTAATGTGAGGCATTACTCGCAACGTGCTTCTCATAGCCTACACCACCGAAGTTAAAACAAACCTCGACGTCCGTGCGCGTTCAGGATCCTGACTATGTAAAGGTGGGCTTTTCGTAAGGTACGAGTAGGTACGAGTAGAGTATGCAGGAAGTAGCTAATAGCCTCATAGAGAAACAAAAAAAAAAGAAAATTCACAAGCAACCGCTATCAGATGGTAAATTTATGGTGGCAGAATCCGGGCCAAACAGTCAAACAATTTGGTTCCAACTTCACTTTTTATAACTCTTCTGAGCTCTTTTAAGTGAGCTTCGATACTTCTATTTGGAAAACCACACCTTGTAAGAAACAAAAAAAAAGAGGAAAAGAAGAGGATTCGGCAGTGGTCGTTTAAAACAGCCAGGTTTTAGGTAGGAATCTAACACCCTACCTTCCTATAGGAGAGGCTGTTGTACTGTAGAGAGGTCGGTGGCTTTACGATGCGGGTTCTCGTTGTTGGTCCGTACGTCATTAATTCTTACAATTATGTACCAATGTTAAAATACAGTCACATCTTTATGTAGAGTCTAGTCGTAATGACATCTTTTGCTGGCTTGGTCATCAAACGGGATTAGTGGACGTAAGCCGAAACCTGAAAAACTTTTAAGCTCAGCGAACATCGTGGTAAATTATAAACCTTAAGTTTTATATAAACGAACGGCCCTCAAACTAGAGCATGTCATGCTAGAACCGCTGTTTTCTTTGACTGTGGGTGGTCCGAAAGGTATGTTTTACGGATAAAAGTTGTACGCGGACGAGTGGTGGTGATGGAGTCTTTTTAGATGGCTAAAAAACTTATCGTGTTAAATTGCACTTCTATATGTATTGACTTTCGGTCCAATGTCTTTGGTACGATTTCTAAGACTCACGGTCTCAAGACCTCTCTTTCCGGTTTGAAAACGGTTTTGGTCGTTAAACATACCCTAAAGGTGTACCGTTGGTAAGACCAATCGAAGTGAGTGATTGGTGGTCCCAAGTCACCTTAGTTTTTTTAACCATTAAAATATACAATCTAAGAGACGGTAAGGGAAAGTAGACTAGTGGCAAATTTCCTGTTTTTTGAGATCGCACGGAAACGCCACCAACCGATTTGAACCCGTAAAACATACCTTTTGGGCCACCCACAGTCAAAGAAAACAGCGGTTCTAGCATGTACGTACTATTGGGCTGTCTTATTTAACGTCTATGCCATGTCATGCACCTTTGTCTCAACCG
>ML120397.1:570778-651322 GCA_003788595.2 Choiromyces venosus 120613-1
ATCGTTCCGCTCCAACAGCAGCTCCACAATTCCCTCATGCCCATGCTCGGCAGCGAATGAAAATGGTGTACGGCCGTCAAAATTTGCTTTGTCGGGATTGACATCCCTTCGTTCCAATATCATCTTCACTATCCCTCCATCCCCTGTTGTTGCGGCCCATGACAACACTGTGTTGCCAAAAATGTCGGTTGCGTTGAGATCCCAATCTTTGGTTCCCAATAAAGCAATCATTATTTCCTGAACCCCGAAAACGGCCGCACCATGGGGCCCGGTGAAGCCTAGTGGCATATATCGCTTATGTTCTGGGATCATATACCAGTAATATACCGGGTTATTCCACAAGAGCAGCGCGCTGGCTACATGCGTCTCGAACTGTTCGAGCAACCTGATTGCAAGTTCTTTCACGCTTTGGTTGGTTTCCCTTCTAGCATGTGCTCCCCAGTAGCGGGATGCATATTCTAGAAAGGGAGTTGTTGGCGGGGGTGAAGAGAGCGTGGGGGAAAGGTCTCTGATGGACTGATAGTTCAGGTAGGTCAAGCAGACCTCGGCGACCAGGGAATGAGGACTATGGAAAAGTGTAGGATTGGCTACGATATACTCCTGTAGTGTGAAGTGTACAAGGCGGACAGTTGCAGAGGATGAATCTAGTGTAATCAATCCTAGACCGCAGCTCAATATGGTCCGGATTGTGGGTTGATTTTCGTGGTTCAGATCTTCCAACCCTGGTTGCACCCCCAAGGCTTGGCATAGCTCTTCCGGCCGCAATCCCCGCTCTGAATGAGATATCCACATGATTGCCTCTAATCCTAGCCTCGCTCTGTCCTTCTTCTGCGCTTTAATTCTATCCAATGTCGCTGTGTATACGTCTCCCACATCTCTACCATTTGTCATCTGTTTAAGCTTTTCCTTCCGACGATGAATGGTTGTCTCGCCAAGAATTGCCTCGATGGTGAGAGAGACAAGAAGGAATCTGTACGCGATAAGTGTGAGTAACCTCTAACTATTATGACGAAGGTGAGAATCTAGACATACATCTCTGATACCTTTTTCGGAATGATTTCCATAATCTGCTCTCTCAGAACGTCGTCCATGTTATCAGGCTCTGTGTCCTCCTCTAATTTTGTCTTTAATAATATTTTAACATCTTTTGATGGAGTGACTGAGATAGTATCCATATCAGTGAAATATCTCTTTATTTCATCAAGAATGAATGGTCTTGCGGTTAGGAATAACCGGACATTTGGCAACTCCCGGATGATCTCTCGAAGTGCCTTCAGAAGGCCAGTGCGATTATCCGGTAAAGATTCATCCAAACCATCAACACATATAACTACCCACTGCCGTCGCGCAAGCACCGTCTTCAGCATTTTGAGGAGTTCAGAAGTCTGCGGACCTACTCCCCCCAAATGCCTTTTTCCAACTTCGAAAGCCTCGCGTATGTCCTTCGGGATGTTTCCATCCCCCACCACCTGTTTGAGGATTGCGCCGATCATGTTCGATGTGGTCTGTTCCTTTTTGTCGAGGTAGTCGCAATATAGAGCAGTGACTGTGATATCCTCTCCGCTGCCCTGAAAATGATCGATTACAAGAGAGCTAAATTGTATGTATTCAGTGATGTGTGCTTTCTTCACCGGAGATTCTTTCTGTTACCTAAGATGGGTCTTTCCCACACCCGGATCACCATGGCAGAAGAGCACTGAGTGAGCAGATCCATCTTCTACCGTATTCCATCTTTGCAACTCCCTCGTCCGAAAAATCCATTGTCCGACGCCGTCAGGTCGGCTCTCGCGCAGATGTTGATGTCGTTGCCGAGGCTCAAGCGGTGACAACCACTCTAGCACGTGAACCTTTTCATTTTCGACAGTCGCGTTGACGACGGTGTTGAAGCTATTGATGTTAAATGACTGGGTATTCCTGGTGTAGGCCATATTTCCTGAGGTCTGGCAAATAAAGATGGTTCGGAATGATGATGGATAAGTTGGGTGTAGCAAGGTGGGCAACAGTCTTCTCATCTCACAAGATAAGGTCAGCTAGGGGGTAAGACTGCCAATTATTGCGGTTCGGCATTCCACCCAATCATGTCGACAAGGCTCAACTTCTACAGCTCTACCTCTTGCAAGCCTTCTTTATCCCACAGAATTTCGACATTTCTGCGGCTGAGATGGCTAGGTAGCTACTATACCGGTACTTTTCCCACAGACAACTGCCAGATCAACCACCCAATCGCTACCGACACGGTACCGCAGGACCACTCCGATTTCGAAACAATTCCACTAGTATCGTTACTTGCTTTGAGACTAATAATAGGGGCACTCACGCTTGGAAACGAAACTGGAACCATTGTACCATTTTAGCAGTTCAGTGTGAGTGCAGTGAATTCCTGGTCCTGCAAACCGGCTTTTTTGTCAGTACGCGGTTTTGGCAGTTTTTGTCGTTTTGGCAGTTTCGGTACAGCTCAAAACCGACCGAAACTGCAAAAACGGCCCAGCGTGAGTGCCCCTATTATACTAGCAGAAGCCTTTCTTACCGAGAAGTAAAACCTACATATTCTAGTTCCCCATATTTCAAAGTACTTTCTAACAAATTTCCAAAGTTGTATCACTTGTTTCACTCTCACCGAAAATTCCACTCTTTCGCTTCTATCTCTATTCCTTAGAAACACTTGATTCAAAAAAAAAAAAACCCCTAGTTTATTCTGCGCAGGATTATCTACGTCTCTGTGGTTTTTTTTTCTTTGAAATTTGTCGTTGCCATCTACTAGATAGACATTGGGTTTTGCTGGTTCAGAGGACCCAGTTTGATTCGATTTGCACTATACCGTTCGGTGTTGCTCCGGAATAGGGGGGACTGTTTAGACCTTGGGCGGGCTCAAAAGGGGGAGGAGGGTTCGATCGGCGTTAACATGGATCTGTTGTGTGGACTGACTCTACCAGTCTGCGGGCGGGGAAGATTTTGATGGGACAAACATTGGGGCATTGAATACATCGTCATGGACACCTAATCATGGCCACATCATCAGATCAATGTTTGCTTTTAGATAGTGGGTCATGTGATTTTGGAAACAGTATAATCTGCCTAGAATTGAGCGGGTAACCGAATAAGTGTAATCAGCTATTGTACTATAAACTCTGTGGAGCAAGATTGTGCTTTCCCATAACTTGAAGCCGTATTCCAAAACGCAAACTCCCACAGCTAGAGAAACATAACAGGCACAAGAGGTGAACCAATAGATAGCTGAGCTCGTACAGTATCTATATTGTATTTTTAATTTTTTTCACATCACTGTGTAAATTGTCAGAATATGAGATTTGCGGGTCCTCGTGATATCCAGGGTTAGGGTTCTATATGTTCCACAAGGTAACTGGTTTGAAGGCATCACCTCTAGTCTACCAGGCCAAACACTAACATACTGCAAAGACGAAGCCGGCGGTCTTCGGTCGCACAATCCCTCTTCTATAACTTAAACCCGCGGCCTACGGCCGCATAATCCATCTCCTTTCAATCAAAACGAGCGGCCTGCGGCCGCGCATCCTCCTCCTTAAGCCCAACTCACAAGCCAAAGCGACTACAAAAACCGCGACCACCACCACAGTTAAAGTTCTATCTGTTCGACGTCCGTCATCTGCCATCACTCGAAGGAGCATAGACCATGCTATCGCCAAATAACTTCAAATTTTAATCAATGCACCTCACGTTGAATCCATCGGACAGGTGTGAGATGGACTCAGTCTATATTTCTGTCTAAAAGGGTGCAATACACTTAACCTGGTTGTAGTACCCGAAAGTGCGGGTTTTCTTCAATTTTCACGTGATTTTCCACACAACCTCCACCACCACCATTTCAATACAGGACACATCACTGTGGACACACCATCCCATCAATGTTTGCTTTAAAATCAAGCGGGGGTCATGTGATTTTGAAAATGACATTAAACTCCCCGCCCCGAACCTTTCTCTATCTTTTCTTGACATTGACGGGGAAAGTTTCCCAACCGCCCGCCTATCCATCCACCGATTTTTTTGCAACCCCCTAACTCCAGCAAACAGTAACGGTGATTTATCTTCAGCTCGGCAAAGCTCAAATTCGTTGATTGGCCGAGTCAACCTTCTGTGAATGAGCCTCGTCCTTTACTGTAATAGGTGATATTTGAACTAATCAGGGTGATAGTCTCGCCTATCACCGTGCTAAATGTGCGTGAAATTCGGTACAGAAGAAGGGATGTCTTTTGTATTTTAACTAACAGTTTTTTGTGTAGTTTCCTCCTTGTTTCGCTCATCGTAGACAGAATCCTGGCGGAAGTAACCATCTCGGACAGGAGTGAAAAGTTGAAGGAACGACAACAGGCAAAGGTCTGGATGATGCCTACACCATAACCCTTGCACGAATGAAGGCACAGAGCAGGAGTCGACCCAGATTTGGACTGAGGCGTCGATGTGGATATCAAATGCCGAACGGCCCTTACAAGCCGACGAGCTTCGCCATGACTTAGGCGTAAAGATAGGATCTACGGATCTGGATCCTGAGAAGGTTCCTGCGATACAAACACTCTTGGGATGAGCGTTGGGGCTGCTCACGTTTGAGAAAGCTTCATCCACCATCCGGCCTTTCTTCTACACTCTGCAGGAGTATCTACTCAATAATCCGACCCTTTTGCAAAGTCCCCACCCCCGACCGCGGAGGCCAGCCTCAACTACCCCAATTTTCAAAACATCAGAAATCTTTGGCCAACACTTGACTCAACCCCATCGACAGCCCCTCTTTTAGATTATACCTCTTGTTACTGGGGAAGCCCCGCAAGAAAGGAGACGACCAAGAATGCAAATTCACTAGCGATTAAAGTTCTGGATGAATTCGATCAACATATATCCTCTCAGCTGCTTTTATTGCTTTATGATAAAGGGAAGGCCTGGTTTGACCGGGATCCTCTGGAGGCAATGGCCCTAGGGGATTTCCTGGACTTCACGGTACAGTTAATATTGGGATTCCCGAGATTGTTACTGCCCTGTTGGATATGAACAAATGGGACGTCAATGCGACCGATTGTACAGCTACCATAGCACTCATTTGGGCAGTTAGAAGAAGCCATGAGGAGGTAGTGAAGATCCTTTTGGGGCGAGATAATGTCAATCCGAATACGGCGGACACTACTAGTGGCTAGACGCCGCTCTTATGGGCAGCTTGGCATGGGCATCAGGCAGTGTTAAAGATCCTTTTGGAACGAAAGGATGTCAATCCGAATATGGCAGACACTGGTAGGCGGACACCGCTCTTGTAGGCAGCTGCGAACTGGCATGAGGATGTGGTAGAGATCCTTTTGGAACGAAAGTATGTCAATCCCAATGCGGCAGACAGGGGATATGGCCGGATACCTCTTTCTTTGGCTGTCAGACACGGGCATGTGGCAGTCGTAAGGATGCTTTTGGGACGAGAGGACCTCAGCCCAAATCCAGCTGAGACTGATGATAGTCGCACACCACTTATGTGGGTGGCAAAGTACAGGTATGAAAAAATCACCGAGATGCTCTTGGAACTTGAGGATCTTGATCTCCACACAACAGACTTCTAGGGTAAAACTGCACTATCGCCCGCGACCTCGGATGAGCATTCAGCAGTTGTCAAGTTACTCTCACAACCTAAATCCTCCCTCTCCAACTCACAGATTTTGACAAAGTCCCAGAAGGCTCCTCACCAGAGCTGTTTGACCTCCCTCCACCCATCCCTCAGATGATCCCTTCAAGTCCCCATCCACCTACGGACTCCGACATCACTCCCCTTGATATTGACGAACCCCCCGACCGCTCCTTACCAGCGTTGTTTAACATCTCCTCACCAGAGTCAACAGACCTCCTTCAAACCCCCCTGCAACTGGCCCACTCAAGTCCCCGTCTACCTACGGACCCTGAAATCCCGACTCCCGATTCTTAGTCACCTCCAAAAATATTATTTGGTTCCTGTATCTGTTGGAATAGACACAATTCCCTGCGATAGATGTATTCCACCGCTGCACTTGATATTCCATGATTCTTTCCGGGCGCTGTGTGGATCATACCGGAGGTGCTTAGTAACCAGCTTGATGTTCACTTCTTTTTTCTCCTGGGTTTCCGAAATACCAATTCCTCGTCTATTTTGTTCGTTCCTATCTTTTCCATCGTGTTTTTCCTTTTCCTTTAATTCATAGTTGGCATAGGCTCAGTTCTAGATTCATGACCTTTATGCCTTTTATTCTCAATTTACTCTCTGGGACATATTACCATTTCCTTTTTCATATTTCTTGTTTATTCATATTCATTTCTTGTTGTAACTTCTACTCTAGAATGTTTTTCATCTCTTCCCGGGTACACTATCTATAACGTTTCTTTCTACCATTAGACAACATTTTTTTTTCCCTCTCTTATCTTGTCAACTATCTTTTAGAATTGGATTCTATCATAACTGCCGATCACTTCAGATATCTTCGTTTCACTGCCGTAGAGATCTCTTCTGGCTAGCAAGAACTTCTTGACTGTACCGAATCCGCCCCGGGGGACCAACCACGAGATGTGAAATTTTCGCTGTTAATTATGATGATTCCAGATCAGCGCGACACAATAGTACGACTAATATCTAATTTGCAATGTGCGAAGCTTTAGCTCTAAGTTCATGACAATTTCATCATTCTCATGCAATAGGAGATCATTCTTATCTGGTGAGGAGGTAGCGGAGAAAATGAAAAGCAAAAGAATTTAGTGGCAATTACGCCCAAGTTAATCAGTTAAGGTCTTTTATGAAGCTCATTCCGGGCATATTACAAACTCGGTATCTCCTTGAGGAAAACTACAGCATTTGGCAACCTAAAGAGAGTTCGCTTGTTGGTTCTTGCTCAGCTGTGCACACTTCGCTCTGTGATCCCCTCCAGTTTCATAGAAATGTTCTCGTTATTACTTTTCTTGTGATTCATCTGTTTTTTTTTTTTTGGAATGAGCTTTGCTTCTCAGTTAGCATTCACAAAGAATGAGCGTCGCGAGTCTAATCATACGCTTTGCCAGTGATGGCCTCCCGGATGCCGTTATAGGTGGTGTACGAATCGCCCTCGCAAGGCGAGTATTACAAAAGACAGGGAAATAAAAATTCAATCAGGAACAAGGGTTTTAACACGAAAAGAATGAGATTGAGGTAACCATTGTGCCATTTCACCATGTGTATAGACGCCAGGAGAAGAGCCAAGTGCAAGAATTATTACCAGAGATGAAGCAGTTTTGCTCTTCTAAGGAGATTCGTTCGCCTACATTTTAGAAAGCATCACACAAGCATCAAATGACAAGACATAGCCAAAATCTAGTCTTTAGAATCCTTTCCTTTTCTTCGCTGTTTTTTTTTTGTTTGGTAGTTACGGAACATTGCAATCAAAGCATTTCCCAGGATTATGTTTTGTGAGGTTTTAGTTGAATGTGCTGTGGTTTAGCTTACTTTAGTGATCAGTAAGGAATTACAAGTATTGGAATAAGCTCCGATGCGCACGGCAACGATGGTACTATTTTGCAGTAGCAGCTTCAACTCGAACAACTTCAATAACATAAGAGAAATTATCATTTGATGCTTGTATGATGCTTTCTAAAATGTGGGCGAACAAATCTGTTTAGAAGAGCAAAACTGCTTCACCTCAGGTAATAATTCTTGCGCGTGGCGCTTCTCCTGGCGCTTCTCCTGGCGTCTATACACATGGTTAAATAGCACAATGATTACCTCAATCTCATTCTTTGCGTGTTAAAACCCTTGTCCCTGATTGAATTTTTGCTTCTCTGTCTTTTGGAATACTCGCCGCGTGAGGACGATTTGAACACCACCTATAACGGTATCCGGGAGGCCATCTCTGGCAAAGCGTAAGACTAGATTCGCGACGCTCGTTCTTTGTGAATGCTAACTGAGCAACAAAGCTCATTTAAAAAAAAACCCCCCGATGAATAATAGGAAAAGTAATAACGAGAACATTTCTATGAAACTGGAGGGGATCACAGAGCGAAGTGTGCACAGCTGAGCAAGAACCAACAAGCGAACTCTCTTCAGGTTCCCAAATGCTGTAGTTTTCCTCTCGGAGATACCGAGTTTGTAATATGCCCGGAATGAGCTTCATAAAAGACCTTAACCCATTAACTTGGGCGTAATTGCCACTAAATTCTTTTGGTTTTCATTTTCTCAGCTGCCTCCTCACCAGATAAGAATGATCTCCTATTGCATGAGAATGATGAAATTATCATGAACTCAGAGCTAAAGCTTCGCACATTGCAAATTAGATATTAGTCGTACTATTGTGTCGCGCTGATCTGTAATCATCATAATTAACAGCGAAATTTCACATCTCGTAGCTGGTCCCCCCGGGGCAGATTCGGTACAGTTAAGATGTTCTCGTTACCCGGAAGAGATCTTTACGGCAGTGAAACCAAAATATCTGAAGTGATCGGCAGTTATGATAGAATCCAATTCTAAAAGATAGTTGACAAGAGAAAAGAGGGAAAAAAAAGTTGTCTAATGGTAGAGAAATGCTATAGTGTACATGGTAAAGAGATGAAAAACATTCTAGAGCAGAAGTTACAACAAGAAATGAATATGAGTAAACAAGAAATATGAAAAAGGAAATGGTAATACGTCCCAGAGAGTAAATTGACAATAAAAGGCATAAAGGTCATGAATCTAGACCGAGCCCATGCCAACCATGAATCATAGGAAAAGGAAAAACACGATGGAAAAGATAGGATAGAACAAAATAGGCAAGGAATTGGTATTCCGGAAACCCAGGAGAAAAAAAGAAGTGAACATCAAACTGGTTACTAGCACCTCTGGTATGATCCACACAGCATCCGCAAAGAATCGTGGAATATCAAGTGCAGCGGCGGAATAAATCGATCACAGGGAATTGTGTCTATTCCAACAGATACAGGAACCAAATAATATTTTCAAAGGTGACCGAGAATCGGGGGTCGGGATTTCAGGGTCCGTAGGTGGACGGGTGTTGGAAATTGGCTTAGCTGCTCACCGTATATCGCAGGACGATCGGAACGCTAGTCAATCCAATCGGGCGAAATGTTAGTCAAACATCACCATAATTGCATCGTTGACACAGCACACGAAACATTGGTTAAACACCTGGAACGTTGGCCAAACAGATATATCTTCACCATTGATTCGAATGTGTTTTGTGGAGGTATTGTGAGACGTTGCCTTGTCTCCTGGCGAGAAAGGAATGGAAGAGTTTTTCTTTGGCACGTGCTTTTATCATTAGTCTAGATGTCTTTATAAGTTCTGTGTATTCCCGTTTGTTTTGTTGAAGTCGTCGCTCTTCGTTATTCTTAAGTTGTTCATCAGTCAATCAGAATAAGTTCTACGATCGATCATCACTACCTGTCGCTATCTTTTACTACTCTCTAGTCTTCTAAGTTCTTTGCTTCTGTTATTCCTAGGTATCCTATATACACATCCTATCGGTTTACGTTGAAACAATAGACACCTCTGAACCCATTCCGCTGTGTGATAAACCTTATTGCTTAAAAACGGGGACTTGAGTGGGCTAGTTGCAGGGTGGTTTGAAGGAGGTCTGATAGCTCTGGTGAGGAGGTGTTAAACAACGCTGGTGAGGAGCGGTTGGGGGGGTTCAGGGGGAGCAGTATCGGGGTCCGTATGTGGACGGGGACTTGAAGGGATCCGCTGAGGGATGGGTGGAGGGAGGTTGAACAGCTTGGTGAGGAGCCTTCTGGGACTCCGTCAAAATCTGTGAGCTGGAGAGGGAGGATTTAGGTTGTGGGAGTAACTTGACAACTGCTGAATGCTCATCCGAGGTCGCGGGCGATTGTGCAGTTTTCCCTTAGAAATCTGTTGTGTGGGGATCAAAATGCTCATGTTCCAAAAGCATCTCGTCAATTTCTTCATACCCGTACTTTGCCGCCCACGTAAGTGATGTGCGACTATCATCAGGCCCCGCTAGATTTGTATTGAGGTCCTCACGTTCTAAACGCATCCTTACGACTGCCACATGCCCGTGTCGGACAGCCAAGGAGAGAGGGATCCGGCCATATCCGGTGCCAGCCGCATTCGGATTGACATCCCCTCGTTCCAAAAGGATCTTTAACACTCCCGGATGCCAGTGCCAGGTTACCCACAAGAGCAGAGTCTGGCCACCAGTGCTGTATTCGGATTGAAATTCTCTCGCCCCAAAAGGATCATCACTACCTCCGCATGGCCTCTTCTAACTGGCCACATAGTGCTGTGGTATGATACCGATAGAATCGGTTGCATTGACATCCCATTTGTTCATATCCAATAGCGCAGTAACAATCCAGGGAATCTCAATATAAACTGTCCCGTGAAGTCCAGTAAATCCCGTAAATCCCGTAGGCCCATTGCCTCCAGAGAATCAATGGTCAAAACAGGCCTTCCTTTTATCGAAAAGAAGTAAAAGCATCTGAGAGGATAAACGTTGATCAAATTCATCCAGGACTTTAATTGCTAGTGAATTTGCATTCTTGGTCATCTCTTTTCTTGCATGACTTCTCCAGTGGCGGGAGGCATAATCTAGAAGGGGGGCTGTTGATGGGGCTAAGTCAAGTATTGACGAATGATCCCTGATGTTTTGAAGATTGAGGTAGGTGATGCTAACCTCCCCAATCAGACAGTGAGGACTTTGGAAAAGGGTCGGATTCTTGAGCAGATATTCCTGCAGACAGGAGTGGACGAGCTGGACGGTGGATCAAGCTTTCTCGAACATGAGGAGCCACACTCACATCCCACACGTGTTTATATCACAGGAACTTTCTCAGGATCCAGATCTGTGGATCCTCTCTCTACCGCTAAGGCATGTAAGGACCACTGGGCATTCGATAGTCTACCCGAACCAAAGCTTTAAGACCAAGCCTAAGTCTACTCCCACTCTGCGTCTTCATTCGCACAATCGTTATCCACTAGGTATAGCCAAGACCTTAGCCTGTTGTCATTTCCTTCAACCTTTCTCTTCTGTTCCAGATGGTGGGCCCTACCAGGATAGCGTCGATGACAAGTGAAACGGAGAAAAAACTATACACAAACATCAATGAATCAAGCGGCAGTGAAGCCATAGAGTGAGACTAGCATGACCCAAGTCTCGACTGCCCTTTCCCTGATAGTTAGCAGAACACCTGCATGCAGAGGATGATTCATTGCGTGCAGCTCCATATCCATCTCCAGCTTCTTCTCCACATATTTCTCGACATCATTAGAATTAGGGCTAATAGATATCACTATTGCTTTCGGGGAACATCTGGTGACTAGCTCCTCCACATGGGGTCTCCCAGTGAAGAACACTCGCACACTCGGTATCTCCAGGATGATCTCTCGCAGTGGAGCAAGAATATCTGGTAGTTGCTTAGGGGTGAACTCGTCAAGAGCATTAAAGTAGAGGAATACTTGGGGCAGTGATGAAAGTTAGTTAGGGTTAGTAATAATAATATACAAACCAATCAGTGGAGACTGTATATTTGGACAGTCCATGTAACATGTTGTGTTCCTTTATTGCAGTTATGGAGTGTGCAATGAACTTTGAGACACCGTAAAAACTCGGGTATAACGAACTGGCTTAGACTGATTGTGCAGCAATTTCCAGTGCTCTGAATGGCCAAAGAGAACCTCGAAAGATGCTTGCTAATATCACCGGACACAGTTCGTGAGCTCTCCACCAACCAAGGGACTTTAATCTTGTTGCAGACCCGTCCAGCCCAGTTCGTTATACCTGAGTTTTTACGGTACCCAGTATGAACATGTTATAAACTCCCTTGAGACCCGCTATTTGCAAATTGCAGATTAAGCGAGGATGGATGGATAGGTGGGTGGTTGGAGGGCTGCTAGTTATTTCCTATAGTGTAATTAAGATAGAACTTTTATTGGCAGTGTCAAGAAAAAATAGAGAGAGGTTTGGGGCAAGGGGGGGTTATACACATTTTCAAAATCACATTACCCCTCTTATTTTAAAGCAAACATCGATGGGATGATGTGTCCCTGTATTGAAATGGTGGTGGTGGTGGAGGTTGTGTGGAAAATCACGTGAAAATTGAAGATAAACCCACACCTTCAGGTATTGTGCTGCAACCAGGTTAAGTGTATTGCACCCAATCAAACATTAGAAATGTGGATTGAGTGCATCTAACACTTGTCTGATAGATTTAACGTGAGGTGCAATGATTAGAATTTGAAATGATTTGGCGATAGTGTGGTTGATGCTCCTTCGAGTGATGGCAGATGATGGACGTCGAACAGATAGAACCTTAGCTGTGGTGGTGGTGGCAGTTTTCTAGTCGCCTGGGCTTGTGAGTTGGGCTTAAGGAGGAGGATGTGGAGCCGCAGACTGCTGGTTTTGATTTATAGAAGATGGATTATGCGGCCATAGGCCACGGTTGTGAGTTATTGAAGATGGGTTGTGCGGCCGAAGGCCACTGGCTTTATATTATGGAAGAGGGAATGTGCAGCTGAAGGCCGCTAGCTTCAAGTTGGGGAAGAGGGATTATGCGGGCGTTGGCCGTGTGACAGGAGATAGATTGTGCGGCTGAAGGCAGCTGGCTCTGTCTTTGCAGCATGCTAGTGTTCGGTCTGGTAGATTAGAGTTACAGCGATGTGAAAAAAAACTAAAAATACAATCTACACACTCTACGGGCCCAGATATCTGTTTGTTTATTTCTCATGTCCGTTAAGTTTCTCTAGTTGTGGAAGTTTGTGTTATGAAAGACAGATTGGGCGGCTTTGAGTGATAGCCAATAACGCCCACACCAACACTCACCGTGGTTATTAACTCACCAATGCATCAGAAAATCAAGACATACGACAAATGTTTATCAGAGGGTAGTGCTATGTGAAATCAACTATTTCAATCCTTTGAGGGGGTTGTGGGCAAGCACGATCTTACTCTACTAAGTTTATAGTACAATGGCTGATTACATTTAATAGGTTACCCGAGGACGCAGACATGACAGGCTGGATGGCTGGACGAATGGATGCAGGGATGCATGAAGGCAATTGTTAACCATATTGTGCTGGAACCTAGGAGGGGAGACCATGCTCCCTCAATTTCATGATAAAAAAAAAAGCAACTGTTCTCAGGGAGGGGGGTTTACACTGTTTCCAAAATCACATGACCCCCTATCTAAAAGCAAACATTGATCTGATGATGTGGCCATGATTAGGTGTCCATGACGATGCATTCAATGGACCAAAGTTGGTGTCCCATCAAAATCTTCCTCGCCCGCAGAATGGTAGAGACAGTCCACAGAACAGATCCATATTCACGCCGATCGAACCCTCCTGCCCATTGAGCCCACCAATGATCAAAACAGTCCCCCCTATTCCGGAGCAACCCCGAACAGTACTGCACGGTCTACCAAGCTATACATCTCCATCCCGAGAAGTTGCCAGATAATGACATAAAAACACAATTCTTAGGGTAAAATCGAGCAAGCAACTTGGGAAATTTAATCTTTCATGATGTCCAGGCATGAGTTAGTAGAAGAGTAGGCTTCAAGATTGCTCTCCTCTGATTGATCGATTTGAGCAAAGGGGCATAACATCAACGGTACACACAAGGAAATGCAAACATCAAAACCACGACAGAACAAAAAAAAAAAAAAGAAAGAAAGAAAAGGGGGCGGCATTCATATTTCGACAAACAGCATATGCATGGGTTGCCCATGCATTTTGCTCATACACGCCATCACATCATCACAACTTTACCAAAGTCATATACTCCATAAGTAACAGTTGATTCGATTGATTTTCCATGCCCACCGCACTCGCGTGACACTCTATAGACCATGTGAGGGCTCAGCGAGGCTTGGCGAACCTTGGCATTAAAGGAAGCACATGTTCAGTACTAATCAACTAGGTAAGAAGCCTACATAATTACACCCTCTCTCGGTGACAGCACTAACCTCAGCAACGAACAAACTTCTTCCTTCTCCTCAAGTTTGTTCCTCAAAAAAACTTGCCTGCATCTCTAACTTAATCTCTACCTTTTTCAGGAGAATAGCTCACCTGCGTGACTTTCTCCTGATTTCTCCACTTCTACCACTCTCTCACTCTGATACTACCGGAAAATAAGTATCATGTTCTTTTCTCCCGAGTATCTCACCTCCCGTCCGTATGGAGTGGGAACTGTCTGGTATGAAACCTCTAGAATCTCCTAAGAGCGGATCTACTAATACAAACTGTAGGCTAGCTGCAACTGTTGGTACACACAATATTCATCACAAAATTAGTCGCAAAGATATCATGGCCGTGCAAATACCTGGTATTGAACCTCACTACCGAGTTAATAACTTGGGGTGTGCGGGGGCTCGAAAACGAACGAAGGGATACTTTGTTGACAACATGCAGGCATTTTGCGAAAAGGCAGGGATGACGCTAGTATAAGACGGGAATGGCCACAAGCCATGACGTGGCAGGGTACGAGTACTCGTGTCAGAAGTGTGGCATCACACGTCATCCGGCATCCACTTGTTCTGTTCAAACAAGCGAGCAAACAACTCCATCCTCTCTTAACATCAGACCTGTAATACCTTTAGATCAACCCTGCTCCTTACTGATTCGCCACTCTAACCAGATTACAACTTATTTTCATTACACCAACAGAATAATGACAGATAAAGCACACGCCGCTCTAGAGTCAACAATATCTGACATACCAGAGACACGTGTGACGGCACCTGCAATGGCGAGCTCAGAGTCAGATCAGACATCGCTTAAATTTGAGCAGGTAATAAAGTTGCGCTCAGAGGAGGTTGTCACTTGGCTGCAACAAACCTCATTTTTCACAATAGCTGGCAAGCATGCACTTGGAATTAAGGATGCTATTATCTCGTATGACCTATCAGGCGATGTCCTCTTACGCCATGCTTATGATTGCTCTTGGTTGGAACGGTTTTTACCAACTTTTGGGGCATGTGATCGCCTATCGTTCATTATTAGGCAGTTATATGATAAAGCAGGTAGATGTTCCCTATTTCTGAGTAGGTGTGCCATACTAATGACGATTTAGGTATACCATTGCCAGCAAGTATCATCACAACCACAGTGGCCCGGGCCACAGTGCATGAACAAGATCACTCTTGTGTAAATACTGGTAGATGTTCCCTATTTCCGAATAATAGTCCTATACTAACAACCATTCAGGTGCAAAATTACAACCAAGAATTGACCCAACACCGGCGGCTACGGGGCAAGTACAAGATGACTCTTCTACAAATGCTGGTAGATATTCCCCATTACCTAGTAAGCATTCAATACTAATTGCCATTCAGGTATACTATTACGTACGAGAATTGGACCAATACTGGTGACCCCGAAGCAAGAACAAGATCACTCCTCGGCAAATTCTGGTAGATGTTTCCCATTCCCAATTTAGAGTCTTGTACTAATAACTATTCAGGCATACTCTTACCTACGAGTATTGAACCAGCCGTAGTGACTGTACCGCAAGAACATGATCACTCCTCTTCAAATCCTGGTAAATATTCTCTATTTCTATGTCAGCATCTTATACTAACTACCATTCAGTCATACCATTACTTTCAGGAATTGAATCAACAATTGTAACCACTGTACCAGAACAAGATCAGTCCTCTGTACATGCCGGTAGATGTTCTCCATCGCCTCACAATAGTCTTATACTAATGACTATTCAGGCATACAATCCCCTACAAGTATTGAACCAACCGTAGTGACTGTACCGCAAGAACAAGATCACTCTACCTCAAATGATGGTATATATTCCGCATCTCCAACTAAGTATCCATTACTAATGACTGTTCAGGTATGCCATTACCTACAATGATTGACCGACCAGTGGTGACCACACTTGAAGGACAAGATCACTCTTCTGAAAATCCTGGTAGATGTTCTCCGTTTCCAAATAAGAGTCCTATACTAATGACTATTCAGGTATACCTTTACTTCCAAGGATTGGCGGAACACCTAATACCACAAATCAAGGATCTGATAACTCTACTGTTGATGTTGACATTGTAGGTCTCTACCTCTACTATATTCTGATTGACTGTACATACTAATATTGACGGAGCCTACACAAGCACCACCATACATACTCATCAGGTTACCAAGATTGTCGAGGCTTCCTCAACTTATATCCGACCATAGATACCACCTCGGAATTGAGTTTAGTGCCGCCTTTGCACTCGCTGCCGGTGGATTTCATTTATCCGACTGGTCTCTCGAGGGGTGTGCCCCCAAGTGGAGGCCAGTTATCAACAAAGTCTGCCAGTTCTCGTACTTGTGGTTGTTTTCAACTGTGCTTGGAGCAATCATTTACGGCTTATATAGGTACTACAAGAGACGATATAGGTTTAATTATGAGCCTGCGGCGCAGGAGGAGGGGGAGGCAGGTGCAGTAGCACCGGAATAAGTGTATAATAATAATATTATTCTTCTCTTAGTTTCTGTTCTATTATCTTGATACCAAATTGAAATTACGGTTTTCAGAAATATTATGAGTTCAATTGCCTACCAATCCTCGGAGTACACCTATTTATTTTTTTCACACCCCAAGCGTATGGCAGACAGAGCATACACCACTTCAGAGCCAGGAATATCTGACACACCACAGACACGTACCATGGTACCTGGAACGGCAAGCTCAAAGACAGATCAAATATCAAGTGGTCTTGAGCAATTTATGGAGTTCACCGCGCGAGAGGTTGTTGCGCTGCTCGAACGAACAGGATTTTCCAGGCCCTCCGGCCCTCTTGTCCTTATGGTCAAGGCTGCCTTTGTTCCGAATGACCTAAGTTTCCTGTTCAAGTTTAGTCGTCCGAGTGAGGGGGTATCCGAGTGGCTGGTGATGTCGTCCACTCCTATTCCCTATAATATATACCCGTTGCGTTGACTCTGGGTAGATTGAGAGTGATCCGCGGTGATCAATTTCCGGTAATGCAACAGTCATCGTATTTGTGTGGATACGAGCGGTAAATCCAAATTCCAACACTGGCTGTTCTCCACCATTGTGGAAGGAATGGTACATTGTTTATTTAGGCATGTCAGTGTACGATACCAGTTTACATATGAGACGGCGGAGCAGGCGGGGGAGGAGGAGGTCAGAAGTCATATTGGACAAGGGGATCGATCATATGCCCCCCCTGTCAAGATTCTTATGCTATAGGGGGAGAATATGCTGGGGCCTCCCGTAAGGCTCTGATGTACCGTAGGGAAATTTTAGCTAAGTTTAGTTTCGTCTAGTGTAGTGGTGTCGGACTCGTGGATGGCCTAGGGGCACATTAGGACAGATTGCGTGGGTTTCTTTTGTGAGGCGGAAAGTAATAAAGTAAGGGTATGGGGGAGAGAGAGTATCTTGGGGAGCTTCATATTTCCACGAAATACAGTATTTGCAGCGCAGAAATGTCACTGCGGTGTCGTTTCGTTGAAGGACGCCACCCTTGTCGCTGCTAATGGGTTCAGGAAATTGAAGAATAGGATATCGAAAAAAAGAAATAGGTTCATAGATATTAGGAGCTGTCACGCTGAGTCGTTTTTGCAACTTTAAAAACAGCACAGTTCCAGCATACCGATACTAGAACCGAAAAACCCAAAAACCCAAAAACTCCTGGAATCGCCAAAAAAGCCGGTTTCCGGTACGGTACTGATAGGACAAGAACAGGTCCTGGCCTAGAACACAAAAGAGAGAGATGGTTCACTTCCCCGAAACGGAACAAACATAAGGAAGGGAAGCGTTGATCGAAAGGAGCACAAACATCACCAGATGTGGGCAAAGCGCCGCTCACAGAGCGGGAAGTCGGATGCTCGTCGAAAGGAAAAACAGATCCGTCGAAGGAAATCACACTTGCGAAGAAAACAAAAGAAAATTGGAAAAGGACAAACAAAAATAAATTCGCATTCGTCGTGTTGATGCTCCGTTGTCTGTCTCTCATCTCTCTATGTAAAAGCTAAGTGCGGTTGGGCCTTATAAAGGAATCCACGACACGGCAACCCGTAGAAATAAAAACAACGTCCCAACAGTAAAGCCTAGCTACGACTACCCAGGTCTACGGAATAAAACGAAACTTTTTACTCCCTAACCCCAAACCATATTTCACCCCCACGGTATGTATTGATCACTTCGTCATACGAAGGATATACTAACCTCGCTTAGAAAAACTCAGATCGCCCTCGACTACGTATATCAGCGTGCGCAAGAGCGTGGTTGTCATGTTTTCTGAACACGTGGAAGCGGGATGTTGAAGTTCAGCCAGGACTTTCTGACTATTGGTCAACGTGTTGACATTCCTCAGGACCGCACCTAGAAAGAGGAAGAGCAATTCCTGTTGAGTATAAACGCATGGTTTGAGAGGAGAGATAGTGGTGACTGGATCCTAGTTATCGACAATGCCGACAACGACGACGACTGTCTAAGCAACAGCAGTCCTATCGCGAAGCTTGTACCTCAGGGTAACAAGGGTACCGTGATATTTACCCCTAGATCTCAACTGGTTGCAAGCCATCAGGGTTGCAAAGCTATCCATGTGGACAAAATCGCAAAGGAAGAAACACTAGAATTGTTTTCGAAATGTTTTGGCAACTGGGACACTTTGAAGGATGAAGAACGAAAAGTTGTCCCAACGACCCCGGAGTCATTGTATTACTTACCACTAGCTGTGGTTGGTGCAGCGGCCTTTATGACCGAGACGGAGACACCTGCCTCCTATTACTGGTCAATTTTGCAGGAAAACGAGCTTGGAAGGACAACGATACTTTCGAGGGAGTTTCACGACATCCGACTAGAGATCGATATTACCAAAGGCATTCTGGTCACATACTTTATCACCTTTGACAGAATAATGCAACAGATACCTACAGCAGCAGGACTTCTCCGATTGATTGCCTTCTTCGACTGTCAAAACATAGCAGAGGAGTTATTGAGTCAATGTGTCTTGGAAAGGAGCGATGATCCGATAGAATTTCCTTTGGCTATGGGAATTTTATCGGGGTTCTCGTTGATTACGGATATTAAGCGTGATGGCAAGAGGTTTTACGAGCTTCATGTTTTGGTCCAACTTGCTATACGTGCGTGCTTATCACCACAGGAGCTGGGTCACTAGAAGGTCACTGCACTTCAAGTGGTTTCACGATTGTTCTCCCGCGATGAATTCGAGTGACGATATGGTGGTATTGCTGCTGCATACGTTCCGCATGCACTCGCGCTAGCTAAAGAGTCAACTGGTTCAATTGCTAAAGACCTTAATTTTTGGATGGGGGAATACCTTTTGTATATTGGTTTTTACGGTGAGGCAGAGACAATGTCACGGCGTGCATTGGAGATGAAAGAGAAGGTTCTTGGACCAGATCACCGCGACGCCCTACGAAGCGCCGATAACCTGGCTTTAGTGCTACAAGTGCGTTAGAGGTATAGCGAATGAGAGGATTTTACGACGCGCACTGGAGGGGTTCGGGAGGGTTCTTGGACCAAACCAGCGCGACACCCTACGAAGTGTCAATAACCTGGCTGTAGTGCTGAAAGCCCTTGGCAGGTATGGCGAATCAGAGACTATGTTATGGCGCGCACTAGAGAGATTCGAGAAGGCTCATCGACCAGAGCACCTGACACCTTACGAGGTATCAATAACCTGGGTTCCATGCTACGAGCACTAGGGAGATATGGAGAGTCAGAGACCATGTTTTGGCGTGTAGTGAAGGGGAATGAGAACCTTATTGGGCCAGAACACGCAAACACCCTACAAAATGTCAATAACCTGGCTTTAGTGCTACAAGCCCAAGGGAGACATGGCGAATCGGAGACGATGTTACGGCGTTCACTGGAGGGGAGAGAGAAGGTTCTTGGACTAGACCACCGCCATACACTAAGCAGTGTCAAAAACCTAGCTGGGGTTCTGGAGGATCAAGGAAAGTACGATGACTCAGAGAAGATGTGGCGACATGCACTGGAAGCTTGAGAGAAAGCACTGGGTCAGGAGCACATTGAAGGCTATGAAAACCTCAAGCGTTTGGCCGGTCTATATGGCAAACAGAGGAAATATTCTCAAGCGATAGAAGCTTATGAGCGGGCCTGCACGGGATACTCTAAAACTCTGGGCAAACCACACCCCACCACCATGGAATGCATCAGGAAGTTGACGGAGTTACGAGAGACACAATCAGCTGCTGAGGACTAGTGCGATGGCGCGGACGCGGTTGCTAACGGTGCCAATAACCAGGGCTCACTTCATGATCGCTTGCGCGGGTTCAGGGGGCTTCGCGGGTGAAAAGGCCTTGGCGGTGGGAAATCACGGAACCGGCTGTATAATGGAGGGAGAGGGATTAAGCTATGGCCATTTTAGTTTGTCGAAATTACACCGGAGCGCGATGAAGTGAGGGTTGGAGAAGACTTGGCAACGGTTCCAATGTTTTGTGGCGTTTGGTAAAATTTGCGCCTGTTTCGCAATGTTGGGATGTTGTTTGTAATTGCTATCGCTAGTTATAGGTAGAGTCATGTATATAAGCAGAGCCACGTCCTGCGCTCATTATGATCATTGAACCCAATTAATAGAATTAGAATTAGAATAAAGAGGGAGCCGGGCAATTATAGAATGAAACATATATCGTCATAAATGTCATTCAACTCGTGGCATGCACTATCGGCAGTTGAGGCATCCCATAAACCATTATATATAAAGCACTATCCATTCATCACCTCCGGATCGGCACCAGCTACAGTCACATGAGACCTGCCACCACTCAAATAGAAATTCCTTCACAGTCGATTGCCAATGAAAACTAGATCTTGTATAATAAAGATCTGAACTACCTCCTGCTCGAGGGGTCCTCGTGCGTCTGCATCTCCGCTAACACATGTAATCTTCTAAGCTATTCAGCTCACATATAATCCATTTCCAAAATCTGTGCAATCTCGACGCTATCGACCACTTTGCAATTCTAACTCGCGATGCACGAGTTCCGTACTGCATGACAGTACACTCCTGTTCAGAAAGTTCTGACACCTGGCTGATGCTGTTGCGCAGATGTGGCTATAGTGCATGTATTATCATATATATATATACCTCAGCTAATCTGCTAGTATATGGAGCCACCTGAATTCTATCGCATCCTTCAACAGGTATTGAATAGGTTGGCTGATAGTATGCCAGATCGGACTTGAGCAATTATTGCAATCAATGGAGATCATATCAAATGGTAGTATTAGGCAAATTCACCTATCTTGTAGAGTGAATTTGATTGCAGAAGTACCCGTACATAATAACACACGAACTATAGCCACATCTGCGCCACAGCATCAACCAGGGTGTCAGAACTTTCTGAACAGGAGTGTTCAAGCCATGCCATCATGCTATATCACTCGGTTTGTTGATGTGAATGATAAGCCCTCCGTACTCACCACTGCCCACATGATTGCACAACCTCGCATTTCTTGCTCCTCCAGTACCCCGCGCGGGTAGAGTTGGCAACACTGTTAGTTTAAGGGGATAGGTGGTCCGAATATGTGTTAAAAATGGAATGGTGTAGTTTCTGAAGGAGGGATGGGGACAAGTCAGGAATAGTGCTAGTAAAGGATGAGAATGGCCGTGAGCCATGGCATCGGGAGTAGGGAGCGAGATTGGTATTATACCCATTTTTATAATACTGTATAATACCGTGTAAATACCATATAATATTATAAAATACGTATTTTATTTGACAATATAAATACTTGGCAACAAAATTAATCATCATAGTTGACTATCAAGAAGTTACATACTTCCATTCAAGTTATCTAAAAGACAGCTTTATTCTATACTAAAAGATTGTCCAATTTCTGTTACGACCCAGTTCACCTCCTTCCTCTGTCATATTCACTTCCACATTTCCAATCCCACGACAGTTACTATCTGTATCTGGATTAGAAAATGTATGTCAGGTAATAGACCAATACTACTGTGCAATTAAATTACAACTGAATGGAAAATATACTACCTTCAGTCTCATCAGACTCAGCAGACTCAAGTAACTTAACTGCAATATCTTTTAAATCAATCTCAACCTTTGAAGACAAATCCTGCCATTTTCTTCATTCACTACCCTTCCAGTCCAAAACCAGACAGTCGAGATATATGTATGTCAGTTTGTCAACTTTGGTAGGTCTCAAGTAATTGCAGACTTTTGTACGAATCAGATTTTGTACAGAAAATAATTTCTCACTTGGAACAGAGTTTACTGGTATCCCAAAAGAACTAGTTGTGAGAAGAAATAGCTTAGGAGTAAAGGTATACTGAGCATGCCAAAAGGTTGTTGGAGAGGTAATAGTCCAGGCATGATTCAGGAGACCAAACAGTATATGTTTTGCTTGATACATGTAATATTGGACCTGTACTTGCTCCTGAACTTCAGGGTCATTGTAGGCATTTCAAATATATACAATGACCATATTTTGTTATTCAACAGTCATATTGGCTTTGATATTCTCTGGTGTAAGAAAGGAGGCAGCCCAGTGAACGGTCTGGACTTGACAAGATATTCTTTTCTGATAAACAGCGAGGATACCATCCAAACCTCGATTTAAATTTATAAGTTGTTGAAGATGTATAGAAATACTCAACAAGTGGGGAACAACCAAACAAAGATGAGACTCCCCAGATTCTGACAAGATGTAAATATTATGAATAGGTAGAATAATATCTCAGAGCTCTTCAACATTATTCCAAAATTCACAGTTACACAAATTCTGTGGGACTTTATTCTCAAACTGAGTTTGGTCATTAAGTACATATGCCTTTAGAGCATCGTTATTCGTTTAGTCTGATTCAATTAAAGGTGCTTGAGTTTCCTATAGAGTAATAATAAAGACAATCAAGGTACTAGTTTTCCTATAACATGCTTTTTGCTTCACACAGGGAATCAATAGTTAGAGAGGGGACTGAAGAAAGGGATTGATAACTAAGGTAACTTGAGCTTAAATTGACTTGTTGTGGGGAACTCCCAGAATGTCTTTAATGAAGAGCTAGAGGTCATGAGAATCACAGGGAAGAAAGAGTGACTTCAAGAGTTGAAGGCATGAATCAGCCACCAGAACCTTTCATAAAAGATGTATGGTAGAGCAAGTGCCTTTAGCAAAACTATTAATTCATTCCCATTCACCATCTACAAGAATGTTTAGTTTCCTTATTAGCTAACCAGAAATATTTTCTGAATAGTAGTGAAAGGTACCTCTTTCCATATTTATTGAGAGGTTGATGATTAAATTCTTTGAAATATTCTCACTCTCATCTATAATTATATTAATATAATAACATGATTAGAGGACTGCTGCAACTTTTCTCTTGACCAAGGGGTTTGTTTTATCAAGTAAAGTCATACTCAAAAGCAAAGGACTTGTTAGTTTGTATTGGGGGGGGGGATTTCTGATAAGTGACAGCAAAATAGTGTGATTGCATCTGACAGAAAGGGAAATTATTCATGTAAACTCCTATAGTAAAGGAGAGATTGGCATCATACTTGTAGGCTACGGTTAGATGCTGGATATGGTTTGAAATTTGTGTTTGACCATGAACTCCTTTGTGGCTTCTGATTCCAAGCTTACCAAGAATATACATCTAATCTTGATACTTAAGCCAGAGAGACTACTGCTCATGTTGCTGAGTTGGACTTTTTGCAAATGTTCTGCCGCAAACAATACATCTTGCTCCTTTGTACTGCTTAAACATTTACATACTTATAACTAATAAAAGGAAAAAGAATTAGTGAAATCCTACCTTTTTCCTGGGGTTGGAGCCATAGTTTCAAATGAATTGTGCAGTTGAGAAACTTTGGTATGGCCCATTTGGTTGCCTTATTGTGGTCATTCTGGGAGGAAGTCATTTAGGTAAAGTAGTTATTTTTGGAGGCAGTCATTCAGGAGGTAGGTTATTTGGTGGGATAGTAATTCTAGATATGGTCAATCCAAGGGGGTTGCCATTCAAGGAGGTGGTTGTTTGGAGGAGGTGGTCATTCAGGGAGGTAGTTGTGCATTTAGTTATAGGAAACCTTCAACTGTTATCAATTTAGTATATAGGTTACAGAGAGAAATAATTTTTGCAGGTTACTTATAAATATATTTACAATTTAGGGTTTTTTGGGATTTAGGTTTTACAATTTTAGAGCTCATATGTATAGTATGTATGGTATCAGAACAAGGGGTAAATGTACAGTATATTATGGTTTTATAAGTATTTTTGATCACCCTAGTGGGGAGTATGCGAGTACTCATACTACACTATTTGGGGAGAATGTAAAGGGCACTAGGGTAGGTAAACTAAGTGTGGCTTCATAGTTGAGCTGGATTTGAAACAGAAAATTGCTTCATAAAGTTAGGTTTTGGTGGTGATTTGTCACAAAACATTGTTTGTTTCAGAGTTTTCCATTTTTTTGTAGGTAAATATTACCAATAAAGATTTACTCTCATTAGACTATTGAGCCACACTTTGCTTGACTACCTTATTTCCATTTCCATTCTCTCCTAATACTACATGATCTGTTAAAAGTCAGATTGGCACTAGGGTTGATTTTCTTGAACCTCACCAATCACCACTCTCACTATATGTTTAGCTTGTGACAAGCCACCACTCTTTGTTCCCGCCTGTTTGCTTGATTGCTTTACTTTCTTTTTGGTTCCCTTTTGCTCCAATCTCAGATTATCCCTTAAGCTGTTGAGATATTTGGTCAAGATTGAAATATCCAGTACTAACCTAATATAGGAGAGCATATCAACAGCTTGTAACATCAAATGATCTAGTTCTTATAGACATACTGTATGTGTAGTAACACAATGCTGACTTATTCTCCCATTTTATTTATTGTTTACAGGACTGTTATTATTACAATCTCCTCCACTTGGGTATACTTGCAGTAGGTAACGACTCCTCATCTTCCTTCATGTTCCTTATTGACTGTTCTCAGACTTCTGACCTCGTTGTCTTTAGTAGTCGAGTCTGATACTTCTACTTTAGGTGATTTCTCTGCTATGATTCCTGATACCGTGGAATGCTCGTTGCTTTCATATGATGTGAAATATATTGTAAAAGAAAGTACTTAGGTGGTTGCACAAGGAACTAACTAACTACTGCCCTCGAGCCTCCTTTTATAGTTGTTCCTCCCTCAACCCTAACCACTGATGACTCATCCTCATGAGTCATCCATACACATGACTCTAATGAGTCACCATGTGAAATCCATCAGCTGACTTCCCTAGTCTGCCCTGTTATTTATCCAACTCCAACCAAAACCCATAAAACAAATAATATGCACCATCGCATCATATGTGTGAAACCCGTGACTCGTAATCTAAGTCACGTGTGAAACTAAAACAACATAAATCAAATAATGAACTAATTAAATTATATCGATGACTCATATATCATGAGTCATGTGAAACCTGCCTTGCCAATCTGCCTTGCTTAGTCACGATTCATGACATTAGCTCCCTCCCCCCCCTAACGTCGGTCCTGTGATGCTTATCCTCCCAACCTCCACAACTTTGCCCCTATCTCCCAGGCCTCCTGTTTCCATTGCTACTGACCTTGTTCCAATTTCTGACATCATCAGCACAGGGATTCAATCATTGTGCCAACATTTCAAAGTGCCCTTTTCTGGTCCTCGATCATTTTTGTTGGCTTTCAATTTGCTCATCCCTGTTTTGATTCTGGGCTTTGCTTTCTGTCAACAGTCTCCAGAGGTCATTTATCTGTTGGTACAATGCTTTGACATCCAGTTCTGTTTTTTCACTCTCCTCTCTCCCCAACCATGTCCTCACAGTCTTCCTTTTCTTCCTGTACTGCTCACCTGTCATCGACAATGGCAGCTTTTCCCTTGTTTCCCTAGGGTAATACCCCGCATCCACTTGCTCCATTGGTGTTCTCCACAGCAGTTGTTGTCGCAATGTTTCCAGCCTACTACACCTCTATGGGCCCTTCTGTTCTTGCTTTGCTCCTTCGGGAACCAGTTTCCTCCTTCCTTGTCTCCTATATATACTGCACAGTTGTCATAGTAACATGCTGTCCATGACTGTGCATTGCATGCTGCTTTTTTCATGTACTCCTTTTGTTTATTCGTCATTTTGTCCCCAATGGGTCCAGAGTACTCAGGGCTAGTTGGGGTAGCATCCCTGGGGATGTACGTAGAGTCAACCCATGTCTTGGTTTTACATACTGACATGGAATGCAATGGTGTTATCTTGATGTGTACTCATTCCTGGTTTGTGTGGGTACTAGCTGTGGAAATAGCATGTTGCTGTAACATTTGTACATGTTCCAGCGACTGTATACTAGTTACACTTGTGTTTTCCTTTGTTATGTTATTTTGTTTGTTCTTGCTCATGTTGATTGAATGATAGTTTTGCTACCAGTATCATTAGGGTTCCGGTAACTTGTTATGTTTTGTATTAGTTATGTTCTTGTGCCAGCAAGGTTTTGCTCAAGGGATTCCAAGGGAATGAATGGTCTTGTATACTGGTAGTAGAGATAAGGCTTGGGTGAAGGATTGCCTTGAGCATTCAGGATTCTGGTAGGATCACAAGATTCCGGTAGTGTACACTTACCTGTAATGACAGTGGTTGCAGGTTTTCAGGAACCTCTATCTTGGGTGAAGGAAATCATGTATTTAAGAAAGGCTTTCTGACTAGCAGGAAATGCCAGACTTGAGACAGAACCTAGATAAGAAATATACTTGTTTGAATGGCGATTCTCTTGCTCCATTTCCTTTTGATTCTTCTAAGACCTTCTTGTCTTTACCTCTCTAGTCACCCTTAGGAATCGAATACTAGCTGGCCTACCACCAATCCCTATTCTATTAGTTCATACAGGTTACCACCTGTTACATTCTTTTCACCTCAGCAGGTAAGATAGCCCTCTGCAGGTACTCACAGGTTCTCTAGATGAGAACACCAGGTAGGAGTGATCACCCTTTCTGTATCTTGATAACTAGTTAGAAGCAAGAGTGGCAGGGAAAGACACTCCTGGCTTAGGTGCTACATTCACAATTTCAGAACAAAGCAGTCATTGAATGACCCAGTCTGGAAGGATATCCAGACCACGACACAGGCTAGGGTTCCCCCAGAACCACTTAGCAACTGACAGCAACTCAGGTTCAGAAACCCAAACTTTGGCAAAAGCTGGAAGTGCCTTACGACCAGAAGATCTTGACTCCGACCCAGAGGAGGACCTTACTGTAGAACAGATCATCCAGTGAGCATCAAGATGTCCTAGCCCAGAAATAAGACTAAGATCCAGAAGCCTTTTTGGAGCAGCCTTCGCAAGCAGAGTCCAATCTCAGACAGCAAGCCAAGCTGTAAGCCTGTCATCATCCAGAGAGTGAACTCTACCTCCAGGAGCATTCCTGGAATCCTCAGCCAAACCAGCCAAACTCGAAGCACCCCAAGGTAAGGGCAAGCAACCAGAAGACTCAAGACCCCTGGGAGACCCTCCATCACCACCAGGAGGAGCAGGAATGGGTGATATAGCACAAAGACCTGCTGATGATGCAGCACAAAGGCTAAAGATTAAATTCCCCCTACCATCAAAGTTTAGTGAGGAAGGAGATGACCTAAAACCCAATGGACTCAAGAAATAGCTCTGAGAAGTAAAGAAGTACCTCTTAAAGCCTGGCATCAATGACAATACAGAGGATGTGATTGATTACTATGGAGCCTATACTGAGAAGTGAGCACACAATACATACATGACACTACTTGATGAGCATGACGATACACCAAACCTTGAGACTTTTTGACACTGGTTCAACCAACTCTTTGAAGCATATACAAATAGAGATGACATATACCAACAATAGCAACAACGTTCTTAAGGCAACAGTGATCTGTAACTAACATTTGTAAAATAAGCTTCTAATTTATACAAGTGTCGTGATATGAAGTGATATTAAGTAATGGCCCATGAAGGGGAAGTAGCTTGTGTTACAATAGAGAGGATGAGATGATCTGATAAGATGGGGTAATACAAGGCGTCAAGCTAAAAGTGCTAAGCCTGTTTAGATACTAGTTACAGTTCACCATCTGAAAACCACTTGACCCAGTGTTCCACTGACATGTGTCAAGATCAATACTATACAGTACTCCTGTATCTCATAATATATAGAGGAACCTCAAGATCAACTAGCAGACTTTCACCATGGCTGTCAAATGTCCATTTTGTCGCCAAAGGTACAAGTGGGCAGGTGCATATGAGAAACACATATGAACTGTGCATGCAAATCTGGACATCGTACTTGCCTCTACTATATGACATGCACCTTCCATGAGTGTTATTATTGACACCAAAATAGATCTATTCCTTACCCTGGAGGTAAATGATAAGAATGAATGGCCAGATTTGGAATATGAATCTAATCTAGACCCCACTGGATGCGATGCTGATACATTGAATAATGACCTCATGCACAAGTCTGATGCTGAAGTACTCAACCACAACACGTCAGCGATGCCAGCAGACAATCACATTACCTAGGCAACGGGGAAGCGATTGGAGACGCGAGCATGTTTGAGGATGAACACCATACTCTGTCAGGATCTATGGGCTCCATTTGCCAATGCCCATGATTTCAAACTTGCATCTTGGTTCATTCAGAGCAAAGTCTCAAAGTCTTGAATCAATAAATTCTTCTTCAGGAGTCTGGGTAGTTCTGCATCAGTCAGCTATAGTTCAATGCATACACGGGAGAATCATCTCTGATTATTTGACCCCTACTGTCCTTATCTACAATGGTTCAAATGTGAAGTTGACAATAGCAAGAGAACAAAGTATTTCTTCTATCGGAACGTCCTTGACTTTGTCACATACATTCTTCAGCAGATAGCATACAGAGATGACTTGGTCTACACACTGCAGCATGAATCTGATCACAATAGGCATAGGATATATGCCAAAATGCATATGGTGGACTGGTGGTGGGATGTCCAAGTACTGCACACCCTGCTTTGCAACCTCCTTCATTACAGTACTGGCTAATCATTTATAGGATACACTTCCACAAGGTGCAAATCTGGTTCCAATAATTGGAATGTGACATCAGATGCATCTTACTAACTTCTTAGGTGACAAGAAAGGGTGGCCTGTCTATATTATAACTGGAAATGTCCTATCAACTAGGGGTAACAGACCTGGATAAATGGCTGTTCTCCTGCTTGCACTATTGTCCATCCTGCCCAAGTTCCTACACTTCTCTTCAGCAGACAACTTGCCGAGCCAAATCAATGCCAACATACTATAAGGCATATTTGAATGCATAGTGTCACCCTTGCAAGATGTGGTGCTTGACGGTGTCTCAATTGACTGTGTGGAGGGGAATGTGCAGCGGTGCTTTCCTATCTTGTCTGCGTGTGTTGCAGACCACAAAAAAATGTTGCACTACGTGGAGTAAAATCTAATGGCTGTCTGAAATGTGAGGTGCCTATTGATGTATTAGGAACTGATGCACTGGAGACATATCAGATGCAGGATTATGCTACATACGAATGTCTCAACTAAGAAAATCAGCATCGGTCGACAGACTCTGGGTTGGGAGACATGAATACCACGTTTGATGCACTTGGTATCAAGATATGATAAAATACTTTTCATGTATTTCAACGGGTTTCAGCACCAGATCTGCACAAGCTGGATTTACTCCATATAGTTTATTTGAGACTATTCAAGCATATGATGGACTGAGTTCAGAGATTCCTCAAGAAACATGCACACCTGCATGCCTTTGACGATGCTTAGAAGACTACCACCATACCCATGATTCTTTGTACCCAAAAAAGCAGACCACGAGATTATGCAGTGGCAAGGAAAGGAGATGAGAAACCTGGGGCATTGTCTTTTGAGAGTTCTCACCATGGCATTGAGGCAGCCTGAGAGTACCCAAGTATTGCCATTCAAATGTGCACTCACCTACATCAGGTCATCACTTGATTTCACTTTGACGACCTAAGATCGAAGCCATACACCTGAGACCTTGGATTATATAGAACAATATCTCAATTGGTTTCATGATACCAAAGATATCTTCTTGGAGTTTCGAATATCAAAGAGGACATGGGCAAAGATTGATGAGCAGCGAAGGGATCTACGACATCAGAGAATACGAGTAAACCAATGTGTTGCAAAAAAACAACCCGCATTGGGTATGCCAGCAGGATTGTGAAGAAGAGATCGACCAACGTATAGAAGTAATTCGTATGGAATCTCATTTCAACTTCATTAAGATGCATCTACTAAGTCATTTTCACAGTCACACATACCAGGTTGGCAACATTCGGATGTATTCCGCGGAGTTTGGTGAGCTTGCACATAAGAAACAAACCAAGCAGTGGTGGCTGCATTCAAATAAAAACCATGCCACAAGATAGATCCTACACAGCTATGGTCGCCAGCATGTGATCCGAATGAGAGTTTTGAACCTGGATTCTCTTGGACATCATGGGGCTGATCACCCTGCTGATGTCATAGAATATTTAGATAAATCAAATTCTGTATCCATGCCAGTCACCAATCGCAGGATGCTGAAGGGTCATCGTGATGATGATTCTGATGTGATAAATTTTTGCAAGGTCTTGGGTATCTCACCAGAGAGCATCTATCGGGAATTGATTCGTTATAGCCAGAATAGCCTGCACACAGAGCGCCACCTTTCTGAATATCCTGCCATACTTCAATTCCTTCTGGTGGAACTACTACTACAACTTGAAATCCCCATTCTAGTTTTCCAGGAAACCAACATTTATGACATCCCCAAGGCATGCTCTACTGGTACCCGACTCTTCAGGAACTAGGTGACTCACAATAATTGAGTTTGGGTACAAAGGGGTGGCGAGCATATATATGGTGTGCTCTGGGGCCATCTCCCTAGAAAGCACCTGGTGCTATTCAAAATCAGGAACTACATGCATGAGAACATGGCTTGCAGGCTTGCATGTGTCCAAATATTGAATGCGGTTAACGCGGGATGTGTATTTGACATCCATGGCTTTGTCACAGTACAGTTAAGGGAAAATGTACGAGAGTTTAGTATAGTAGACATAGGGACAATCCTAGGCCTAGAGTACCTCATCCGAGATACAGACTGGCGATTGCTTGTTAACAGCTATATTGATTTAAGGACATTTAATGAGATTTATTGAAGGGTCATGAGATCAGACTGTCAGGCGACAACTGTTAGCTTTGGCAAGTATTCTGCATCGAGGATGGTTGAATGGCACTGAGAATATTATAGCATCTTTTATTGCAATCTGTATGTAGAAACCTCTAAGTAGAAACTAATTAATAGAAACCAAATAATAGATACAACTAAAAGTACACAATGTAGAAATTTACAGTGGGGGAATGGTCAGTCCTTGAGATTAGGACCCTGATGATACCACACTGTGAAATGTCATGGGTCCCAACCTCGTGATGATGGAGTAGGACATGGTGGGTCCTGACGTCACTACGTCACAGTGAAGAAACTAGACAGATTGCAACAAATGACCTCAATGCCCAGTGCACTCACAGTGAGCAACTGACAACAGTAACATGTCAGGATGCTGGGAAGATTTAGGGCAAGAATGGGGACATCAGGGGATGGAAGGCATCTGTGGTCGATGTTAGGATGGAGTTATGGGATTGCGATGAGAGATGGAAGGAATGTGAGGAAGGCTGCCCCTGTGTGGCCATGCCCAGTGGTACTCTCTTGAGGCAGTGGCCATAGCCAGATGTAAGGCTATAGGCAAGAAGCTGCAATAGAGATGCAGATGTCCACAGGTTGTGAGGATGTCAACCCAATGTCAGGTAGTGTCCTGACACCACAAAGCGTTGCTATGTGACACAGGATGCACCAGGTGCAATGTTGTGGTGCAATATACATCATGATGTATAGAGTGCAACAGGAAGTTCCAATGGAACTCAGGATATACCAGGCATACTGGTCGCATGAGAAATATGGCATGCATCAGGATGCGATGCCCATACATCACATGTGGGTTTTTTCTTTTGCTGATGATGAGATAGGGATAAACTATCTTATTGGGCAGAAAGCTAGACACCCAACAGAACCAGTTTCTTCACAACATTCAGCATATTTTACAATAGTTCCTCAACTGTTTACAACAACTCTGTACTGTGATAACCAAGCCTGTATCACCAACATCAGACATGGTTTCAACAAGACTAGTCACAAGTTTATTGGAGTCAAATATCATGGTATCCACGATAGGGTATCTAGGGGAGAGATTACTCTTTAGTACTGTGAAACAAGGAAGATGTTGGCAGATGGTTTTACAAAGGTATTGCCTAGAGAAAGGTATGAGAAGTCTTTGGCAATCATTGGAATGATGAGAGAGAAGTCTGGGGTTGAGGAGGAGTGTGTTGAGAATGGATAGGCTAGAGGAAGCAAGATGTTGTGTTGAGCATTGATTTTCTTTTCACATGTACGATAGGCAGGGGGAGTGTTGGATTGCCTATACGACATGCAGGTACGGGAGCGGTTACAGCTACTATGGTTACAGTTAGGAGATTGGGTTTTTGCATTGGATGCTATTAGGCATCAGGTATCAGTTTGGGTGTTTGGTTTTGCCATTATTCCTTACGCCTTTCGGCATGAGGTACTTAGGCTAGTTGTGTTTTGTTGTTTGGTTTTCTTCGGCCTTATGCCTTTCGACATTAGGCACTTAGGCTAGTTGAGGATTTGTTTGGCATTATGATTGGCTGCATTGGATGTTAGTTTCCGGATTATTTATCCGTTGCTTATGCTTGTGGATTGGTTTAGATCTCGGTTGCTTATTCGGTGATGTTCCGGATAGCACTGAGGAGGAGATGTTCGGAGAGTTTAGTTTGAGAGATGTTTTGCTATTTGGGAGATATATACATATCTCTGCTCTGTCTTTAGCTAGCATCTCTATCGTTTGCCAGTTTTCTCTTCCGCTACGTCTAGTTGCCATTTTCTGCACTACATCCGTGACCTATTTCTATACCAATTGCCTCCTCTGTCGATGGAAAAAATCTGCTAGCACCAGCAGCGTTCCTCCTCCTCGACAGGTCTATAGGGCTGTCGAGAATGTAATTATATACTTTGTAGGGCCTGCTTTTCTGAGTTATATTGCTAGATTTGAAAAAGTCACCGCTTTCTTCTTCAACTGCTTTTATGTTTCTTGATATCACGTGCGTTGGCACGATACTTAAATGCGTTAGTGCTGGACATTTCAATCTGGACCGAATGTCTCAACAGATTAAGGGATACGGTAACACGGTGTCAGAATTATGGCATCACACGCCATCGGGAATCCGTGGGTTCTGTTCAGACAAGTGAGCAAACAATCCCATCCTCCCTTAACATCAGACCTGTCGCATCTTTGGAGCATCCTCCTTTCATTACCTTTTTCCAACTACAACCAGATCACATTTTTTTGTATCTTCTCTAGACCCACGGCGTAATGGCAGACAGAGGACGCGCCGCTTCGCAGTCAGAAATATCTGCTAAATCACAAACAACGGTGATGGTATCTCCCAAGGCGGGCTCAGGGCCACATCAGATATCGCTTAAATTTGAACAGGTTATGGAGTTGGCTGTAGAGGAGCTTGTCGCTTGGCTGCAAGAAACCTCGGTTTTCACACTAGCTGGTCCGCGTGCACCTGCAATCAAGGATGCCATTATTTTCAATAACATATCAGGCGACGTCCTCCTGTGCAACGGTCATGATGCTGATTGGTTGGCACGGTATTTACCGACTTGGGGTGCATCTTATCGCCTATCCTGGCTTGTTAGTTGCTTATATGACAATGCAGGTAGAAGTTCCCCTTTCCGAGTAGGAGTTCTATACTAACAACTATTTAGGAATACCATTACCTACAAGAGTTATTCCGACAGCATCAGTCGCGATGCATGAACAAGATCGCTCTTCTGCAAATGATGGTAGATGTTCCCCATTTCCTAGTGGCCACCCTGTACTAACAACCATTCAGCCATACCATTACCTACAAGAATTAAACCAATAGCGGTGACCCTAGTGCAAGAACAAGATCATTCTCCGGCAAATGCTGGTAGGGTTTCCTTATTTGTGAACAAGAGTTCTCTATTAACGACTATTCAGTAATACCATTACCTACAAGAAATGAACCAACTGCGGTAGCCATTCTGCAAGAACAAGGAGACTCTTCTGTAAATGCTGGTAAATGACCCCATTTCCGAATGAGCATCCCATACTAATGGCCATTCAGCTATACCAATACCTCCTAAAATTGACCCAACACTGGCAAAGATATTGCCACTACAAGATCACTCTCCTGTGTATGTTGACATTGTAGGTCTCTGTTGCTACTGGAATATGATTTGTTGAACTTACCAATATTGATGGATCTATACTAGCACCGCCATACGTACTCATCAGGCTATCAGAATTTTCGCTGTTGGGTAAGCTTGTGTCCAGCAATAGAGAGCACCTGGGGCTTGAATTTGGAATCACCATTCCCCTCGCTTGTGCAGTGTTGCATTTGCCCAACTAGCCTCCTGAGCGATGCTACCCACAGTGGAGTCCAGCAGTTTATGACCTCTGACGTTTCTGTTACTTGTGGGTGTTTCCCACAGGTCTTGGAGCAATCTCGCGTGACTTATGTTGCTTCCTCAGTAGGCAGTTCAGGCTTACTTATGTGCCTGCGGAGGAGGGGGCGGATAACGGGGGTCCCGCTAGAATAAGTGCGTGATGATGTTATTCTCCATCCGGTTTCGGTTCGATTACCTTTTTATCAATTGAAATCTTGTTTTCACATTTATTCTCGTTACAACTGCTTACAATTCCTTTTTCCATGTGACAATTCAGCATGCACCTGCGGTAACTACATTTTGCAGCAGTTCAATCTTTCCAGCATCAGATTCACAGCCAATCACTTGCGACTCAATTGATATCGGTTGGGGTGACGGAATCAGCTAGAAGACACATCGGCAATGGAGATATGGGATGGGGATAGAAGACAGTACTAGATGGTGGTGATAGGAGTTAGGTAGTAGGAAATAGTAGTGTTCGCAATGGGTGAGGCCATTAATAGGCCGGCCTATAGGCCGTATGGCGGGCCAAGGCAGGCCACGCAGATAATTCACCTAGGCAGATATAGGCTGAATTCCGTCGGCCCGTGAAAGCCTACCAGGCCTGATAAAGGTCTATAGGACCGGTAATTGGCTTTGAGGAGGGATTGATTCTTGCCGTTGAAACTATGTTACAAGGTTTGGAAAAAGCTACTCACCGGGAGACGGGTTGGATTTAGCTTCTCTATTTTATTTTATTTTATTTTATTTTATTTTATTCTTTATTTCTATCCTTCTACAAAGTGGCGGTCTTGTCTTTTCTTTCTTTTATACGGTCGAGTGATGATGAATGAGTGAGAAGAACTTGTTCAACGATGTGAAAGAAGCTCAATAATCTGAGTGAATAAAGGACAAACAGGATGGAAACTGAATGCAAAGACACTTAGAACAAAGAGACTAAAATTTAGAATACACGATAGGCATGGCAGATACGCAAGCCAGGCTTGACCATATAGGCCAGTTTCATAGGCCAGGCTAGGCCAGGCCACATAGACTGGCTTATTAAACAGTTGGTATAAAGCCTATATGGCCTATATCTGGGCCCTGCTTGGCCTGGCTCAGGTATTTCGAGTTATGCAGGGCCCGGCCAGTCTAGATCGCTGGGAACTTTGACCTGGCTAGGCTCAGCTTTAGTTCAGCTTAGCCTACCTGGCCCATTGCAAACACTAAGAAATAGGCATTATATATATGACCTAAGGTATATGGGTATGGTATTGCTGGGACTCCAGCAATATTGCGATGGACAGAGGAACATGGGTGAGCATACGGGAAATAACATCACCCACCGGAAAGTGACACAAGCCAGAATCTGCCAAAATGAGGCATTCTGAAAATGCATAACACCACTCTCCAACCATGTAGGTAATGAACACCCCAACAAACACCATGGCACTATAGAAGAATACCCATTCTACCAATGAAGAATGTCCCTAAGGAGCGATTTGAGCAATAAAGTCTGGGGAGGAGTCAAATATTGCTGCCACTACTGATGCCTTTAAGGTCAACTAGTGAACCCTTTATTGACGACTTGCTAGTACTACGCAGACCTGATAGGCTACCCATGAAGAGCAGTAATGACTTACAGCTCTGGAGGTGAAGGCAATCATAAACAGGTGTTTTCATCAGGATGATATTAGCTTTCCCTCATATCTTGATATGGTCAAGGATATGGCTATTCATCTCAAATTTAAGAGAACTGGAGACCACCCCCCCCACTACTTGGAAAAAACTAGATCTCGTGGTTCTTGAGAAGTCATCCCAACTTGACATTAAAGCTAAGTACACAGTTGGAGCAGCAACGCACATATGCTAATGATCCAGAGGTTTTGCGAGACTATTTGGCCAGACTTGGTCGAGTAATAAGAGAGTATAGCCTGCAACAGTACCAGATCTTTAACATAGATGAAAAAGAGTTTCTTATTGAGTTGGCCTCCCAGGTGAAAGTTTCCTGTCAGTATGAACAGCATAATCCCTGGGTAACCCATGATGGGAAAAGGGAACTGTTAACTGTTATTGAGACAGTTGGGGGAGATGGAACTGTGGTATTACCCTTTTTGATTAACAAGGGTGCTAGACATTATATGGGTTGGTATAACAATTTAACAGAGAAGGAAAGCACTTACCAGTTCAGCTACTCACCAAAGGGTTGAACTGATGATCTATAAGTACTTGAGTGGTTGCAAAATATTTTCCTTTCAGAGAGTGAGAAAAGATGTGGTGGCCTCCCCTAGCTTTTAATATTTGATGGGCATAGATCTCATAAAACATTTGAATTTGTTTCCTTATGCTTTTCAAACAAGGTCTTACTCCTTTGCCTCCCTCCCTATTCTACACACTTACTTCAACCCTTAGATGTGGACCTATTTAGCCCATACCAACATTTTTATGGCCTGGTAGTTGACAACTATATTTGCTCTAGTCACAACAACCAGGGAATTAAAAAGTCTATTTTTATTCCTCTTTTAACTGAAGCCTGCCAAGCCACATTCACTCCCCATAATATTTACTAATCCTTTGCAGCTACTGGTATCTATCCACTAAATCTACAATTGGTACTTGGAAAGCTCAATTCCAGAGTTGAGAAGCGGTGTGACACTCTTGGTATTATTAAAAAGCCCTGCAGAAGCAGTGAGATACGCCACTAGGTCCTTGCCACTGGTGAGCTACTGACTACTTTCACCCTCAAAAATTTGGATTCTACTGTGAATCACCTAAAGGTCATAATGAGCTCATTGGGACACCAGATAGAGGAGGAGATAGCTTCAAATGAGCTTTGGTTGGAGCTGAGTCTCAAGCCTCAAAGTACCGATATGCTCTACAATGCAACCAATTGCAGAAAGCTCAGCAAGGCAAGAGTACTTGATGGGGCAGTCCTCATACAGCTCCAGGATGCTCATCTTGCAAAAGATGATCAAAAACAGATCTGTTTGGCTTCACAAAAAGGTATTGGAAATACCCCCTAATGAGTTCAGAAATGAGTCTCAAAGGCCAAGAAAAAACCAGCAATTCACCCTTCCACTACAGCTATACCCACTACACCAAGGCACCAGTAAAGGCAGACAAATATTATCACACTTGTGCAAACTCCACATCTGCTGGTAATCCATTTGGAGGAGGTTTCTAGCCATGAAAGTGCACCAGAAGATATCAGCAATTCTGAATAGTCTTCCATCATTGTTTTAGGCCAACCTCCACTTCCCTTTTCTCCCCTAGAACTCTCCCCATCCAGCCAACTCCTACCCACCCCTACCCTGCATATGAGCCTACATACTCACAAGTCTACCATTGACTAATGATTTTTCTTCACTTTGTATGACCTCCCCCATCTACTTGCTCGATCTAACCTCTTTTTTGTTTTTACAGCATTTTTCTTTCTTTACTCTACTTATATGTATTTATTCTATCTCTAGCATTCTCCTGGTATGTCTTTTATTGTGGTATCTTGAAATTTGAGGGCCCGGGGATGCAAATATGCTTTGACATCACCCTCAATTGCGTAATCTGAAACTGTGTCATATCCCAGTGTTCTGATACTTCCCAGTGGGTGACGTTAGTCGGTTGTTGGATGATTGTTTGAAGTTTGTGGAATAATGTTTTTCTTCTTTCGGACTGTATATATATATATATATATATATATAGGAGACTTCTCTCATTCGTATTTGAGAAGTCACACCTCAGTTAAAGCTCGTTCCCACTATATACGGATACTCTGCACTCCTGTAATGCTGCTCATAATAGATTGACAGAAAATGCGCATATGCTGTCGGTCACACGAGAATACATTACAGTACACATGTTGTTGCTCTTGTGTCACTTATCCCATTGTAAAGCTAGCCATCCAGACCAATGCTTGCTGTTGTCTATATACCGACTGCAGCTCAGCCAATTACATTGCCTGAACCTGCAGCGAACAGAATATGAGGTGGAATTGCTTTTCTTTTCTTGTTTTTTTTTTTTCTATTCACCAGGCCTTTCTTCAGCAGGACGGCCAAGGGTGCTGATTCCTGATCCCTAAGTTCTAGCTTTCGTTGCTACACTCTTTCCACATTCTCATCACAGCAAATCCCCAATCTCCATGGTACTCGAGCACCGCTAGCTATGATCGCACCCTACAACTGTCGTGGGATAAGAGTTTTATTCATCTCATTATCCAAGGTTGGGCCTCATTCCAGCATATCTCGTGTTGTTAACTTATTTCAGAACATTCAAATGCATCGGATTCAAGGATCACGATAAGCGACGATCTAGCCATCATTACAGAACATGCTGGCTACAGCTGCTTATTGTCATATTCAGCCTTAAAAACAGATTTATAGCGTCAAATATAGTGATATCTGTAATAGATCAGTGGGTATCGCGATTTAGTTGCCGTTTCCATGTCAAAAGGGATTGGCATCCTGCCAACAATATCTTAAGAATTACTGAAATCCAATCCAAGAACAACCAAAGCCTGAGTTGGAATAGGGGGGATAATAGCATTACCGGTAATGATAATGTTCGTGGTAACATGCATGTGGGCCACAATGTTACCAATTTTCTATTCATGAATCAAGGGGGTCCATCGAGAGCTGGAGACAGAGGCATTATCACCTTTTTTCATCCTAGTTTGCTAGTAAGGATCTAACGGGCTAGTAGAACCGAGTGATGCACCTAGGCTGTACTGGATAGTCGCTCACAGCAGGAATAGAATGTTTACGGGCCTTAACAGTATCATTGGGTCGGTAAAGAGGTGTTGCAAAAGTAAGAATAATAACCCGGTCGCTCTCCTGGGGCTTGCGTGCTGCAGGTATGTATTGATTACTTCGCCATACGAAGGATGTACAATGCTTGTTTAGGAAAATTCAGATTGCCCTCGAATACCTTTATCAGCACACCTAGGAGAGCGGTTGTGATATTTTCTGGGTACACGGGAGTGGGTAGTAAGGTTTAGTTGGGAGTTCGGGACTATTGCACAGAAAGTTCAGATTCCCCAGGTTAGCGCTGAAACAAATGGAGAGGGATTCTTGTCAAGTATGAAGGCATGGTTTGACGGCCCAAATAGTGCAGACTAGATCCTAGTTATGGACAATACCAACAACGGGGGCGGCTTTCTTAGCAACGACAGCCAGATATCAAAGTTCATACCAGAGGGTAAGGGTACAGTGATATTTGCTACCCGATCTCGTCACGTGCCAAGCTGGCAGGGTTGTAAAGGTATCGAAGTGGGGAAAATGGTGAGGGAAGAAGCACGGGAGCTGTTTTCAAAATGCTTCCTTAACTGGGACAGTGTGGAAGAACGAGATTTTGTAGCCATGATCCTGGACTCCTGGGTTCACCTACTACCCGCTGTGGTGGCTCCGGTTGCATTTATGACTGAGATCCAGACACCTCCCTCTATTTACTGGTCAATTTTCCAGGATGACGATAAAGGAAGGAAAAAGCTACTTTTGCGAAGGGTTCACGATATACGACGAGAGACCGACGGGACCGAAAGTATAGTGAGCGCTGAAAGGACAAGATCGGGTCTCGGCCTAGAACACAAAAGATGGAGAAGGTTCACTTCTCCGAAGGGAAACAAATGTAAAGAATGGAATCGTTAGTGAAAATGGGAACAACCACTACCAGTTGTGGGCAAAACGGCGGTCACACAGCTGGAAGTCGAATGGTCCTCGAACGGAAAAAAAAATTCCGTCGAAGGGGATCACACTTGCGAAGGAACAAAAGAAAATCGGAAAGGGGGAAACAAAAATATATTCGTGTTCGTTGTCGATGCTCCATTCGTTTGTCTCTCGTCCGTCTCTCGTCTATCTATGTAAAAACTAAGTGTAGTCGGTCCTTATAAAGGAATCCACCACACGGCAACCCACAAAAATAAAAACGTCCCGACAGTAAAACCTAGCTACAACTACCTAGGTCTATCAAATGAAACCTAACTTTTCTCTCACTAACCCCAAACCATTTTTCGCCTCTATAGCACATACCTTCTTTCCTTTGATAGAATTGCCGAACAGATGCCCTCAGCGGCGGACCTTCTACGGCTGATTTTGTGTTTGGATCGTCAAAGGATATCGGAGGTGTTACTGAGCCAATGTGGGTTGGAAGGGTCGATGATCCCGTGACATTTCGTGAGGCTATTGCAAAGTTATCGAGGTTCTCGATAGTCACGGGTGTCAAACGAGAAGGGATGAGATTTTACCAGCTTCATCGTTTAATTCAACTCCCTGTACATGCGTATTTATCGACGGAAGAGCTGGATCAATGGAAGGCCAGGGCACTTGGAGCTGTTTCTCACTTGTTCCCCCGAGATAAAAACCTAGTGGCAATATGGTGGTTCTACTGCTGCATACATTCCGCATGCACTGACAGTATCTGAAGGTTCAACTGATCCTACATCTGAAGACCCTAGGTTCTGCATGGGCGAGTACTTTATAGATATAGGTTCCTACGGTGATGCAGAGATAAAGGTCCGCCAATGTATCGCACTTCGAGACCCAGATATGAAACACGACGGGATGGTGACTATGGTCTAGGATTCTACTATTGGCAGCTGTGAGGCGGCGCCAGGGATGGCTGAAGGAATTAGAAGAAACCCTTCGCAACCAACTGAGTGTTATCGAGTAGGCTCTTGGACCAGACAACCCGCAGAACCTGGAAAGTATCAACGACCTTGCTATCATGTAGGGAGACCTCGGAGGCTGCGACGAATCAGAGAGGATGCTCCGGTATGCACTGGAAGGGAGAGAGAAGGTTCTTGGTCTAGACTACCCTAACACCCTAGCGAGTGCCGGGAATCTGGCTTGGGTGCTGCGAGACTAGGAAACTACGACGAATCAGGGGGGATGATACGGCGTGGACTTGAGGGTACGAGAAGGTTCTTGAACCCGACCACCCTGACACGGTAGAAAGTGTTCACAGTCTAGGTATTGCACTACAGGACCTAGGGATGTGTGGCAAATCAGAGACGATGCTATGGTGTGTACTGGAGGGGACGAGAATGTTCTTGGACCAGACCACCGAAGCACCCTAGCAAGTGTCAATAACCTGGCTTTAGTGCTACAAGACCTAGCGAGGTATAGCGAATCAGAGATAATGTTACTGCGTGCAGTGGAGGGGCGCAGGAAGGTTCTTGGACCAGATCACTGTAGGATGGAGGTGGAAATGGTTGTTAATGGTAGGTTGGTACAACCTATTGCCAATTGGGCAAAGCACACAGGAGTTAGTTCTGACGAAGAGAGCAGTGTCTCGTTGGTGGGCGGAAAAAGGTACTCCCGGTTGCCGGGCCATCGTGGGGTCATAGCTCCAGGTGACTGGGTCCATGGACCCCTACTAGAACACTGGCTGTCAGCCTGCTAGACTTCGACACCCTCATCCTTCCCACAGTTCGCGTTCTTTATTTACTGCTCACGTTTTTGCATCTTAATGCGTATTTTCCAAAACCCTCTACACCTCTTCACTGACGAGTACATACCAAAAAACAAACCCAATGGCCCCTAGAAGAGTTTCTACATGTGGCGGGACCTCCACACCTGCTACCAGATGTAGAGCACAAGGGGGAATACAGAACAATGCACATAGCCAACAAGCTTCAAACCATTATGGCCAACAGCCAGAACCAGCTCCCAGTACCACAGGCACAGCTGAAACCTATGTGCCCACAAGCAGCAGAGTGGAACCCAAACCCAGTATTCCCGAATATAGCCACTCTCCCCAGAGTAATGAAAGACAACCCAGCTCACTCTTAGCACTGCCAGATGCCCCAAGGCCGGAGCCAGGAACTCCGACTGCACAAAGCCAACCTGAACCACACTCCCTATCTACCACGACCTCTGATCTGCCAATTAACCTGAGCACCATGTGGGAACTTCTGCATTCACACAAAGAGGACATTGTAGACTGCATTGTTCAATGACTCCAATCACAGAGTGTAGTTTCCCATATAGACAATACCCCTAATGCCCATGTGGCACATGTCCTTGTTCAAGGCACCCAGCCCCTACAGCCTAACCCAACCCTCACCAGAATTGCAGAATTGGAAGATAAGCTAGCCCAATCAAGAGAACAAGGCCAGTGAGAACAAGTCGGCATAAGGGATATGAGAGCACTCAGTTGGTATAATCCCAGCCAACCCCTGATCCCACTAGCCAGTGACAATGCATCTGACATTGCAGACTCCATTGAAGTATTATTTCCAAGCATTGAACAGGGGATGTTGGTACAAATAATCAAGAACCGGTTCAAGCCAACAAACATCTACCAGCTATTAGTAAGGGAGAAGGAATGAGCCAAGTCTCAGAGTATGATCAAAATTGGTGGTATTGAGTTCAAGCAAACAGAATGGGATGGCAAGGAGAGTGAATATAGGATGAGCATTTTCTTTAAAGCATGGGGTGCATACTGTGGAATTTTGGTAAAGCTTGCCCCCAATACCCTGCAAGGGGACCTCACAACTGACCTCTCAATCTACACAATGAACCTGTATGACTTGTTAGAGAAGTATGCATGGGAGGTTGTTAAAGCCTATCACTTCCAATTTCACCAGAAGAGGGTCACCAGTGGCAAAAGCATATACCATGGAACTGAATAGCATCAGCTGGACAGTGAATTAATTGCCTCAAAATGCTTCGTACACCCTGCCCATAGACCCAGCTAGATGCAAAGCCACAAGGTGGTTCCAGCATCAACCTGAGGAATCAGCAAACTTCTGATTCACGAGAGCATTCCTGGCCAAGGATATATCCCTATTAGTACAAGTATCTTTGCTCCATACAGCACACCCGAATACCAGATGCACTATGGCCACTATAGCCTCTCTTCCCCTCAGAACCTGAGAGCCAACACGGGAGCCATACCTCCAACCTCGCAAGCTTGATGGAATTGGAACTACCAGGAATGGTGGTCAATACACTGCCACTACCAACATTCCTGTATCTCATGTGGTGGCAACTCTCGAGCACCACAATGTCCCTTTGGAAATACTACTGGATCACTACCATCATTGTAGACTGGTACCAATCAACATTAGTTTCCACGAACATTCTAACCACTTCTGCCCTAACCCATCATCATCACTCTACCCCTGTACATATCTCTCGCACTCTTATAATTCTAAGCTTACTGCTACTCACGCAACCTCCCTCAATATCACTACAAGACCCAATGTTCCCTCTAGCCAAGACACATATTCTCACTCGCCTGTTAGCAAACAACCACCATGCCCCAATATTCTAATTCACTATCCACTATTTACCACCCATACCAGAGCAATGCCAGCAGGCCAATTCAGAGTAGAAGGATGGACAATGCTTACAAGAGGGTTCTCTGATCACCCGATCATAACAGTAATCCTATGCATGTGTTAATATGGAGCACAAATAGGACACATGGACCAGTGTAGTGGGATTGTCATTCACCCTAACCTAGTGAGCATAGAAGACAACACCGACCTAGTCACTGCAGACATAGAATCCAAGATGAACAAAAACCAGTTAGAGGTATACTCCCATTGCACAAACCTTCCCAACTGTTACATCACATCACCACTTGGGCTGGCGGACAAGTCGGACAGTACCAAATTGTGGATCCACCACCTATCCTTTCCAGCAGGTCTCCTAACAGCTATTAATAGTGGAATCCCTGAGCACTATAGCACAATAGCTTATAGCAGAATAGAAGATGGCATAAGAGCTGTTCAACAATTTGGGAAAAACTGTATCCTAATGAAGCGGGACTTCGAGTCAGCCTTTTGGCATATACTAGTATCACTGGAGGATTCCCCACTGCTAGGGTTCCATTGGCTAAACCGATATTATGCAGAAAGGTTTCTTCCATTCGGTCTGCAAACAGCCCCCTATCTCTTCAACCTATTTGCCGAGGTCTTTCACTGGATACTCGAGGATCAGCTAAAACAGCAGAACATCATGGCAATAGTTATCTACTACCTGGATGACTTTCTGCTGGTACTCCCACATGGAGAAAATCTCCAAAGATACAGTGAAACGTTCTCAAATCTCTGTCGGGAGGTGGGACTTACAATTCAAGCTTCAAAGAACCAGGAGGGAAATGTAGTAAGTTTTGCAGGAATTGAGTTCGATACCAAGTGCACGGTAATCCATCTGCCAGAAAAGAATCTCTACAAGGCGCGCGCTATTGTCGAAAATGCAATAAACTGGAAGTCCCTGTCGCTTCTAGAAATACAAAAAATCACAGGATACCTGAACTTCGTCTCAACAGTGATTCCTCTCGGGCGAACCTTTCCGCAATGTCTCTATAACATGGAGTTATTTTTCCCACCAGGTGCCAGACACCAACAGCGGCGAATATCAAGGGAGGTGCAGAAGGACCTAGCCTGGTGGGCTGAAGTGCTATCACTAGCACCAGAGAGGTCAATAGCGAGAACAAGGTGGGAAGTTATCCGTGCATGGTGAGGTGCAGCTAGTACAAAAGGACTTGGGGCTTTCTACTTGGGCCAAAACCAAACCTATCCTGAGCGACACGCAGCATTCTCAATCGCATTTCCAACCTCTCTCGCAAAAGGCCGGGAACACATTAATACCCAAGAAATGCGAGCAGTAGAACAAGTGCTCTTGCATTGGGGGGCAGATTGGAAAGGAAAACAGCTCATAATACATATAGATAACAGAGCTGTTGTGCATGGACTAACCAATCGAACCATCCGGGGAGCGTCGATGCAAGTCCTATGGAGATGTCTACTCCTAGCCACAGAGCGTGACTTAGAGTTGGAAGCTAGATGGGTTTCCACCAAGGACAATGCCTTGGCAGATGCACTGTCACGATTAGAAAATAACAGAATTGCTGACCTCGCACCACAGTTACTATACCCCACATCCAGTCTCCCAGAACGTGGATTTCGAACATACAGGAATCGGGGTTGTCACAAGTAGCAGCCTACTACTTATGGCGTGGGCTGGCACCATCAACCCGGTGCAACTATGAAACCCCAAGATCCCGCTTCACTGTATTCTGTGCACTATCGGACTATCGGCACCAAAATGGGGGTTGCTTCCCAGCAAAAGCCATCTGGCTGATTGAATGGTTATGTTCGCTCGCGGGAACAGTAAAAGTAAAAACAATGAAGCTATACCTCGCGGGTATCAAGTCCTACCAGCTTGACCTTGGATTAGAATGCTCCGCATTCTCTGACCCTCGACCCGAGCGCACAATTCAGGGGATTAAGCGCGACCACAATGAACCGGAGCGCCGCACACGGACACCACTATCCCGCCCTTGCCTCCTTCGTATCCTGAACTGCCTGACACTACCTGACTATGACGACATCGTTCTCAAGACTGCTTTTACACTAGCCTTCGCTGGATTCCTCCGAGTAGGAGAGTTCACCTACAAGCAGGCGGATAGAGACTTGGGCCCTACCTTTCCAAATTGGTTCCTAACGAAAGGTAGTATCAGGACACGAGCCAGCGGGCGATATATGGAAGTGACACTACCTGCATCCAAAACGGATCCCTTTCGGAAAGGGATAAACCTTACAATCGCGGCAAGCCACGACAACGCATGTCCCGTATATGCCATGAAACAATTCTTTGCCATGGACACACACAGGCCACCCCATGCACCACTCTTCTGCATCGGAAGAGACAGACAGCAAGCATTCACCCGGGAACATGTTGTACTAAGACTTCAACAACTAGCCCTCACCGCGGGTCTGGGCCAGGGGATGTGGAACGGACACAGTTTTCGTAGAGGAGCTGCAACATGGGCAGCAGAGGTCGGAATTTCGGAAAGCGAAATCCAAACATCGGGCCGCTGGCGATCAGACGCATACAAGAGGCACATCGAGTACTCAAGCCGAGAGCGGATCTCCCTATCCAAGCGATTCCAGGTTACCGAACGCCCTACCCGATAGTGACACACCAGCCTGCCTCGATCTGGCGGGAGACGTTACCGACCAAACGGCAGGCCAACCCAGGCTCCCGATCGATAGCCTGCCTTGAATTGGGACACATCGGTGGTAACGATCTCCCCGGGCAAGGGCAGCAACAACCACACCAAAGCCTCCGGCAGTGGAATCTCGGTACTATGGGGCAGGCTGCTGTCTCCAGCTACATTCTCTTCTGGCGTTGTTCTTTCCATGTCACCTTGGGTTTCCTTTATGCTGTATCTAGTTTTTCCTATCATACTATCTCAGCATTGGAAAATTGGACAATGTAAATCATCGGCGATCGCTTGAGGAAGTTCATGGACATTCGCGGGCGAAAAAGCATTGTTGATGTTCTCCTGCACAACGGCCACGATACTGATTGGTTCACACGGTATTTACCTACGATTAGAGCAGCTGATCGCCTATCTCGTCCTGCTAGGCACCCATACACCAATTCCGAGTCAGCATCCCATACTAACGACTATTTAGGTATACCATTTCCTACAAGAATTGGGCCAACAGCGGAGACCACGATGCAAGAAGATCGCTCTTCTGTAAATGCTGGTAGATGTTCTCTATTTCGGAATAATAGTCCTCTACTAACTATTCAGGTGTACTATTACAACCAAGGATTGACCCAACACCAGCGACTATGGTGCAAAAACAAGATGACTCTTCTGCAAATGTTGGTAGATATTTCCCATTTCCTAGTAAGTCTCCTATACTAATTGCCATTCAGGTATTCTATTACCAACCAGAATTTGGCCAACATTGATGACATGGGTGCAAGAACAAGATCACGTCCCAATCAATGCTGGTACGGGTTCCCCCTTCCCAAGTAAGTACCCTATACTAATGACTATTCAGACATACCATTTCCTACAAGAATTGAACCAACAGTAGTGATCGTGCTGCCAGAGCAGGATGACCCTTCTACAAATGCTGGTAAGTGTTCTCAATTTCTGAATAAGGATCCGGTACTGATGACTATTCAGGCATACTGTTACCTATAACGATTAACATAACAGCAGTGGCCACAGTGCAAGAACATGATCAATCTTCTGCAGGTAGATGTTCCTCATTCCCCAATACGAGTCCTATACTAACAGCTATTTAGGCATGCCATTACCTATAATAAGTGATCTAACACTGGGGGCCACAATGGAAGAACAAAATGAATATTTTGTAAATGTTGATATTGTAGGTCTCCATCTCTACAAGATTCCGATCCTTTTTACTTACTAATATTGACGGAGCCTATACAAGCAGGATTGTTGAAGCTTTCTAAACTTATATCCAACTGTAGATACCACCTTGGAGTTGAGTTTAGTATAGCCTTTGGCTTTGCTGTGGCAGAGTTCATATATCTGATTGGTCTCTCCAGAGATGTGCCCCTAGTGTAGGCCATTTGTCAACAAAGTCAGTCATTCTCCTACATGCACTTGTTTTCCACCGGGCTTGGAGCAATGTTGTAAGCCTTATCAGGGTACCTCGGGAGACGATATTGTTTTACTTATGAGCCTGCAAAGGAGGTGGCCAATAGGGGTGCTAATGGAATAAATATGTAATAATGCTATTCTTTTATTTTCTGTTCAACTATTTTCATACCAAATTCATATCCTTGTTTTGCGAAGGGTTAGAGTAATTGGTGGTGGTCAGTTTCCAGTAATGCAACAGTGTTCGTATTTGGTTAGATACGAGCTGTAAATCCAAATTCTAACAGAGACTGTTCTCTACTATTGTGGAAGCAATGGTGCATTGTTCACTTAGGCATGTCAGTACATGATACCAATTCACATATCAAACAGCATAGGAGGTGGGGGAGGAGGAGGTCTCAGGTCATGTTAGACAAGAGTATCAATCATATACTCCCCTGCTCAGCCTGTCAAGATTCTTGTACTATAGGAGGTGAATATGGCAGGGCCTCCCATGAGGCTCTGCGCATCCTATAAAGAAGGTTTTGCTAAGTTTAGTTTAGTCCAGTTTAGTGTAGTGGTGTTGGACTCGTGGATGACCTAGGGACACATTAGGACAAATTGTGTGGGCTTCTTTTTTGAGGCGGAAAGTAATAAAATAAGGCTGTGGGAGGGAGAGCAGATCTTGGGGAACTTGATATTTGCACAACATATCAGATGTTCTATATATACAAAGGTTGTCCTTGTATAAAAACAAAAACAAGTTTCCTCAAAACTACTTCTGAGGAACAATTTCTCTAATATCACCAAACTTCTACCAAATTCCTTGAACTTGTAACTACTGAACAGAAAAGCTCTTCCTTGTCATTCTATGTCCCATCTCTTATCATCCCATGCTAAAATATCCTTGTACTTCAGCAAATATATGGTCTACTAAAACTCTACAAGCTTTGAACTAACAAATACTTCTCTTGTGATTCCATATTACTTGTTGTGACCTAGGTATGGAAACTTTGTGACTTTCAAAAGAAGGTAGGAGCCAGCCTTGTATTTATAGTATTTCATATTTCTTGACAATAATGAAGGATGATTGCCCTCCTAATACCTCACATGAGTGGTCTGCTACCATAGACATGAAGGATCAATTGCTTTATATCACTGTGTGCAACATCAACATAGCATACCCACCTAGGCAATCTCAAACTAGAGCACTCTTTTGACAATTCCGTTTTCTCTCCTTCTTTTTTTGCATTTAAAACTGGATAGCAACTGTATCCTGAATGAAGACCAGAGGCCAAGCTATCTTCCTGTCAACACCATCACCCATCTGCCTTTCTTGCACTCTCACTTTCTTTACTCCCATATTACAATATTGCTATTGACTAAGAACCTCCCAACCCAATCATGGATATTAGTACCAAAATTATGTTCTGCAGATACACATATGAAATTATCTTTACAGAGGACAAAGAGGTGGATTGAAGGACTAATCTCTAAAAATGAGGGTGAGGAATTTATATACTTATAGACATAATTCCAGCATAAATTCCAGCATAATGATTGCATAATATGAGATCAACAAATAACAATCATAAAGGGAACTCAGGCAAACTTCATACAACTTTTCCACAACATTCCAGGACATACATACATGCTATGGCAGTCTATAATGACCAAAATGGCCCCCATGCACAGATCTTGAAAATTAAAACTCAAAAATCAAAAAAACTTAAAAATGACCTTCACCCATGAAAATATTATAAGCAACAAGTTCAGGTGTCATCATTGTTATCGTTTAGCATTGTTAAATAGAATGTTAAACAACAGTGGAAGATGATATAAGTAAAAGAAAAGATAGCAATTGAACCTACTGCTTTTGATATTACTGTGTAACACCCACCTGTTCTTTTATTCTACTGATCTACAATTATCTACAGTATGATAATAGTACTCAGCCAAGTATAATTCTTGTTACAATTTGATCCAGTTTCCAATACATTTAAGGCTGCCAAAGTAAACATATAATCACTAGTAGTTCACAACAATTTTAACATCTAGAAAGGAAAATCTACAGGTAGTTACACAATGAGTGACAACCAATAACAAAGATCTTACAATACAAGACCAATAAAATATTGCATAACTATTTCACTGCTCCTTCACCCACGCCTTCCTTAAGCCATAAATCCCACTAATATTACTAGGATGTGCCACCTTCACCGCTACATATATCTTCAAACTGGACCATCCTATACTAACTGTCCTTTACCCTGGTCTACTAGATATGTGTTGCCACTAATTGACTCCAACGTCACGAGGCGTCACAAGTCATTGCGGACGTGGGTGTTTGTGCTAAGGCATACACGCTGCACATTTGCAACACTAAGGTCATTGCGCATATAGTGGACAAAGTAACTTTGCAATCTAAGTTACTCCCATTATCATTTACGCAAGACACATGCCATCTTTTTTCTTTTCTCTTCAGTACTGTATTTGCGGATATCTGATGTGCAGCAATGTTAATGTGGGTTCGTTCTTACCTGCTTACGTAATAGTGGTACTGCAATGGGCAAAGAAAGTCCTTGTGTTTCTCCTCCAAGATTTGGCAATCTTTTCCGAATTGCTCCCACTGACCGATTCCTTGATCTGTATTCAAGGCCTCACCTAGCAGGTGATTGAAGCGATAGTGCGGTCACCCAAGAAAATGGTCGATTAACCCCTCGAGGTCACAAATTCGATTGCGTAGTTCAGCGTAGGATTGCTTGTAACAAGTGCAAGAAGTGGCTCCGCTTATATACATGACTCCACTCTTAGCCAGCGAGTTATAGAAATCCCTAAGGAGTAAACGGTCTAAACTAGGAAACCTTGGCAAATAATCCCAGATATTAACAAAATCTTCTGAGACTTTCTCAAACTTTACCAAACATTCCAACCATTGCGAAGTCTCCGCGAACTGCCACTTCATCTTTGCTTTGTAAACTCTATTAACCACAATCGCCAATGGTATAATCCCTATCTCTAAATTCTAAAGTCGTTTCCCCAATGTCATCCCACCAATCCCTTTCCGTCGACGAAGATCCGCGAAATGTTATTGGTGATCACTTGGAGATCATCGGTGATTTATAGCACTAACCTCATACGACTCCACAAAACTAATCCTCTCAATAGCAGAGTTTTTCCCTCATGATGTTGTCAACTTCCAGATACATTCCAAAGTAGTGGGGTGTTTCGCACCCAGGGTTTTGAAGAATCCCCCAAAAGCCAGCGTATAAGCCACTCCGGCTCGGGAATACTCCCTGTCTTTCATGTAGACCCGCAAAACCCACGAGGATTTTGCCAAGTTTATAGTGCTCAGGACCAAGTATTAACACTCAGGTTTCTAGTACACGTTGCCACACCGTCTCTGATTCATCGGACTTCCCCTGGACACTTAGAGCCATAGGCAGATATTTGACACATCTTAGGGCCTGGGGGTGGTCAGGTCCAATAACCTTCTTTCTGCCCTCTAGTGCACGCCGAAACATCGTCACTGATTCGCCGTACATACTGAGTTCTTGTAGCACCAACGCCAAATTGTTGACATTGGTTAGGGTATCAGGGTAGTCTGGTCCAAGAACCTTCTCTTTAGACTCCAATGCACACCGAAACATCCTCTCAGATTCGCCATATCTTGCTAGGTTTTGCAGCACCGATGCCAGGTTATTGACACTCGTTAGGGTGTCGAGGTGGTCTAGTCCAAGAACCTTCTCTTGAGACTCCAATGCACGCCGAAACATCGTCTCTGATTCGTCGTACCTTCCTAGGTTTCGTAGCACCAACCCCACATTGTTGACACTGATTAGGGTGTCAGGGTAGTCTGGTCCAAGGACCTTCTCTTTAGACTCCAATGCACACCGAAACATCCTCTCAGATTCGTCATACCTTCCTAGATCTCGGAGCACCCAAGCTAAGGTCTCGACACATTCTTGTGTTGTAGGGCATTCTGGGGCGAATAACTTCTCGATATCGCTTAGTTCTTTGCGAAGCAGTTCCTCTGCCTCCCTCGGCTGTCCCTGGGACTGGCTTACCTTCGCCAATAGCAGAATCCTTTTGCAATATTCTTCATTCCAGTCATCATTCTTATCTGCGTTTAGAAGTGCGATACATTGGTGGGCCTGGATCTCTGCCTCACGGTAAAAACCAGTGTATAAAAAGTAGTTTCCCATCCAAAAACTAAGGCTTTCAACAATAGAATCAGTTGAATCTTTGGCGACTGCAAGTGCATGTGGAACCTATGCAGCGGCAATATCACCATAGCGCCACTCGATTCTATCACGGGGGAACAACCATGAAACCACTATTAGTGCGGTGGCCTTCCATTGGAGCAGCTCCCGTGTTGATAAGTACGCACGAATAGGAAGTTGGACCAAACCATGAAGTTTGTAAAATCTCTTGCCTTCACGCCTGACATCTGTAACCAACGAGAAACCCAATAACTTTCCAATAGCTAGACGAAACTTAAGGGAGCCATTGATCCCTTCCAAGCCACATTTGCTCAGTAGCTCCTCCGGTATATTTTGACGATCGAAGCAGGCTATCAACCGCACAAGACTTGCCACTTTGGGCATCTGTCTGGTTATTGGGTCAAAAGTGATATAGTATGTGCCCAGGATACCCTTGGCCATATCAACTTCTCGTCGGATGTCGCCAAAGTTTTGCAAAAGCAGCGTTGTCCTTCCTTCATGGTTGTCCTGGAACATGGACCAGTAATTAGAAGGAGGTGTCCTTGTCTTGGTCATAAAAACTGCCGCACCCATGACAGCCAGCGGAAGGTAATCCAGCGACTCCAGGATCATCGGGACAACCTTTCGGTCTTCGTCCTGGAAACTATCCCAATCACGAAAGCGTTTTGAAAACAACTCCAGTGCTTCTCCCCCGGGTATTCGCCCAACCTCGATAACTCTACACTCCTGTCGACTTGCAACCTGCAGAGATCTGGTGGTAAATATCACAGTGCACTTCTGACCCTGCGGCACAAACTTCGCGACAGGGCTCTCGTTGCTAAGAAAGTCGTCCTCGTTGTCAGCATTGTCGACAACCAGGACCCAGTCGCCACTATCCAGACCTTCAAACCACGCCTTCATACTCGACAAGAATCCCTCTTCATTTGTTTCAGCGATGGCCCCGGGAATGTAAACGTGTTGTGCAATAGTCCGAAAGCCCTGACTAAACTTTAATAGTCCACTCCCATGTACCCAGAAAACATCACACTCACTCTCCTTGGCTCGCTGATAAATGTATTCGAGGGCAATCTGTGTTTTCCTAAGCAATGTTAGTACATCCTTCCTAAGGCGAAGCAATCAATACATGCCCCGAATCCCCTAACCCCTGGAGAGCGACCCAGTTATGATCCTTACTTTTGCAATAGCCCTTTACTGCCTCAATGATACAGTTACGGCCAGTAAAAGTCCTATTCCTGCTGTAGGGAACTATCCAATGTCGCCTAGATGCGTCTCTCGATTCTACAAACATGTTAGATTTGTGCTAGCAACCATGGACGAAATGTGATGGTACCTCCATCTCTGGCTCTCAAAGGTTCCCCTTGATTTATGACTCTGAAATTGGTGATATGGTGGTGCGTGTGAGTCTCCCGGATAACATTACCGAGGACGTTATGATCCCCCTGTTCCCGCTGAAGCTTCCGTGGTTATTGGATCGGATTTCGGTAATTCTAACAAGATTGTTAGATAAGTGCCAATCGGGTTTAAAAATGAAAAGGAAGATTAATCGGGATACCCACTTACCCATTTTAAACGACGCTCTATTCAGCTTGCTGTATATCTACGTTTTTTTCGGGCGGTTGGATTTGATAATAAACCTGGTGGAGCTAGCTTGTTCGATAATTAATGATGGCTTACTCGTTGCTTATCGTAATCTGTAAAAGCTATCCTTTCGCATGTCCTGGGATAAGTCACCAACACGGGGTATGATGGAGTGGGGCCCAACCTTGGATACTGGAATAACCAAGTCTCTTATTTCGCGACAGTCGTAGGGTAAAGTAGGATCCCAGGTAGCAGTGCTCGAGTACAGTGAGAATTAAGGTTTTGCTGTGATGTGAATGAGTAAAAGAGTGTTAGCAACGAAAGTTAGACAGAAATCAGCAGCCTGGGCCATCCGGCTGAAGGAAGAACCTGAGAATTGAAAAAAGTACAGTCTTCACCGTACTCGCGACGAAACTGCGCTGGTGAAGAACAGGGATCGGTAACAAGTAATTTTTTGTTACCCTACTTTAGCGAATTCTCTTTTTGCCCGTCAAATACCCCTGTTCGTCACCAGCCCAGTTTCGTCGCGAGTACGGTTAAGACTGCATTCCACTTCATGTTCTGTTCGCTGCAAATTCGAGCAATGTAATTGGCTATTGCACCCAGGATATGGATATCGGCTTGCTTTGATGTGGATGGATCATTATTGCCCATAATTGTTAGGAATTACCAATGTAGATAGTATATGGTATAGTATCATTATTGGTGAATTGCTAAAGAATATTTTTTCCTTCTTAACCCTAATTCCTCTCCGTAATTAAATTTAGTTGAGCCTCATTTTCTCGAATTCTAATTCTGGCAATTGTGTACCTGCTTGGCTCATGGAAATTTGAAATTCACAGTATCGTCAAATACTGTAAAAACTGTAATAAACGAACAATGTGCTATGTAGTCAAGAATTCCCTACTCTGGAAAGGCGAAAAACACAGCAAAAAAAAAGGAGCCGCTCGGCCCCTCTGAGAGACATAAACAACAAAAAAACACCAGGCCTTACCAGAGGGGGGTAACTTTAAAGACTAAGACATACAGTTCAAAATGCTATGGAAATGTACCACATTGTCAAGTTGAAGTTTCGAAAGCGCCAGGCCAGTTTATCCCAGACACCGTGACATGAGAAATCTTTCTCCAAGACAAGTTCGTGTACCTACCAACAACTCTCTCTTGACGATTTTTGAGAATGTCAGGTTTTGCGTCTGCTGTAAGAGCGTACGTGAATACACGCCAAAGTTCAACTGGTAAAAATAAACAACATTAGACTGATTCTAATTCAGGGAGGCTAAGTTCCGAGTTCGCACCCTACCGTATATCGAACACTCTCACAACACTGAAATGTTGGCAGAGCGATGGGACAAAGAACACAAATACTGTGGAGAAAGAAGATAGTACTTTCCAAATATTCAAAGATCTTAGAAAAGCCTTTCTGACTATACGGAGGACTCAGGCTCTATCGCATATTGTGCCCAAAAAAAATGAAAACACCAAGTGGAGTGGTAACCATCGCAAGGTAGGCTACACAATGCCAAACTTGTCTCAGACATGGTAAATGGGTCTCTGCGACAGTTTTTACCACCAGCGAGTTCGCTTCTTTTTTTCTTTTTTTTTCTCTTTGACATCCCCCGATATTCGGTGGAGGCTGTTGAGTAACGAGATTCATCAAATTTATGAGCCAGCCAACTTTCCAATAGCACAAGCATGGCCAATAGATATAACCATCACCTGGATCTGATAAGCGAAAGCAGCGCGTAGCAACCAGCCATTTGGCCTCTGGTTGGGTGAAGGTTCTCGTGGCCATTTGCTGCTTTAACGCACGTGAAGGTTGTATCTATTGACCCCCTCTGGATTCCATTGCCCAATCACACCCAATCACAGCTGGTCAACCACGCCAGTCTCTACTGTACAGTACTGTATGATTGCTATAGTAGGGGTATTCAAAGTTAAAAAGTGGGACTTGGAAGTGAAAGTAAGAGGTGGACCTTGGATTAGGGTACTTTAGAGAATGAGCCAATAGGGTTGATAGAAACAGGGTAACATATTTGAGAGCCCCATCAAAAAAAAAAAGTGTACTGAGAAACAAAAAAAGGTGATATCCGTTTCAAGGCACCACTGAGAAACGAAACCCGGGGTCAATCGGCTTCAAGACACCTATAGGAATTGGAACGGACAGCGAAGGAAAAATACTCGCAGGGCAGTCGAGCAGAGGGGAAGAAGGACACTTCTCCAACAAACAGGCCGAAAAAAGGGGAATCGTAAAGGCAAGGGAGAACAAACACTACTAGAAGTGGCAATCGCCGCACGCACAACTAGAGGTCAAATTTATTCGTCCGAAGTGAAAATATAATTCCGTCACTGGAATTGCTACCGAAGAAGAAACACAAAAAGAAATTCGTAAAAGAAAAAATAAACCCGTGTTCCCGATCCCGATGTCCCGATGTTCGTCCGTTGTCCGTTGTCCGTTGCTCTCTTTTCTCCTTTTCTCCTAGTTTTTTCTTCGTTCCTCCTCCTGATGCTTGCCCCGCCTAGCTACCAATTCCCTTGCCAAGCCATCAACGGAGCTAACTAGCAAACAAACATTTCCCCTCTTCCACTACATGTCCAAACCCTGACCCTCATAATTAATGGTATAAATACAATCTCAAACACTAGTGGCCAGCCGGGTAAATGGGGTTACCCTCTTGTACAAGTAGCAGTTTTCTTAATTAAGTGCTTAACTAGAAACCATCCATAGAAAAATCCTTTTTTATTACACACCTCCAACCAGCAACACAGTTGAGTGATTCTTTTCACCACCATCACCAACCAAACTTCTACCATCGCCACAGGTTCAACAGCTTTCATACGTTTGACACCATGCAGGACCTCTATGATGAATTGTGGGGAAAACAGCTAAGTGTCATCGAACCTCGCACATTCTCCATTCCCCAGCCACAACGCGGCCTCTGTCCAGGATATATGGTCGACCTTAAGGAGATAAAAGCTGAGGCCTTTCTAGATCCGGAATTCGCAAAAGGAAAGGAGGAGCAAGTGTTCCAGGTGCTTAAGGTTAGGTCAGAGCTTCCTTGTGGAATGAATCAACTTCTTGTACGTCAAGAGTTTGAGGCAATCAAATGCGAACTAGTGGAGGTCGAGTTGGAAAAATGGACTGACGTCAACCCCGAGACTAGGATGCCAGCAGTGGGGTTCAATCTAGATTACCAAATAGCTGGTCAACCCGGTTCAGGTGCATAGTATTTGCATTAGTCCTTTTCTAGACCCCCCCTCTGACTAATGGAAAGGAAAATCTTTTTTTCTTTCTTACCTCCTGGTGCTCAGGATTCTGGCAGGTCAACCAACTGTTTTTCACCGTAATGACAGCTGTTGCTATTTGTTTGATAGCGATTCCAAAGGCAGCAAGACTGATGCCGATTCCCTATTCGACCTCCCCAACAATCAAAAGAAGGCGCTTTGGATCCTGATGGACGAGAAGCTTGAAGATGCAGGATGGAATGACAAGGGCCACAGTTGGTTTGTGGTGCAGGCGGCCTCGCCAAAGAAGGTACAAAAGTCCAGGCAGTGAGAGAAGGATAGGAATGTTGGGTTGCACTATATGAGCAACTGGGGATGGGGTGAGATTGTAGCTGCTTTCAGGTACTAGTCCCTTCTTCCTGCTAAGCAAGACACCAGCTGACCAAACTGTCTCATAATAGTCTAGCAAAGCCCAAGCCCCCTACTGCACGCCAAATAGCAATGCTCTTCACAACCTTCACATGTTTGGGCCCCATTCCCAGGACCTGCTTAGAGTCAATCTCTATGAGGAATGACAATGCCTATAATCGTGACCTCAAAACCTACCTTGGCCATGTTGATCACGAAATAGATACATTCATTCTGCAGGGCGGTTACCTAATGGTAGAGGGTACCGTACATCAGGAGGCTTCGCACAGGATAGCTATTATGGATCCTAGCAATGATGGGCTGTCGTATAAAGCGCGAATCACTACGAGATAGATTACACACAGGGTCTTCGAGAAGGCACACAGGAAGTCACAGCTGAATTGTTTCGAGCTCTACAAACAGCTCACCTGCCAAGATCCACTGCAAAGCGCGGCTGCCTGGTTTTTCGAGGGATATGCCCATGACTGGTTCGGAAAGGGCAGATCTTTTGAGGCTGATAAACTTCCGGTCAAAAACAACAATACCCACCTAACATTCACGACAAATCGGTCCAAATCCTTCAATTATTTCACCAATACCGACGACTTAGCCAAACAGGTTCGAGTGAAGGGTGGCCAGGGGATCGAACGAGATGCGATCGGAAAATATTTCCTCCCTTATAACACCAACTTCGAATCGGTTGATGAACTTGTGTTTAGTGCTTTGGACACATTGATTCTATTGCAAATCATCATCGCCAACAGTCATCCTATCAGACTACATGGGGTGAAGAGCCTTTATGAATCATTGCCGGCTACTATCAAAAATATACACATTGTTTTCGTTATCCCGCAAGACCACATAAGCAAATACGTGAGTGCTCAGAGTGCGCCAGAAGCTGGAGATGTTAAGCCAGGGGCAACGGACCTGATGATCAATCAGTTCCGACTAGTTCTCACAGAGGAGACAATTCAATCAATGGCTATTATTGGGCATTTCAAGGTATGGGATTGGGGCAGGGATGCGGATGAAAATAGCAGTAGAGACTATGATGGGGGAGATACGGCGATGGGTGGTACACAATAAGGTGAGATATAGTGTGTGTGCAGGGCACTGTGGAGCCTGGTTTGTATTGGTGCAACATTCATGTTTTGTGGAAAACGCTTTGGCAATTACCCCTTTCCCTTTTTCACCACGCCTAGCACCGTTTAAAGTACACCTTTTTCCTTTTCTCTTTTTTATCCTTGAGGAGACATAACCCCTGCAAGAAAGAATATATTTTCTTGTAAACACGGGAGCATAAAATTCACCTATGTGCATATCGTTTGTTCACAGCAAAATACAACCTATTATAGCTGCAGTGTCATCTGTTTGTAGTGTGATTTTGTCTGTCACGTAACAAGGTTATTTCCTTGTCCTAGGGGTTTTATTTGTTTGACTTTCTTTCTACCTCTTGAACTTTAGTCTTCGTCACATACATTTACTAGTAACTTTCATGCCCACCCTCACCTCCCCTCGAACAGCCTGAGATGCAGTCAATTGCACAATACTGCGGTTGGGTATCCTACTGTTACCAAGAAGCTAGAGTAGTCAGTGGCTTGTATAGTTTAGCTGGAGGCATCACACGGTACAGCATTATTATTGGGGGATAGTTGACCTACCGGCCTGGGTGGGTACATGAGAGATAAGGTTGATATCAGTGCTCCGAACTGTCCAGTCCGTACTTTAACTTACACAACGATACCCTAGTTCAAATATGGGAAGGATTCAATGTCCTATAGGCCCTGTAGGGTGTGATAGATGTTCGGTGAAGTTTTGGATCAGGTGATGGATGATCTACCATATAGACATATCTTTTCGACACCAATAGGCATTTTCATCGCTAGTTTTCTTGTGGTTTCTTCTCGTGACTTCTTCCCTATTCTCTCGACTCCATGACCATACTCGGGTACCTTCTTCCACTCTGGCAGGATTGTAATCCCGCTTTGAGTGTGTGCTAGTTTGGCAGTGCCTTGGTTTAGCTAATATATTTTTATTGAACTACCATCCCCCGTAATACCTGGTGCTGCCGAGACTCCATAGGCAGGGCCGGCAGCCCACTATACAGTTCGCCCTCCTGGGCGGTTTGGAACACTGTTCAATCTAGAAATCGACTAATATTATGATCTTATTACAGGAAGCCCTGTCAGTACAGGATATCTCTTAACCTTTATGGTAACCCGTGAGTGGCCCCAGTTTACCATCCCCGCCCCCATTGTGCATTATTTATTGACCCCTTGCCACAAATTTGTATCTAGGACGCACAAGATCTGCATACCATGCACATCCAAGGCATGATCCTCTTGTAGTCAAGGGTCAGTCCGGCAACAGTTGTGTTATGTCCCGCTTTTTTTTTTTCTTTTCTTTTTTTTTTCTTTTTTTTATTCTTTTTTTTATTCCTTTTTTTTTATATATATAGTGAATACTTAAATGTCTTACAAACTGTGAAATAAATTAAATTGCTGGGGTGGGTTTATTGTTGGAGGCCCCTCATCTATCCAACGTTTACTGAATTAATATCATACTGCTTTTCTGTATACATTATGCTGCTCTCTGTCCTAAACATTCATTTTGGTAAGTGGTATGATACCTGAATCAGGAGGTAGCAATTTGTTAGATATTAGTGGAGGTGGTTTACCATGGTTCTATTACTGATATCCTGGCATTTTTAGAACTTGATCACTTTGCATCAATATTGCCCTTAACAGCTATAGCATAGTGACTCCAACCTGACCCATAAAACATATAGTTTGGTATAAGACTGTCATCAGTCAGATATCTTGCTCAACTAAGTGTAGGATAGCAGTACTGTAACAGGTGGTAACCTGTATGAACTAAGTACTATAGGGACCAGCAGTATGTTATGGGGTAGCCCAACTATAGAAGGTAGGTGTTGGTCTAGGCTGTATGCTTCTTGAGGTAAGGTAAGGTAAAGTAAAGCAAAGACGAAGATCATCAAGGTAGGCTCAGATAGTTGTGTTCGTAATAAGTTTCTTCAAGAGTAAATAATAAATATATTAATAAGATCTCTTCTCCGTTGCTTGATGTTTCTAATAGCTAGGAGTACCTCGATATTTATATTCTGCGTCTGGGTTATCACAGGCTGCAAACAACTCCCATACTATCCAAGTACCTCCGTCGAAAACCTTTTATTTTTCCTAAGTGCAAACACTCCTGACCCTGAGAATATTTGCCTTGCTCAGCTTCGATCTCTCCAAACTCCTATTTGTTTCTGAGGGTGCGAACACTCCACCAGTAGGTAGTCTTCGATCTCTTTGCTATATGAACTTAATTTGAGTATGCCGCCCTAATAGCAACTATGCCAATGGTTCTGCCTCAAAATATAAAGTGATCAGCTTTAATGAATGAGCACGGCTATTATATTGCATATTTATGCATTGCAAAGCCCATCGGATATGAAGGTCCTTTGGCTGGCGATCGAGCCAATAGCTCATCGGGCAAAACTCTCTCATACCGATTCTCGAGTAGACCCTCTTGGGGTACTACTTCTTTCAAAGCAAGAGGCTCAGCTCTTATGGCTACCCTTTGGTGCCATAAGCTCGCAATATTTGGTCACTAATGGTTTCTTCCCAAATTGTCCCATTACTTATCAGCCATAATATTTAACTGCTAATGTACAGGATAATAGCTCGCTCAAAACCTAACAAATTCCTTCAAGTCACTTCTCATCAGTCGCCAAAGGTGCCCTCTCATATATCCTACAGACAGCATCCGGTCGGACGGACGGCGACGACGTATATAGTGTTATGCTGAAGGTGTCATTTATTGTTGTTAAAGTGTTGGGACACAACTCGGCCATAATACCGTGATGACGCCCGGTCCCTACATGTGGGCTGTAGGGGTATGGTAGAAATAATCCTGAATAAAGGCCGGGTAACTTTGGCCCTTTTTCCCATATGCTTAACACAGTAGTCCAGCTAGTGTTCAATTCCTAAGAGAGACTAGAGAGGTAAGGACAAGGTCTTAGAAGAAGCAAAGTGGAAAGGAACAAGAGAATTGCCCTTCAACTAAGTATATTTCTTATCTAGGTTCTGTCTAAAGTCTGATGGTTCCTGCTAGTTATGAAGCCTGTCTTAAATATATGATTTCTTCTACCAAAGGTAGAGGTTCCTGAAAACTTACAATCACTGTCATTACTGGTAAGTGCATACTACTAGAATCTTGTAATCTTACCACAATCCTAAAAAACCTAAGGTAATCCTTAACCTAAGCCTCATTTCTACTACTGGTATATATGAAAATTCTTTTCCTTGGAATCCCTAGGGCAAAGCCTTACTGGTACAAAAGCATAACTAATACAATCATAAACAAGTTACCTGAATCCTAATGATACTGGTAGTAAAACAATCAAACCCTCGAGATAAGCAAGAACAAATGAAATAATATAACAAGAAAAGGATAAGCATAACCAGTATACAGTTGTGAGAACATGTACACATATTACATTCCCTCAATCTAAAACACTATATACTGTAGTCTAAGTCCTCTTACTCATTTCTATCTATGTATTAAAGGAGAGAGTCATCATCAGTACTGAAGGAATCTAATTTCAAATACCTAGAGTCATATTCTTCATCATTATAAGGTTTCCAAAATTCATCAGGTACAGGTCCCACTACATAGTGGGTTTCTGGGACCACTATTGGTTCCTAAATCATCTTGACATAGTATGAATTGATCTTTGGTAGGGGGGCCACTGGGTGGTTTGTAGTTTACTATTCGTGGATGATTTCCAAAGAGCTCTCCAGGTTCTTGATGGGTTTCCAAGAATTGTCAGTCCTTTCATATTCTTTCCAGTACAGCAAGAATTGATTTCTGTTATTCTGGTATCTGTAATGGAGGATTTACTCTACTTCCAATTCTTCTGCATTATCAATGATGATAAGTACTGGCTGATCTATTCTTCAAGATGTGAATCTGTCTGGATCATTTTCTTGGTAATCCTTGTGCAAAAATACAGGGAAGAAAGGTTTCTACTACTCTATTGCCCTGGGTAATGCAAGCTTGTAGTTATCAGTATAGACATCATGTTCCAGTACCTTGAAGGGGCCAAGTCATCTGGGTTCTAGCTTCCTTGATTGTCCAGGAGTAGAGGTGTAAGGTCATCCTCAAACCAGTACTCTAGTTCTAATCTGAAAGGGTCTTCTCTGGGGTTTGTGCTACTTGTCTGCTTGTACTGTTTGCCTGCATGTTTCATGCTTCTGTGCTATAGGTACTTCTATTCTTGTTACTTCATGTATGTTGAATATCTCATCAACAGCTGGTATCTGGTTAGCTAATAATTGAACTGGGTTACAGATATTCTATGGCTATTCATAGAGGGCCTGGTAGGGTGAAATACCAAAGAATTCATGAGGTATGACATTTATGGCTGCCACTATAGAGAGGAGAACTTAGGATCTGTTGTTTTGTCTTTTGTTGATAAAGTTTCTCATCATTAGTTTGAGGGTGCAACTGCTTTACTCTACTTGGCTATTGGTTTAGTGATAGTATTGGGTCACTATCTACACCTGAATCATCAATGATTTCATCATTTGAGACCAAAACTTAGAGGTAAACTAAGAGTCCTGGTTGTGTATTATGCTAAGCAGGAGGACATGAACATCAAAGATAGTCTTTTGAAGCTTCTTGAATGTCTTCTCAGAGGTGGCAAGGTCTCCAAGGTGTACTAAGTCAGTGTAAGATATGAACCTGTCTATGATAACCATGATAGTATTATATTTATTTGATCTGGTGAAGGGTCCAGCAAAATTGATAGCTAATGACTGGTATGCTTCGTCAAGCTCTGGGAGTGTGAGGGATCATCTGGTTGGGAGGGTAGTTGGTTCATTATTGATGTGACATTGGTCACAGGAGTGACAATAGGCCTTGAAGTGCTGCCGCATCTGTGGCCATCAAAAGAAACAGGCTACATATTTGTTGCTTTTATGGGCTGAGAAATGCCCAAATTCTTTATGAATTTTTTTAAGAATGAAATCCTCATGGCATGCTACCTTTCCCAAAGGTCTCAAGAGGATATAGAAATTAGAATACCTATTAGTATTGTGAGCAATGAGTAGGCCATCCTGGATAGAATAGTGTAGTTTGTTGCTGGTCTCCTAGACCCTGGCAAAGAGCAGATCAAGCTTAAGTGCTGTGATGACTTGGGGGCAGAAATCACCTAAGAGTTTTGTATGAACTGTTCCCAAAATCATGTTCACTTTTTCAGTTACCTGATGGCTCCAGAAGGGTTCACTATAGTGGAGTAAAGAAGATGAAGCTAGGAAGGCATCTGGTAACTAATCAAGTACTAATTTATCTGTTAACCTTTCATGGTCTGCTATGAAACTTGAAGTGTGGAGGTAGGAGAGAAGGAGAAGTCCATGTAGTGAGTGGAGGTGTACTCAGTAGTGAGAGGGAAATGATTGCACCCAAAGGTTTTCTTCCCATGTTCTTCTTGCTCTGCTTTCGCTTCTCAGGATCCCTAGGAAAGTAGCTTACACCTTCCTTGTCAGATTTATGTATTTCACCACCATCATCATAGCATGTCATCTAGGTAGTCACTACATGTGTCAACCTCTACTTGAATATCTTGGAAAGTGTAAGTTCATCTCCCCAGGAGTTACCTTTGGTGATAGAACTATCAGGACTGTCATTACTCTTGAAAGGGTTTCGGCTACCATCCTTCAAGTTTCATTTCTAGGACTAAGTAACTACATTTGCTTGAATAGTATTTATAACAGGTGGTAACCTGTATGAACTAATACAATAGGGATTAGTGGTAGGTCAGCTAGCATTCAATTCCTAAGGGAGACTAGAGAGGTAAAGACAAGAAGGTCTTAGAAGAAGTGAAGGGGAAAGAAAGCAAGAGAATCACCATTCAACCAAGTATATTTCTTCTCTATGTTGTGTCTAAAGTCTAGTGTTTCCTGCTAGTCAGGAACCCTGTCTTAAATACATGATTTCCTCCACCCAAGTTAGAGGTTCCTAAAAACCTACAACCGCTGTCATTACTGGTAAGTGCAAACTACCAGAATTCTGTGATCCTACCAGAATCCAAAAAGCCTAAGGCAAACCTTCACCGAAGCCTTATCTCTACCGTTAGTATACATGACCATTCCTTCTCTTGGAATCCCTAGTACAAAACCTTGCTGGTACAAAGAGCATAACTAATACAAAATATAACAAGTTACCGGGATCCTGATGATACTAGTGGTGAAACAAACAATCAATCAAAATAAACAAGAACAAACGAAATAACATAACAAGCGAAAACATAAGTGTAACCAGTATACTGTTGCTAGAACATGTGCACATGTTACAGTATTGAATATATAATCAGGGTTTGCTCTGAGTATCGAGTCTCAGGTAGTAAGGGTTGGGGAGTGCTGGCTTTCTGCTGAAGAGTACATATCGCCATCAGATTCTAAGCTGTAGGATGCTGAGGAGATGTAATTGGTTCGAATTTCTAATGCTTTAGTGCCTGGAGTGATCTGGGTGTCATGATATTCAGAGTTGGGATCTTGGAGGATTATATCATAAGCTAAAGACCCATTTTCATGAATTCTGAATAGGTAGTTTTCTAGGAAATTCTTTGCTCATAGCATATACTGGATAGAAAAATTGAAGCAGCTAAGATGCATTAGCCACCTTTGCTGCCAGTAGCTTAGATTCTTTTGGGTCATTAGTTTAGTTAGACTTTCATGATTGGTAACTATAATGAATTTAGTGTATGACAACAGGTGTGCAAAGGCTACTACAGCCTCAACAATTGCAAGAGCCTCCTGTTAGTGTGTAGGATGATTGCTTTGGGAGGGTATCAACTTTCAGCTATGGAAGGCTACCAGTCTGGCCTCTTCCCTGGTTGCTCCTTTTCCTACCTATGCACTAGTTCCAGTAGTAGATGCATTGGTAAATAGTCATATCATCTCAAGTTTAGCATAATTTATTGGTTGCAAGTACTGGTGCTCTTCTGCAGCCTTTTTAACTGTATAGAATAGAGCTTCCTACAGGTTAGTCCAAAGTCATTCTGCATTATCAGTAATTGCTGTTAGTGGAACTGTAATGCTGGCAATGTAGGGTAGGAACTGTGAGATATAATTAACTATTCTATTAAACCATTGGAGTTCCTTCTTATTTTTTGATTTGGTCTAGTCCTTAACAGTCTTTATCTTTTCCAGTGCTAGTTGTATACCATTATCATCAATTATATGACCCAATATTTCGAGCTCATTTGCAAAGAAGATACTCTTCTTCAAGTTTACATATTGCCTTACCTATTCTAGCTTCCTGCTGACTGTTTTAATATGTTCCACATAGTTCTGGTATGTTTCACTGGATATGAGAATATTATTAATGTAGACCTAAACAAAAATACCTAATTCATCTGAGAGGTTGTTTTCCATAATCCTCATAAATCTGGCTAGTGCATTTGTGTTTGCTTACATCATTACTCTACATAGAATTTCTCCAAAGGGTATCTTCATTGTATTGTATTTCTTGTCATCTGGGTAGACTCTAGTCTGAAAATAGGTATTGCTGAGGTCCATCTTGCTTCTATATTTTGCTCTGCCTACAGCATTGATTATTAGCCGTTACTTAGTTATCAGTAAGTAGTCTTTAATTGTGTTTATATTCCTTTGCAATAGACCTGCTAGTGGCCTTATGCTGCCATTTGGTTTGCCTTGCACAAACATGCTTGACCTACCAGGTACTTCTGCTCTGTAAATATCTCCTGCCTTCCATTGCTTCTTGATCCATCCATTGAATAATGGTAGAACCTTTTCTGATATGATGTAGTTTGGCATTTTTGGGTAAAGGCTGGGGTCTTTTAAGCCGATCCAATAGTCTTTGTACCTTCTTAGTCGCATCATGGTAGGTACTTCATTGACAAATACCTTAAGGAATATCACTAGAAAATCTAGTTCTTTTTCTACTTTTGCCATCACTAATCTTAGCTAAGTAGACTATCCATCACAGTTCACTGCTACTTTGTAGTCAGGAAAGTATAGACTGTTTTGCCTGTAGTCTATCATAGCTCCACACTTGACAAGATCATTGATGCTTAGTAGGACATCATAATCTGAAACTAGGGTGACAATTATCTCAACTTTCGGTATTTTCAATTTCCCTATCTGAATATCGACAGTACTATTATAGTTACTACTTGATCTCAATCCTTTAACTGTCATTTTTAGAGTAACTGAGCACTTGTAACAGGTGATAACCTGTATGAACTAAATACAATAGGGATCAGTGGTAAGCCAGTTAGCACTCAACCCCTAAAGGAGACTAGAGAGGTAAAGACAAGAAGGTCTTAGAAGAAGTAAAGGAGAAAAGGAATAAAAGAATCACCATTCAAGTAAGTAAATTTCTTATCTATGTTCTGGCTAAAGTCTGGCAGTTCCTTCTAGTTAGGAAGTCTGTCTTAAATACATGATTTACTCCACCCAAGGCAGAGGTTTCTGAAAACCAACAACTACTATTATTACTGGTAATTGCACACTACTAAAATCTTGTAATCTTACCAGAATCCTGAAAGCTCAAGGCAATCCTTCACCCAAGCCTTATCTCTACTACCACTATACATGACCATTGCTTCCCTTAGAATCTCTTCGGCAAAGCCTTATCAGTACAAAGGTATAACTAATACAGACCTAAACAAGGTATAGGAATCCTAATAATACTGTGAGTGAAACAATAAAGCAACCAGCATAAGCAAGAACAAATGAAATAACATAACAAGGAAAACATAAGTGTAACTAGTATACAGTTGCCAGAACATGTATACATGTTGCAGTACTTCTAGAGCTGGTAAGGGATTTTATATGTGATGACAAATTGGTTGATTATCAAGCTTCTACTGATAGTTCCTGTATCTACTAGGACTCTTACTTGTTTGCCATTAACTAGCATGTTGAATTTGAGAGCTTAGAAGGGCACATCACGGTTGTCAGGTACCCAAACATTTGTTTTTTTTCTAGGTCCTTACAGTATCTTGTCCATCCACCTCTTATGTTGAGTCCCTCTCTAGCTCATATACCTCATTACTGCTATTGGTATCATCCTCTTTGATCCTGACATGGTTGGTTTTAACCTCTTTCTTGGGACAGTCATAGGCTATATATCTACCTTCTCTACAGTAGAAGTAAGCTCCTTCCTTTTTCTGTGATCCGGTCCCTTCTTGCTAGGTTTCTTGTTCTACACATAAATTGTGTTTTTCACCAAAGCCTTACTTTTTCCTCTTGCTTTGCTACTTGTTACTTGGGCAGATTGATATTCTTTCTTTGGTTTATTTGACTTGTTGCCATAGGCTCTAGTTTTATCTATAGTAGCATCATATCTTGCTGCAATCTATACTATCTGATTCCAAGTGTCTGTTTCCCTGATTTGTGGTTCAATATTTCTTCTGAGATGAGAATCCATTGCATCTAGGAAATGCTGCCTTTGTGTATAGTGTAAGATAGATTCTCTATGAAGGATTGCTCTTAAGTCTTCCAATTCCTCAGCAATCTTCAATATCCTTTCTGGTTTTTCTCCAGTAGTTTGCAATACCTTCTGCTACTGCTGGTATAGGTCATCTGTATTCATAGATTCTTCAAAAGAGCTGCTTGAATCGGTTCTGAAAGGTCTCAAGGGTAGGTGTATCTTCATGCCAGTGCTCAGCAAGTAATATCATGTATGCATTATGTGCTGATTTTTCTATATAGGCTCCATAGTAATCAATCACATCTGGTGTATCATCATTGATGTTATGCTTTGAGAGGTACTTCTTTACTTCTCTAAACTACTTCTTGAGTCCATTGGGTTTCAGGTCTTCTCCTTCTCCACTGAACTTCAATGATTGAGGGAGCTTGATTTTTGACCTTTGTACTGGATCATCTATTCTTGTTCCTCCTAGTGGTGATGCTGGATCTTCTGGAGGTTTTGAACCTTCTAGCTGTTCATACTTGCCTTGTGGTGTTTCATGTTTAGCTAGTTTGACTGGGAATTCTAAGAATACTCCTAGACATGGTTTTTACTCTCTGGATACTGAATGACTTGCTGCTTAGCTTGCTAACTGAGATTGAACTCTGCTTCCAAAGTGTGTACTCAATGGTCTTTCAGGTCTATACCTGGTCTCTGGGCTATAGCTTCTTGCTGCTCAATGTAGGATCTGTTCTGCTGTGAGTTCCTCCTCTGAGTCTGTATGTAGGTGTTCTAGTTGTAAAGTACTTTCAGCTTGTACTGAAACTTCAGTTTCTGACTCTGAGTTACTGTCTATTCCTAAAGGGTTCTGGGAAAACCCTAGCCTGTGACGTGGTCTGGATATCCTTCCAGACTGGGTCCTTCAATGACCACTCTGTTCTGTAATTGTGAATGTAGCACCTGAGCTGGGAGTGTCTTTCCCTGCTACTCCTTCTTCAAACTACTTATCGAGATACATGGAGGTTGATCAATCCTACCTGGTGTTCTCATTTCTGAGAACCTGTAAGTACCTGCAGAGGGTTTACTTACCTGCTGAGGTGAAAAAAATATAACAGGTAGTAACCTGTATAAACTAAGTACAATACAGATTAGTAGTAGGTCAGCTAGCATTCAATTCCTCAGGAAGACTAGAGAGGAAAAGACAAGAAGGTCTTAGAAGAAATGAATTGGAAAGCGGAGCAATAAAATTGCTATTCAATTAAGTATATTTCTTATCTAGGTTCTGTCTGAAGTCTAGCAGTTCTTAGTAGTCAAGAAGTCTGTCTTAAATACATGATATCCTCCACCCAAGATATATGTTTCTGAAAACCTGCAACCACTGTCATTGCTAGTAAGTCTACACTACTGCAATCCTGTGATTCTACCGGAATCCTTCACCCAAGCCTTATCTTTACCAACAGTATACATGACCATTCCTTCCTTTGGAATCACAAAGGTAAAGCCTTGCTAGTACAAAAACATAACTAATACAAACATAAATAAGTTAACAGAATCCTAATGATACTAGTAGTGAAATAATCAATCAAGCAACAAAAGCCAGAACAAACAAAATAATACAACAAGGAAAACATAAGCATCACTAATATACAGTTGCTGAAATATGTATACATATTATACCCATTGAATCAGCAACCCAAAATATTCTACAAATGATAGTATTAGAAATAAAATACTTCAGGAACTACTACACTAAAGAAAACCAAGCACATCACTTCTCGGAAGAAGTAGAGACCTATAAACTTCAGGAAGAAATTGGCCATTTTACTCTTGACAATACAAGTAATAGTGATACAGTTATGTGATACAGATAACATTACCTACAAAATACAGAATGTTATTCGATTCAGTAACCTGAAGGCTCTGATGTTTTGGCCACATAATTAATTTTATTATTAAGCCTTTTTTGTGAGGTAAAGATCATAAAGCTTTTGAGATTAAGGTAATTATCAAGTACTTGAGAAAGAGTAGGAAGAGTTACTTGCTTGACACAAAAAAGGCCTTTTAGACAAATTATATAATCTCCTAGTTTACATTACCCAATTACTATAATACTATGATAGATTTAAAGAGAAAGTTAAATAGCTGCACCTATATATGACCCTTTTTAACTCTTATCGATGGCAATGAGACATGATAGGGAGTGGATTAAAATTCAATTATTCACACCTTTAACCTATAGAAAACTTTAAAGGACTTTGTTTCTTCAGCAATCTAGAGGAATGAGAATAGTGAACAAGCTGAAACTCTTGATATAATAGGTACAGGTACTCTGTATACAGGATTTATTTTATGATTGTTTGATATGATATTTGGTTGGTTTCAAGATGTATTGTTTGATACTATCTTTATTTTATATTATTATTTAATATGATATTTGTTTGTTTCCAGAATGTATCATTTGTTAATATCTTTGTTTTATGATCATTTGATATGATAATTGTTTAGTTTCAAGTTGTATTGTTTGATACTATCTTTGTTTTATGTTATCAGTTAATACAATACTTATTTGGTTTCAAGATATATAATTTGATAATATTTTTATTTTATATTATCATTTGATACAATATTTATTTAGTTTCAAGATGTATTATTTAATACTGTATTTATTTTATATTATTATTTGATATGATATTTGGTTGGTTTTGTTTATTTATTTCCACATACCAAATACTAGTATTCTCACTAGTGATCATACTCCTCATGTACATTTATGCAAAGATGAGATATATCAGATCTCAACCAAAATTACCAATGAGCTGAACCAAATGATACATGAATATGTTTAGCTACAGCTCTATTGGTCACAACACCTTTTCTGTATATTGGAAGAAGTAAAGAATTAGGTTTCATTTGTTATATATTTCATTAGATTGTTATGATAACAAGATTAATAGTAGCAGGTAGGAGGGCTTTTTTAATATGTTATATTATTTGCTTATTAATGTTTTGGGATATCATACAACTAATGGTAATTCAGAAAGCTGATATGATGATGATATATTAGGTTTCTTTATAGTTCTTTATAGTTTGGAACTAAACCCTTTTGGTAATAATTATGTGAGTACTTTAAGTTTGTACATATACTTATATAATTGAGGAGACTGGTAATGGATATATAAGTCAGGAGTTTTGTTATATTAGTTAGTTTCCTTATGCAATCACTTATATACATAAGCTACTACTTAGTTCATAAACTATAGTCCCAATATACATTTAACCTATAGCTCAAAGGGTGAGAAGCAGGCTCTGATTGGTGTTTCAGTAATCTTGTGAATAGTTATATTATTTGATTGAGAATATTGCTTGATTGAGATATCTGTAGTCTAATACAGTAATATTAAGAGTGACAAAGTAGATATTTCCCACTGTATCATAAAATAGTGGTTTGTTGCAGGTTTTAAGATATATCATTGATATTATCTTTATTTTATATTATTATTTAATATCATATTTGTTTTATATTTAGTTTCAAAATATATTATTTGATATAGTATTTATATTTTAGTATACTGCATATAGCAGACAATCATATTATTTAAAGAGCCTGTTGAGTCTGGTATTTGGAATAGTAGACTTCAGCTAATAGTTTATTCTTACATATACTTAGTTGAAAGACTACTTCTTTGATTCTTTACTTTAGTTCTTAATCAAATAATTACCTTACACACCTGGTGTCTGGAATAAGAATCTCAGTCCCTTTACCTCCTAAAGGCTCCCTTGACTATTACTGTGCTCAGTCTTACTAGATAGAATCTATCAGTTTATCTATTACAATTACCACTACAATGATTATATTACGTGACCAAGTGCAGATCGTATTATACTTAATACTCTAAAGCAGGATACATTATTAACTAAAGATTAGGATACTATTGCTATGATTATCAATGTCCTTAGACTTTTTCAGAAGTGGTAATTGATTTTACAGTGCTAGAAACACTATGGTTATCTTGACAATATTTTTCTTATGATGGTTGAATTACATTTGCATTTGCAGGAATAGAAGTTACATTATTTGAGATCAGAAGCAGTGGATTATAATACTAAGTACATGCAAACAGTAATTAATTGTGCTTGGAAGGTCTTCCATAAGCAAGTTATTTCTTTTGCCTCTAAACTCCTCCTCTTATCTTATAAACCTACATGTATATATTAGAAAGAATTCAACTTTTAGGTAATCTGCTAAAGGTTAATGATATAATATATTTATTAGATACTATACACTGATAGATTTTGTACCTGTATATTATACAGCAGTCATGCTTAATGCAGGAATCAGATTTGACTGTTTTGAGACCAAGTAGAAGGATAGTCAAGACAGGATATGAAATATAGAAAAAGAAGTTCAAAAACTATAGAAAAATAAGTTATAATAACCTACTATAGTGTGTCTTACAGTAGACTATTCATACATCCAGACTGAAGACCATCAGATTGATGGGTAAGGATAGTTAAGTTTACTGTAGTGAACATATAAGAATACTATATGGTTGTAGTATTAAAGATAGGATAGACAAGGCAGGTTCAGGAAAGGCTTGTATAATGTAGGTAAGGTTACCCTGACATGAGACCTGAGTTACCCTGACATGAGGTCCAAGTTACCCTACCTAAAATATAAAGGTATTTGCTTAAGGTTAGCAGTATGGCTGCATAGATTGGGCACTCCAATAGAATCTATGGCTTCAAACTAAATACCCATTAAGGGACTATAGAAGGAGCTATAGAGCTCCAAATGCTACAAGATATTACAGAGGTGTTCCCAATACTCCCTTACAGCCTCAGCATAAGGACTGCATGTCATGGACTTACAGTTGTTTAGCTACTCCATGTTACAAACCTAGCATAGAAAAGTGTTTTCACATGACTCATAATTATGAGGTCATAGGTTTGTACAGCCTTTGGGTACATGACTTTATTACAAGTCATGTGATTTTTACACATGACTTGTATTTGCAAGTTATTGTTATCATATTGATTCATTATGCAATGACTCAATTGAGTCATATGATTTAAGGATATGTTTTGCACATATCACCTACTTGAGGTCATGTGAGTTTTGCACATGACCAAATTATGGTCATGTGGCTGTTTTGTTATATGAGTATGTGAGTTTTACACATGACTTGTATTTGCACGTTATAGTTATCATATTGATTGATTATGCAATGACTCAATTGAGTCATATGATTCAAGGATATGTTTTGCACATATCACCTACTTGAGGTCATGTGAGTTTCGTACATGACCAAATTATGGTCATGTGGCTGTTTTGTTATATGAGTATATGAGTCACTGTTGTGACTCATAATAGTTATTGATTTGTAAGTAGGATATAGGAAGGACTTTATAAGGAGGAGGATATAGCTTTGTAGTTAGTTCTTCATGCAATTACTTAAGTTATTTCCTACTTATAACTTTACGAATTATGAATACAATCTTTAGTTACTTTCACAGAGAAGTAACCTAAATTGCTCCTGATGTGGGAAGGAATTAGAATAGTACTCCTTATAGGATAAGGAGGAAGTACGAAGAAATATTAAGTCTTAGGAAGACATAGTATAGCATGAGAACTAAGTTTTAGGAAGACTAAGAACAAAATAAAGAATACGATTCAAAGTTTTAAGTAATTACCACCTGCAAGAAAAGAGCAATATTATTGGTAGAACATCATTGCCTGTTGCAATGTTATGTAATATGAGTGATCACATAGGTGATCCTAATATTCCCTAATAACAGGGATCAAGTAAGGGTACTCTTTTAACACTGTATAATTTGTTGCTGTCTGTCTTACTGGATGCTATCTATAGGATATATGAGAGAACATAGGGTATGCTGCAGGAGGGGAGCTATCTTCTTGTACTAGAATCATGCAAAAAAAACAAGAAATGAAGGAGTTACTGAGGTAATACTAAAGGAGTAGTCTAGAACCTCTTAGGTAGTCCCAGGGTGGCCTGGAAGATATCAAGGCATCTCTGGGCATACAAGTGCATGTGGCTACACCTTGTGCCCAATCACTGTAAGACTATTAAGGTTGTTAGAGAACTTTAAAAGTATGATTCTTATCACAAGAGGGTTACTTTTGGGGAGTTAACTGTGGGTAGCATCTACTAAGCTAGTTACTAAGGTACCTCACTAGGGGAGCTGAGTCAACTTTCTGATCAAGTAAAAACTTGAATAGAATGAAGTAAAAGGTTCAGCTTAATCATAAGAGCTATGTTTACTAAAGGCTTGTATAGATGAAATACATATATGTATGAGAGTTTATTAGTAGTATATCTTCTCAGTTGTATGTAGTTCACCACTGGCATGTCAATGATATGAAGAGTGTTTCTTCTTCTTATCATATTAGAGATATAGCACTTGAAATACTTCATGTTGACAGAAGATTTAGCTACAGTGAGCTCGTATTCATAAAGAAATAATGTCCTTGGTAGTATGTGTCCATTAGACTGTGGGAGATAGGTGTACTCATAGTTAATTAAAGTAGTAATAGGTGAGAACTGATAGTATATGATATTCTACTTAAACTATATACAAGTCCCACTCTACTCTGGCAATTAATTACCTCTTGAAAAACTTACAGAGTGAAGCTGCAGCTTAATGATATTAGGCTTTACTGTTTTGATTCTTCCTACTCCCCGGTTGATTACTATTTTGATCTTTGAGTGACTTCAGTATGGTCATAAACAAGGGATCCATCCTCCCTTAGGACATTTCTATTACACAAGTATAAGCACACAAGAGGGATATAGAATTAGCATCAATTACCACCCTAACCTAGCCAGCACCTTTAACCTCCCTCACCTATAGTAAACTGCACTGGCATTTCTACTCCTAAGGCTTCAACTCAGTAGAAGCTAGTACTCTCAGAATTTGGTGATATATCTAGCTAAAAGAAGAATAAGTGAGCAAGAATTAGAGCTGATAAGCTTAATCTATATAATCACTTTATTCAGAAAGAGGTACAGGATGAATTACTAGCTGGACTATTATAATATTGGCGTGACAGGACAAGGGATATATATTAGGATGATTTGGCAAAAATGAGAATGTAAATATCCAGTATTCCAGTTATGTCTGTAGATCCTGAGAGACTATTTAGTAGGTATTCAGGACTTTTTACTGTTTCTTTTATAATGACTCTACTGATATAGAAGATTTCTCCATTTAGCACTAAACTGCTTATTTTCAATCACCACAACTGTCTATCTGATGACATTATTGAAGCTATCAAATGTTTCAAGTCCTGGTCACTTGCTGGATTTGCATTAACCAGAAGTGTGTCAGATATCAATGAGATAGAAACTACTTTAAAAGCTCTAGAAGTTTACAGACTTACGCAAGTCTAAATGAATTTTTTTTAGATACTATCATAGATATTTGAAGGAATAGGGCTGAAGGAAAGATATGTAATTATTCATAATATCTCCTTTGTTTCATTTTCCTTTACCATATTTATTCACTAGCACTTAAAGTATGGTTTTACCTTCACTCTCTCCTGAAAATCTAAGTCAATCAGCATACCCATACATGAAAGCAATTTCTGTAATAAAACACCTCCTGAACATTGGCCAGGGACTGTGAAGAATGGCTGAGGATGGTGGAGGACAGCAGGGGATGGTGGTGGACTGTAAGGGATGGCCAGGGGCAGCACAAGTGATGTCTCATGATGTGATAATGATTCATTTGAAGGTGTATGATTTCAACTTAGCTAGTACTGGAGGTCCATGCGCTAGGACAATAGTCCCCTACGTCCATCTAGTCCTCACATTCCCGAGCGTAGTCCGTTCCAGCACCCCCAAAAAGATGGACTATGAGCCGTAGTCTGTCCCATCCTACCCCGAAAATGTACGGACTGGATGGCTGGGAACACTGCCTTCAACTCCACCTACCAAGAAATGGAGACAGAGCATAAGGGGTCCTCTATCGAACCACTTCACGATAGAATTACATCCCTGGTAATAATTTAGCAAAGAGCAAAATGTGAAATCCCATCTGTTTATTCCTCAAGCTGAGGCCATTGATGTCCTAACCCCTCTCAGGGCTTGTCTATGGAAAATGAATGCCAACTTCTCCATTCAACAATTAAAGACGTTTGGTACTGACCATTCCAATAACCATTCTGAAGACCTGTCTGAGAAAGAAACCAAGCAAAGCCTTTTGGGTGAAGCAAACTTGGGATAGTCTGCTTGTGGTACTGCCTGTCTAGTTAAAGCTAATACTTTCAGAACTCCTCACTACACAATCGTATCTTCCATCTGGAAGATAACTTTATCCAAGTTACTAAGGTACTGTATAGAATCCTCCAAAGAAGCTTATTGGTACTGATAATGCTTTGTTAAGGAAATATACAAAATCAAGGGAGAAATGGGTGAAATCAAGGGACAAATTAGGATGATGAAGTAGCAGCTCAGGGTTCTCCTTGCTATAGGCTTAAGTGGTAGTGTCTCAGTAGGTTATCAGTAAAGTGCTTTTCAGTATCAATAGGCTAATGTATCTCATCTGGATACTCCTGTATCTGGTCAAGACACAGTTCAATGAACCAAAGAGTGGGTCACCTCATAAGACTGCGATGTAACAGATTCTCAGTATTCTTAAAGGTATAAAGTCTTCAGACTTGGCAAAGACAGGTGTTCCGAAGGTATGAGCAATAATTGTAGACAGTTCCTCCAGCCCGTATGTTTGAAACAGAATGAACTCTCATGGTAATATTGTTTAGAAGCTAGTTGACTGCTGTTTGGCTTTCTATTAGCTGGTATTACAAACCTGGCATGGTTTGTAATGGTTTCACATAACATACGATTGTATGTCATAGTGTTTCATTTGTTAAAAGGTTTTTGCACATGACTCAGTTGAGTCATATGATGTTATGTTTTCGCACTATAACTCACGTATGAGTCATAGGATTTCACATGACTCACAGTCATGAGTCATAGTTGTTTATGTTTGAATTTGATTGGTATGTCGAGCGTTGACTCATATGTATGCATATGAGTCATAAGGATTAAGAGGCATGACTTTGTTTATACGAGTCAAGAGGTTTTGCACATGACCCCTTTAAGGTCATGGGACTTTCACGCATGACCAAGTATGGTCATGAGGTTATATGTTACGTGAGTGTATGAGTCACAGTTGTGACTCATTTGATTTGTAAGCAGGTTGCTGGAAGAACTATATAAGGAGGTCGATAGGACCTGATAGTTAGTTCTTCACGCAACCACCTAAGTTATTTCCTATCTATTACTTTACGAATAAAACACCTTTACGCTCTTTACACACAGATCGAACAATCAAGAAAGAAAGACCAAGACTAAGTACGAGTTAGCACTATAAGGACTTAGTATCAACAAAGGTTGATATCTAAGATGTAGCATAGGATAACAAGTACTAGAATTCTCGAAGAAAGGAGAATACAATAGAAGGCAAGTAAGTCTATCTAGAGAAGCAAGCTAACTACAGGATCGTTGCCTGTTGCGAGATATAAATAGGAGAGATCTATAGGGGATCGTAACATTTGGTTGCGTCTAACAAAAGCAACACCCAACAACAACAATGAGCGATGCAATGGACGTGATACCCCCAGTGGGGGGAGCCGGAGCAGCAATACCAGACCCGGTGGGAGGAGCAGGAGCAGCAGTACCAAACCCAGGAGGAGAAGCACCACCCCTGACACTATCGGCAGAACAACTAACACAAATCCTGGCAGGACTACAAGCGGAAAAAAGACCCAAGACAGAAAAACCAGAAACCTTCGATGGAGAACGAAGCAAACTACAAACATCGCTAGCCAAACTAAGGGTCTACTTCCACACTATAGGATGGCACGAAAATCATCACACAGACAAAATAGTATACACAACAAGTCTACTAAGGGGGGATGCGGCCACATGGATCACACCTTATGCGGAAGGAAATATAGCACAACCCTGGGGAGGGTTGTGGGACCTATTCAATGAAGCCATTAAGGAACAATCCAGAGCAATAGATCCAAAAGGAGAGGCTCGAATGAAACTCAAAGGACTAAGACAGGGAAACAGATCTATGACAGAATACTGGAACAGTTTCAGGATGACTGCCATGGAAGCAGAATTAGATGAAGCAACAAAAGGAGAATGGCTATTAGCAGGAATGGACCTAACACTATCGAGTGCATGGGGAATGGATATAACAGCCTTAAAATCTACAAAACAACTTACCCGATGGGCAATCACCAGAGAAACCAAACTAGCAATAGTCAAACATATTCAGAAAGGACAGAAAATGGGGATAGCCCCACGAAACATGGATGGAACATTCAAACAGACTCCACACTCAGGGGACCCTATGGACCTGGATGCCACAAACCGAAGAAGATACCAAAGGCTACCCCAAGAGGAATGGAAAAAATGCATGAAAGAAGGATTATGCTATCAATGTGGGAAGAAGGGACATATGACAAAGGATTGTTAAGCCCAAAAAGCCAACATCAACAAGGCCAAAATCAGAGAAATGAAGGTAGAGAAAAGAACAAGAAGAGGCTTTAAACAATGAAAGTCCCCAAGAATAGATGGTCCTGGGGACAACAGGACAAAAACCATCAAAAGAAGGACGACGTCCCCAGGAAAGGATGGACCAGGGGACAACAAGACAAAAACCATCAAAATAGCACACCTCCACTCAACAATCCCGAACAAAGAATTACGAAAACTCGAATCGGACCATATCATGGTCAAAGTACAACTCCACAATGGACAACAACAAATATCGACAAATGCGATGATAGATTCAGGGGCAACGGAAGATTTTATAGACCGCAACTTCGCTATAAACCATCAGTTACCCCTGATAAAAATCGAAAAACCAAGGGAAATATACATGGTAGATGGAACTGTATCAGATGCAGGACCAATCACCCATGTCACAGAAATCCCTATGGACATCGGAAGCCACAAAGAGAAAGCAACTTTCCTAGTGGCAAACCTTGTCAAACACGAAGTCATCCTTGGCATGACATGGTTAAAAGATCACAACCTAAGGATCGACTGGAGAAAAGAAGAAATCACCTTCGATAGTGACAGGTGTAAGGCAGTATGCCTTGATGCCTCCCCAACGAGTATATGCAGTACCAGAAAAGGAAGCAATTCAGGAAAATCTGAAAAGTCAGATTTTAAGAATCAGCACTAAAGAAGGACCCAACTATGAGGTTGTAGTCAAAAGGCTGAGAAAAGATGCGAAAATACCTATGAAAGGTTCGCAAAAAGCTGCAGGAAGTGACCTATTCAGCATAGAAGGAGCAATAATCCCAGCAAGGGGACAAAAACTCCTCGGAACAGGAATTTCAATGGGACTCCCGGAGAACACCTATGCCCGCATCACACCCAGAAGTGGTTTGGCAAGCAAAAACAGCCTCACCATCAACGCTGGAGTCATAGATGCGGACTACATAGAAGAAATCCAAGTCCTATTGGTAAACCTATCAGAAGTGGATTATGAGGTCCACAAATGGAATAGGATTGCCCAGATAATTATCAAAAAAATAGTTTCAACACTATTCAAGGAAGACCAACAACTTCAACCCACAGAAAGAGGAGAACAAGGATTCGGCAGCATGGATCACCAAGAGAAAGGATCAGACCAGGATAAGAAAGAACTATCAATAGCTTTTATCTCAGCACAAGCATTTGGCAGAATGCACAAAAGAGGAGAAATCACCGGAATCCTGAAATGGGACGATGCACGACTCACATTAGCGGCCACAACAATTAGCACCGAGCTAGCCCTGCAGAAGAAAGGGAAAGGCAGGAAAAGAAACTTTAAAACAAATAGTGCCTAAGGAATATCACAACTTCTTAGACATATTTGAAGAAAAAGAAAGAACTGAACTACCACCACATCGAACAGCAGACCACAAAATCGAAACAGAAGCACCACCACCATTCATGAAGCTCTACCCCTTAAGAGGGGAAGAACTTAAGGAACTCAGAGAATACCTGGAAAAGAACCTAGAAAGATGTTGGATAAGACCTTTGTCTTCATCAGCAGGAGCACCTATACTCTTCTTCAAAAAGAAGGATGGAGGCCTAAGACTCTGCGTGGGCTATAGAGGCCTGAATGCAGTATCAAAAAAAGATCGATAATCGTTACCATTGATAAGCAAAGCCTTGGATCGACTGCAAACAGCAAAATATTTCAACAAACTTGACATCAACATATATGGATTGCCAAAGGAGACGAATGGAAGACAGCATTCAGGACACGATACGGACTATATGAATATATGGTCATGCCATTTGGATTAGTCAATGCACCAGCAACCTTCCAATGATGGGTCAACAATGCACTCAGCAAATACTTGGATGTCAACTGCATAGCTTACCTAGATGACTTATTGGTATATTCAGATACCATGGAAGAACACCGGAAAGATGTGGCCATGATATTAGCAAAGCTCAAGGAAATTGGAGTTCGCCTGAAACCCACGAAATGTGAATTCCACAAGGAAGAAACCGAATACCTAGGATTCATCATCAACTCTGAAGGAGTACGAACGGATCCTACCAAAACAGATGCCATAAAAGTATGGACAACACCGGAGAAGGTCAAAGACATCCAGAGCTTTGTGGGATTCTGCAACTTCTACCAGACGATTCATAGAAGGATTCAGCAGAATAGCAAAACCATTATACAACAGGACAAAGAAAAACCAGAAGTGGGAATGGGGAGAGCAAGAGCAAAAGGCATTTGAGGGTCTTAAGGAAAAACTCACCACAACCC
>ML120397.1:652620-689094 GCA_003788595.2 Choiromyces venosus 120613-1
AGCCAACTACACAAACTTATCCAGACAGGGATATAGATGGCACAAGACAAAATGAGGGAAAACAACGATCAACACCGAAAACGCGATCCAAGACTGGAATTAGGAGATAAAGTCTGGTTAATCACGAAAGATATTCAAACCATGAGACCATCCAAGAAACTGGATTACAAAAAAATCAGACCATACCAGATGATCAAAAATATTGGAGAAAAAGCTTATAAACTGGACCTCCCACCTCAATGAAAACAAAACATCCAGTCTTCCACATCAGCAAACTCGAACTTTATTCAGATAATCCTCTACCCTCACAAAAGAAACTTCCCCCTCCTCCTATAGAGATAGAAGCAGAAAATGAATATGAACTTGAGCAAATTATTGACTCAAGATTACATTATGGAAAACTGCAATACTGGGCCAAGTGGACCAATTACCCCACACAATATGATCAAGAATGGTACCCAGCCACCAACTTCACCAATGCCCGAAATGCAGTCTCCACCTTCCACCAATGATATCCACATAAGCCCAGACCCAGAGAATGAGGACTGGAGCAAAATATACTTCGAAGAAAAGAAAACCGAGCATGCAGCATACCACTTCACAGCATACATAGACGAAGAATGCCCCATCCATAAGGATGCGAAAGAAAGACATGATTTCTAGCCTATAGCCAGAACAGCAACTACTGGCTCGAACGGATCCAGCGATCCCAACAGCTGGGAAAAGAATTGGGAAACATTACCACCATTCCCACCAACAGAACCAAAACACGATAGGATCGATGCAAAAGATTGCACACGAACCCGATGTTCTTTCCACAAGGGAGGGAAGGAAAAAGCAAGGTGGGGAGAAAAACTGGTTTCAGGGGCGAAACCAGGGGGAAAAGGGGGGGGTAAAAAGTTCGTATCAAAGGGAGACCTGAGGAAAATGATCGAGCAACTACAAAGGACAGTGGAGAAAGCGGAGAAATGCATCGAGGATTTAAAATGGGAAGGGAAAGGCCTGAGACTCAGAAACAACACCTTGGAAAAAGAACTGGCAAGGGATAGATATGCTAGAAAGGAAATGGAAAGGAGGGTTAAGAGAATGGCAGGGATATGGGACGACTAGCAAGGAATGTAGAATGAGATGTGTACTATGAAGAGTACAATCACAGATCCTCAAGGGACTGAGGATTTGGGAAGAGGGGAGCTAGTATTACAAACCTGGCATGGTTTGTAATGGTTTCACATAACATACGATTGTATGTCATAGTGTTTCATTTGTTAAAAGGTTTTTGCACATGACTCAGTTGAGTCATATGATGTTATGTTTTCACACTATAACTCACGTATGAGTCATAGGATTTCACATGACTCACAGTCATGAGTCATAGTTGTTTATGTTTGAATTTGATTGGTATGTCGAGCATTGACTCATATGTGCGCATATGAGTCATAAGGATTAAGAGGCATGACTTTGTTTATACAAGTCATGAGGTTTTGCACATGACCCCTTTTAGGTCATGGGACTTTCACGCAATACCAAGTATGGTCATGAGGTTATATATTATGCGAGTGTATGAGTCACAGTTGTGACTCACTGAATTTGTAAGCAGGTTACTGGAAGAACTATATAAGGAGGTCGATAGGACCTAATAGTTAGTTCTTCATGCAACCACCTAAGTTATTTCCTATCTATTGCTTTACAAATAAAACACCTTTACACTCTTTATGCACAGATTGAACAACCAAGAAAGAAAGACCAAGACTAAGTACGAGTTAGTGCTATAAGGACTTAGTGTCAACAAAGGTTGACATCTAAGATGTAGCGTAGTATAACAAGTACTGGAATTCTCAAAGAAAGGAGAATACAATAGGAGGCAAGTAAGTCTATCTAGAGAAGCAAGCTAACTACAGGATCGTTGCCTGTTGTGAGATATAAATAGGAGAGATCCATAGGGGATCAAAACAGCTGGCATAGGGTGGTTACCTGAGAGTGGTTGTATTATTGTGGAGCTTAGTCTGGCTGTAGACTTTGTTAATATCATTATTTGATTTTACCAAATCACCCACACTCTTGGCAATGATCTCGAAGATATTTGATTGCCCACTCCCTGTAGGCATGTCAGTATAGGTTAATCAATGCAATTAATTACATTCGCTTCTTCAAACTTCTCGTAACACTCCAGGTACCTGTAGATGTTGGTGTATTGCAATGTGAGGACGTCACAATCAATGCCAACTCAATTTACAGCTAGGGTCACTTGCACAGTTGTCCAGGCACCTTACTAGTCACATCTATCATTTTTCGATTCCTCTTTCCTTCCATGCCATTTATGGCTTAAGTGCAAAAACCTTCCCTCTGAGTGACTTCACACTTTTAAGCACTTGTTCTAATTAGTAATATTTCTGAACTAGTGCCTTCAAGTGCTGGGTAGAATTTGGAGAGCCAATACAGTACTGTGGGAGGCCTCTCGTGCAAGGTATTGAGAGGGGTATTTTTGATGATAAGATACAAGAGAAAGCAGTAGGCTTAAATACATGCTCAATGTCCATGGTACGTATTGTGGGAGGTCTCTCATGTAAGGTATTGAGGGAGTGGTCCTCCTTGATTATTGCTAAGGGATACAGGGGGCTGTAAATACAAGACCGGGACCTGCTATCCACCTCACAAATTCAAGCCCATGTAATGTGTCATAATATACTTGTAGGCCATCTACGAGTCTGACAGCTCTCCCCCTTTCTCTCTAGCCTGTGACCCCACAGGCAAAACAAACCAAACAAATCAAATAAAAAGTGCAAAACATGCATAAGAATAAACACCTCCTCCAACAGTATTACCTCCCATTGCTCATCCAACTCCTGCCCTCTCAATTCCCCCATAGTAGTAAAGACTGTGCACCACAAACATATACCTCTTTGCAACTTCTTCAGAATCTCCTAACAAATTCTCAACCCACTGATGAACGAAACAATGTACTCCAGAAACATTCCCAATTCTTCTCCCTTGAAGTCGTGCACTTAAAACATCCACTTTCTGTTCAACTATCCCCAATTCTGAGGCTCGTATCTCCTCTGAGTTTACAAACTTATTTGATACCTGATCCATCAATGGCTGCCCTGTTCTCTGGTCCTCTTGTAGTCTCATCTCTTTCCCTATCATCTCGATCACAGTGATCATCTGGAAAACAAATCCATATACATAAAGAACACTCAACAAAACCCTGGCCATCTCAGTCACTAGTATAAGCTTGCTCATCTCATCTTCTAGAAGTAACATATCGAATTCAAGGGTAGAGGTAATCGGTATCTCGATGGATATAGGTTTCAGTGGTGGAAAAAGTGCAAATCTTAAGCAAGCCAGTATGGCCTCATCAAGCTGCTCTTGTGTCATATAAAGGGCTTTGAGAATCTCCATAAGAGGTATTTGTAGATAGACAAACCCACATGAATCTTCAAAATAGTGTCTCATAAAATGTGTAAAGATTTCAATGGTCAGGCCTGGTAGAAGTAAGATGCTCACTGCATGGGAACTGAGAACTTCTTTATTGTCTTCAGACTCAGAATCTGAGTCTGTATCATATTTTCTATGATAGCCTGAGTACTCAACAGGGATATGATAAATATCGAATTTCTTCTCCAAAGCTGATGATAACTTTGACCCACTGTGACAGACAGATTGGGGGAGCTTTGTAACGAATATCTGTACTCAACCTCATAAATGTCTGCACAGGTAAGAAGCTCATGCCTGGGAACATTCATGACCAGAATCGAAGTAATCCAAATACCTATCATCAAACCTTTCCTTAATGTCATCAAGGAAGTCAACAATCTCATCTTCTCCATTGTGATAGTAACCATGAAACTATAAATAAGAGGGCATTGTGTAAGGAAAAAAATAAAAGCAAACAAAATGAAAACAACCACTATGAAAATGCTAAAACCGAAGACCAACACAGAAGGGAATTATCTTGATGCCCCTCCCCCCCCTCTCTGACAATAAGCACCTCTCCGAGTCAGAGCACCAGCTGTGAGAGGTCTCTCGTGTAAGGTGTTGAGGGGGCAGTCCTCCTTGCTTATTACTAAGGGATACAGGGGGCTATAAATACAAGACCAGGATCTGCTGTCCGCATCACAAATTCAAGCCTACGTAATGTGTCGTAATATACTCGTAGACCATCCACGAGTCTGACAGTATCCCATAGGTAGTCTGCGCACTTTGGTTGTAATCTATGCCGTGGCTGTGGACGAATCCCACAGTACTGTCATACGTATCGCAGGACACATGGTCACTTACGAAGAACTTCGTAATGATGTCGTGTTGTTTCTTCGTTACTGATTCGTGGGCATTATTGTTATAACTCCAGTATTTAAAGGGGCTCTGTGACCCTCAAGGCAAAGAAGGAACAAGAGACGAAGATTCTTGCAGACAGGACAGGAAGAATATTCAGATTGAGCAGTTGAGAATATTCTTAGCTGAGCTTCACTATTGTTCATAGACTTTATTGCTTTCCTTCTCTACTTTTCATTTCTCTTTCTTCTTTGACCTTTGACCTTTTCAGCCTGTTGAGGAATAAACTCTTCGACCCAAAATCTAACACCAGACGAAAGTTGTTGTCACCTTCGGAAGTCAAAATACCCCTATCCTCAAAGGGATATCATCATCCATTATAAGTGGCATAACAAATAGCAATCACAACACTGTCGACGGGCACTCTCTGTGGTGCCAAATACCCACAAAAGAACGCCTGACCCGAAACGCACGACACAGTACTCCGACTTCCATATGATATTATATGATACCACCCCCTACATACGATAGCCCCCACCCAACGCCTGGAACTTGCGGGAAGGTCGCAGCCCTTCCAAGTTTCAACGCATGCACTCCAGCACTCGCAATTCTCTGACGTTTGTGGACACGACTACTATTGTATACCACCAAAATCTTGAGACTCCGGCCCATTTTCTGCGCGTATGCAATAGCAGTCACAAACGTCAGGGAATTACGAGTACAGCAGTCACAGGGAAAGGAGTTTGGGATGGGCTGCGTAATATTGGGTATATATATATATCCAACTCGCCCGTGATCCCCTCTCCATCATCCTTCACTTTCCAGCACACCTTACCAGCCTGCCCACCCATCCTTCTACAAATATGTCAACCACCTCCGAACAACTGGACAGAATGTCCATTTCTGCGCCTGAATCTCGCCCGTACGATGATGCAATGTCGATTTCATCGGGGGGCTGGTTGTCACCCCCTGACGGGGATCAGGTTCAGCTCGCCCTCTCACGAGAGCTAACGCTCCGTGATTTGGAGAGAATGTTCCTGAACTTTCAGTCTACGTGGAGGCACCGGAACCAAGGACAACGGGAGTTTGAGGCGGGGGTCCGCCAAGAACTCATAACGGTGGACCTCCGCCTCTGTGAGTGCAAGGCTGAAATGCGGCGTGAGCTTGCGTCAATGCGGCTCGTCCAGCATAAGTTCGAGGCTGAGGTCCGGAGCGAGCTTGCCGTGGTCCGTGGCGAGTTTGCCGGGCTCCGTGATGAGTTTGCAGAGGTTCGTGGGGAGTTCAAAGATGTCCGCGGCGAGCTTGCAGGAGTCCGGAGAGAGCTTGTGGGGCTTTCGGGTCAACTTAGCCGTGTCCTAGACCATCTCCAGAGTATGAACCCTTTAATGAAAGAGATTCCCCAACCTCTGCTATGCCAGGAACAAGCAAGTCTCTCCGGGTTGATGAGGACACTCATCTCGTCGCATCTGACTTTACACCTTCAAGCTCGGCCTTCGCCAAACTAACGGCACTCATCCCGGGCAAGAACAAGCTCCGTTACTCCACTGCTGAAGACCCCGCAATCGACATTGAAGCAAAATTAAAGAAGGTCTTGAATCAGAAACCGGTTGCTACATGCTCGTCACCGGTGTCACAGAACATATGGTTGACGCCATCGATGAGGCATTGGAGGAACTTGATATTTGTAAAGTGGCCCGATTCACCTACGAGCAAACAATGGAATCGCTGATTGTCAGGCTGATGCATGGTGCTCCGCACAAACACGTGACCTGGAGTTTCTGTTATAAGATTCACAACAAGGTTACCAACATTCCCGTACATTCAGAATATTCTTTGCGTCTTGTTGGAAGCACCACGTTTCTCTTTCCTGGTGGCAGGAGAAAAGAGGGTGATGCAGGTTTCAAACTACGCGATACGCGGAGAGGTTTGCAAGGGGGGCCATTGCCCATGGTCGAAATGGGATACTCGGGAAGTCTACCCGCCCTGTAATGTAATGCTCAGTGGTGGTTAGAGAACTCCGGAGGGCGAACCACGATGGTTATCATTATCGAGATTAGCGAGCATCCAAACGTGTTGAGGTTGGAGTGTCGGGAAATGATCCTGGATCCTAATCGCAGGGTCACCAGAAATACCAGACCATGGAGGCCGGGTTACAGCCAATACTTTGATATTGACCATGCTGGAAAAGTGAGCCCGGCCGGACACGATCTGGTGATCCCATACCGCACACTCTTCGATACCTCACAACAAGGTGACCCTGATATTATCATATCTGCAGGGGAATTATCAGAATGGGTACTGGTTATGTACGGAGGATTCAGGCGTTCACAGCCACAGGCTCAATAAGCTAAGGTACCTGATTATGAAATAGAGAGACTTGAGACAATGGCATATTATTCATTCATTTATTTTTTTTCTTTCACCTTATCGAGACTTCATTGCTATTGCGCGTGATCCGAAATACTGCATAGCAAAATCGTAGCTAGTTGCGGCTAAGACACCTTCCCCCATTTTTATATCTGTGGACAGGTCTCGTTGCTAGAATGGTTGATCTGTCGGGAAATGTTCTTGTCGCAGGAGAGATGGTTGTGTTTCAAGGATTAGAAACAGCTTATACCCGGTATGATACTGACAGTTGGGCTTGGGCCCTCTTCCCACTTTCTTGTATTTTCCCGTACGCATTGTTGCTGGAATCATATTTGTATTATAATATTAACCAATAAGTTTCCTCCCGCTTGGTTGCTTTGTCTTAGTCGGGTAGGAAATATCACTTGTGAGAAGTATGTGTGGCCCATTCCTTACAGTACGGAACGAATTGTATTGAGAGAACGAACGAAGGATGAAGTTCTATTAGGTTTGTCAAACTTAAGAAGGAGAAGAAGAGAAATGAAAGAAAAGAAAGAAAAGAAAGAAAAGAAAAGGAGCGAGACACTACTTAAAGTAGCAAACAAAAGGAAAGCATTGGTGTGCAGGAATGCAAGCAATGATAGGTACCTGTAGACGGTAGTAGGTAATGGTAGGCAATGGTAGGTAATTGTGAGTGACTGTAGGTACCTACAGGCAACGGTAGGTAATAGTAGGTGAGTGCAGGTAATCTAGCTACTCTTTGCATGCCCGTTGATATTCCCAATATCAACCCGAACCTTATATCCATAAATCCCTTAATACCGGGATGCCGGTAAGTCCCTAATCTCCCGAGCATCCACACCTTTTACTAGCTCCATTATCTTATCTCCTGTAGATATTATATCCGTTACATCCCAAACTCCCTTTCTCGTGACTCCTGTCATGGAGTACTATCAAATCAACATCTCGTCGTCCTCCAACCAATCCGTTTCCTCACCGGCTCGCCCATGACCATTGGCCGATAATGCGATCTGCTGCATGAACGCCGCGATATTCAACATATCTTCCAACATCTCACCATTACAACCATCCTTCACCCCCACCGTTACGTCAGCCAAATTCCATCACTCGAAGCCGGGTCATATACACCGGAATCTTGGTCAAACACTGGATATATCTGTGAGAGGGGATCTGGAAGAATCTCTGCAATGCCTACAACAACCAAGTCTCTCAGGGTCAATGAGGACAATCACCCCGTCTCATGTAACTTTACACCATCCAGCTCTGCCTTCACAAAACGATCAGCACTCATCCCAGACGAGAATACGCTCCGTTTCTCCACCGCTATGGACCTGGTCATCGACATTGAAGTGAAAATTGAAGAATGTCTTGAATCTGAAACCGGTTGCTACATGCTTGTTACCAGTCTTACAGAACACATGGTTGAAGCCATCAATGAGGAATTGGAGGAACACGCTATTCGCAATGTGGCCCGATTCACCTACGAGCAAACAATGGAAATCGCTCATTGTCAGGCTGATGCCTGGTGCTTCTCATGAGCACGTGAGCTGGAGTTTTAGCAATCAGATCACGGACAAAGTCAAGAACATTCCCCGGCATTCACGTTCGTCTTCCATCCCGTTGGAAGCACCACGTTTCATGTTCCCGGTTGGAGGAGCAAACAGGGCGATGCAGGTTTCAAACCACCTGATACACGGAAAGATCTGCACGGGTGGCCATCAGTTATGGTCGAGGTTGGATACTCTGGAAGTCTACTATGCCTTCGATGTGATGCTCAGTGGTGGTTAGAGGACTCCGGAGGGCGAACCATGATGGTTATCATCATAGAGATTAACTTAGACATCACAAGCCACTCGGACACCCCCTCACTCGGACGACTAAACTTGAACAGGAAACTTTCTTGCCATGAACTTGATGAAGTGTGGCAACTATAGCGATCAGTGGTCTATTTCCTCATAGAAGGTCAGCCAATCAGCATCTGTCCGAGTGGGGGGGGTATCCGAGTGGCTTGTGATTTCGTCTAGTAAGCATCCAAAGACGTTGCGGTTGGAGTGTTGGGAAATGATAGCAGATCCTAATCGGAGGGTCACAAGAAATAGCGCACCTAGGAGGCCGGGCTACAACCAATACTTTGATATTGACCATGCTGGAGCGGTGACCCCAATCGGACCGATCCGGTGATTCCATACCGCACACTCTTCGTTACATCACAATTCTTGCTATGGGCAACGATTTCTCTTGTTATGGGCAGCGATTTAGGGGAGGGAATATCCAGATTTATAGGGGGGAAGAGTAAAGTATAATTGACCAGTGACTTCTCTACCTTGAGCGGGAGACAAGTACTACTTAAATACATATCCGTGAAGCTAACAAACAAAACCCAAACAAACTTTAACATTCCATGATTGCAACAAGATCCATGCACTTCCATCCCACCTTTGTCCATTGTTGCTACAAACTCCATCAAACCATCCACAACTTTCATCCACCCTGGACAAAGCCGATAACCAACTACTCCATTCCCGCATCTACGAATACCACTTCTATCACCAATGCCACTCCCAACGCCTATCACCCATGTCCTAACATTGTGCCTACTACCTATACCTGTCGCCCCATATCTGCTAGGGAAGGTGTCAGGAGGAGGTAATAGCCGGCGCAGTGGATAATGTAGAGATAGTGAGCGAATTTACCTGGGACTTAGGGAAAGGTAGTAGGGGAATGGCAATAATCTAGTGATGCCTTGTCCATCTTTTCCAACTAACTAAAGCAAAAATAACAAGAGTATATACGATGATAATAAGGAAATCCTGATCCTTCCATGGATCACCACACACATGTCCAAAATCCTCCGCACACCCCCATGACATTCCCGTGATGACAAAGGGAAACAACCAACAAGAGGACCTTTTCCCGTAATCTCCCAACTCCAATCTTCCGTAACGAACTACCATGCCGCACATCCTCCTATAACCTTCGAGTAACTTTCAACAATATCAATACCCACTTGATATCCATCCCCGAGCACACCAAGTTATAGTTGGTGACCTTGGACAACAAGGTGACCATGATATTATATTCCCGGCAGCGGGATTACCAGAATGGGCACTAGATATATACAACGACTTTGAGAAGTCACGGCCAGTGGCTCAATTAAACCGAGGTACCCGATAGCAGAAGCGGATAGTTCGGGCCAAGGCATATTCTTAATTTTTTGGGTTGTCCAGACTGCATTATCTTTTGCGAAAATTGGAAATTTCTGCATAGGAAAAATGACAGCTAGTCGAGGCTAAGACATCTTGCACCTTTCTTATGTTTCTGGATCGGGATATTTGCCGGAACAGTTGTCTTGTCGGGAAATGTTCTTGTGGCAGGAGAGATCGTTCTGTTACATTGGTGCGAAGTGTGTAAGGGTCGGTGATGATGGTTGGGAAATGTCTCTTGTGTGCAGGATGAGAGTATGCAGTCGTCTGTTGACATATCGGGTCAGCTGAATGATGTGGCTGAACAGTGGCATAATCGGTGATGTATGCCGTTGACCACCGATATACTCACTTCAATAGGTAGCAACGGTGGGCAGGACCATACAAATAGAGAGATTTGGTACCGGTCTATAGAGAGAGCAAACGAGAGAACGGCAAAGAAAGAAAGAATGGGATCAGAGGATGTGAGGAAGATGCTGCGGAGATCCGAGGATAACGGATGGCAAGAGGAAAGTGCAGGATCTGTGTAGAGATTATCGACGAAGAGAGAAAAGAGAAGAAAACCGGAACAGACTAATCCAGCATATCCAACCCGTATCCACTACTAATCTGCTCCATCAACTATGTCCCGTGTCCAACCTGTCCTGATCCGGTATGCATATCAAGATTCTACATCATGGTACATTGCGGATGAGCACGCGGATGTACTCGCCGCACATCTAGTGCACTTAGCAATTGGGATAGAAATATCTGATACCTCATGACTCACGGTTGCGTTTGGAACCTTCATCTTCCTTCTTCGCGTTTCCCAATCAGTATTGTTCTTTGGAATGAATACGATGGGGGAATGATTCTGACAGGAGCGAGCGTTGATGAGATTAACCGGAGATACCGTAATGGCAAATGGTGATTGTCAAACTTCTAGCATACTGTTTCATTTCATATCTTCTCCTGAAAATTCCTTTGCAGTAATTATTCCCATCGCAACAATGATGGCTGTGGTCGGTAGGATTGTTTAGGGAAATATCACAGTTGTAAAGACAATGTTAGTTTTTTTTTGTCTCGCCACTCGCCTCCATATCTTATCACTCGTTGATCGACACACTCCTGTGAAACGAAGGACGGTCATTATCAGCACCGAAACCCCAGTGTATCCCCATAGCTTCGCATACATGTGCATGCATTACCATTGGACCGAGCACACACTGGGCATACAGGAAAGTGGTGGAGGGGATACAGAGATATGGAGATATTATGCATTTCATTTGTGCTTTATATATTCGTCAAGTAATTTCTACCGTTTCCGTAGGCATTGTTCCATCCGTCAGACTCCCGAGCGGCGATATAATTTTGTTTTATTGGTGCACGTGGCGTATCGTGGAGGAAGTTCGTCCGTTGGGAGAAAGAAAAACACGCTTGGATCTATGATATAACACCATTAGCCAAGCGCATGCATGCATGCATGCACCGTTACCGGGAGAATGGGGATGTGTGCACCGGGAGTATGTAGCTTGGACCGCAGCCATGTCTCGGATTGTGGGAAGGAAGAATGTGAAAGTTGATGCTGTGGATTGTTGAAATGGGGTTTTGGGGATGTGTATGTGATAGTTTAGAGACTGAGTGCAGGCTGGGCAAGTGATTCTGACTGTTAGACGCATGGACCACTCTGGGCCATTCACCCACCATCCAATCATTCCATCATACCCCTGCAGCTCCCTTGTAGGGAATTCACATCATTACCAAAATACGGCCGTATTGCGTTCCGACACTTTAGGATCAAATATTGACAGCCTCAGCATAACATTATATACGTCATTGTCGTCTGTCTGACTGAATGCTGTCCATAGGATATATGAGAGGTCACTTTGAGCTATGAGTGAGAAGTAGAATGAGGACATTTGGTTAAGGCACTGGCGAGTTATTATCCTGTATCTTGGTAGTTTAATAACATAGCAATTCAGTAATGTGACGTTTTGACGAAACTATTAGTGACTTGGATATAGTGAGTCTATGGTGCCATAGGGCTTGACCATATGACTGAGTCCAATGCTTTGAAGGAAGTAGAGTCTAAAAGGCCTACTCGAGAGATGGTGAGTGAGGGATTTTCTGCCCACTGAACCATGAGTTCGATGCTGAGCAAAAGTCTTATCATCTCATATCAAACTTCATTTTGAATGATATGCAGGGCGCTTGTTTTGCCTGAGTATTAAGACTGATCACCTTATATCTTGGGGATGAATGATTGGTAGTTACTCATTATAAGTGGCATACTCAAACGTAGTTCATATGGCTAATAAGATCGGAGACTACCTACTAGCAGAGTGCTGGACACCCCTAGAATTATTAGGAGTTCAAAGATATTAAAAGCGGAGCAGGGCAGGATATTCTCAGGTTCAACTGGTGTTCGCACATTATCAGGATAAGAGATTTTCACTGGGGAGACTTAGTTGGTATGGTTATTAGATGTAGCCTGAGATAACCCAAATGTAGAATATAAATATTGAGGTTCTCACAGGCTATTACAAGAGGCAAGCAATGGAGAAGAGATCTTATCAATATATTAAGTTATTATCTTAAGAAACAATTTTTTGCACACAATTTCAGGAAAGTCATTTCTCACCAAGCCTACCTGACGAGCTTCATTACCTTCAAGTTTATCATTATTTGCGAATAGCCAAGACTCGACCACCTCTTTCTTTGGTTGAGCTTCCCATAACACTTACCTGCTAGCTTGTAATGCATATGCGAGTGTGCCACACTTTGTACCATCAAGTTAGTAAGTGGCTGTTTGGCAGGCCTCAATTCCGAATTTTGGCCATCTCAAATGCTAATTTGCAACCAAATCACATCCTGAAATGGTGGGCTGTTTGGCAGGACATAAATTTGAAATGACTATTTCCAATGACCATTTTTTTTCTTCCTGGGTTGAGATAATACCATTGTTTATATCTTTCATACTATTCAGATTGGTATCACACAATAATCAAACCTTAAGAGTCCTAGAAACCATTCACTTTCAATTGCACATATTACAGTAACCATCATTCATCTTGGCCTACTGTTACAGGGCTGTATGCACAAGATGTTAAGCTACTTACAATCCATTGACCTTGTTTCCTCCATTGTAGATATATTCAATTTTAAAAGTTTCTCCAGACTCTTGGTTCCAAGAAATGCTATATTCAAAATGCACTCACCCTTTCTACCAATCCCCACATCACCAAATCCAACCAATTTCAACCCCCTTCAACAAGTCTACTAGTCTCTAATTTCAAACGTGATAATTCTTTGAAACCCTGCTTGGCAAGGGAAAATTTGAAATTCTGTCATCACAATCTCAAATGGGGCATGTCAAATTCCAAAAGTTTGAAAATCAAGGCATGTCAAACAGCACCTAAGTTGACAGCCTGCAGTCACATCCCTTTCTACCATTTTTCAACACCGCCCTGCTACTCCTCTACTTTATTGAAGCAATTTTCCTCCTCCCCCTATTCTTCCCCACAAACACAGTCTCATCACACTTTCAGAACCGCCCCTAATCCACACCTACTACTCCTCCATCACACCCCACTTCTCCAGAGCTTATATCCACCAGTATCCCCCAATACCTCTGCCAATGCCCGCACCAATTGAGCCTCTCCAGGTCGATCCCGTCGCTTGCAACTCTGCACCCTCCATCTCATTCTTCGCCAAACTATCAGCACCCATCCCAGATGAGAACAAGCTCCGCTACTCCACCCCCCTCAGCCTGGCCACCGACATTGAAGCGAAGATTGAAGAATGCCATGAACCAGAAACAGGCTGCTACATGCTCGTCACCGGTGTCGCAGAAGAGATGGTTGGCGCCATCGCGGAGGAAATGGAGGAACGCAGCATTCGCCGAGCGGCCTGATTCACCTACGAGCAGACCATGGAATCGCTCATTGTCAGGCTGATGCCTGGCACTCCGCACAACAACGCAAGCTGGAGTTTCTACTTTGACATTGGCGACAAAGTTAGGAATATCCCCGGGCACTGGCACTTCTCTTTGGGCTCTGTCAGACGCACTGCGTTCCACTCTCCCGAACAGGGCGACGGGGACTTCAAACCAAATAATGCCCGGGCAAGTGAGGGTGAGTGGACACCGCTCGTGGTCGGAGTGGGGTACTCGGGAAGTCTACCCGCCCTGCAATGCGATGCTCAGCAGTGGTTGGAGAACTCCGGGGGGCGAAGCAGGATGGTTGTCATCATAGAGATTAGCGAGCATCCAAACGCGCTGAGGTTGGAGTGCTGGGAAATGATGGCAGATCCTGATCGGCAGGTCACAAGGAATAGCATGTACAGGAGGCCGAGCTACAACAATACTTTGATTTTGACAGTACGGGAACCGTGACACCATCCAGACATGATCTGGTGATTCTGTACTGCACCCTCTTTGATACATCTCGGCAAGGTTACCCTGACATTATATTCTCGGCAGGGGAATTATCAGAATGGGTGATGGAGATATATATGATGACTTCGAGCAGTCACAGCCCCGGCCTCGATTAAACCGGGTTACCTGATACTAGAAAAATTTGGATTGTTTGCATATTCTCAATTTTTCACCTTGTCCAGACTGCATTTTTCTACAAGATGTTTCTATTTCTCCCTCAGTCATTCACATTACAAGAGCCAACATTGCGCGATTTGCACACCATGATCCCCGGCTTGCATGCTTGTATTCTTTGTTGCGCCTCCGAGACGATGAACAACATCAGTTCGCGGCTGGAGTCCACAACGAGCTTGCGAAACTCACGTTGCAAAACCTCAAGCTTTCGGAGGGACTAGACCGCATCCTCAATCTCCTTCAAGTATGAACCCTTGGCCATATGATATAGATAATCATACTAACATTGGACCAAGAACGACCCGCGTATTAGTTGTGACACATTGACCCAGTAGTCTTCTCTCTTTTCATTTCTTCCATGTTATGTTATGTCCTTGCGTATTTATCGGACCAGAAACTCAAAGGGCACATCTTGAGCTAATATAAACTGTCTTCTAAAAAGCTTCCCCAGTCTACCACATCTCGTGTATCAAACAAACCCAAAAGTTACAAAGCAGGAATGGCAAATGAAAAAAAAAAAAAAAAGGCAAAAAAAGCAAAAAAAAAAAAATCATGAACTAACTTATGTAGCTCATCATTGACTTGACTGGATTTCTACCATACCTTGTCAAAGAGGGGGTTTGTGTGTGGTGGGAGGTTTCTGTCTACCTCCCCACAACCCCCCCAACATCCCCATCCTCCCTCAACGCCGCCTTAACCTCCTCCTCGCCAATCAAGAACCTCACCCTCCCGCCTCCACCACCCTTCTTCTCAACACTCACAACTCCAGCCTCTACAAAGCCCCCGACCGCAGCTTCCATCCCAGCAACCCTCGCTCCACCAAGTTCCCCCTCAACAACACCCTCCGCGCGCACAATCATCTCAACTTCGTCCGGCACATCCCTCAAAACACCTTCGCCAATGCCCGAATGTCGACTACACAGTAGCAGTGCGGTAATGAAAATCTTGGATACGAGGGAGGTGGTTTTTAGAAACATTTGTAATGGGGAGGAAGTAGCTTCTTGAATGGCCTGTTTTACCACGGCGATGCTGACTCGGCCGCCCCCGGTGACGTTGGATGGGGATATGGCGCCGCTTTTTCGGTGGGAGGGGGATGATGGTGGTTGGGCGTTGTCGGTGTCTTTGTTGGAAGAGTATTCGACGATTTCAACTGCTCATCTGCAGATATCCAAGGCTCTTCTTGCATCGCTGGAGACAGCGGCGACTTTTCGACTGGCGAATTGGACGGCATCTGGGTCGACGATGTTACCTGGCACACCCTCGAGACGTGATTGGATAGTGGACATTAGTTGGGAATGGGTGTAGCCAGGGAATGTAATACTTGTAAGACCTATTATTAAACTTAGTTGGATTGCTCTGGCAGTTAAGGGGGAAGGTAGATGAACGAACCTAATCTCGAAGAGATCTTATTACTCAGAGTCCTCTCCGGCAAGTCCATAGTATTTGCAACGGCCAGAACAATAAGCTTAGAATGCCGTCCCCCAGGCCAGTTGAAGAAATTGTACATGACACCTTGACCCCTTGTAACCAACTGATCAAGTTCATCCATCAAGACAACACAGGGCACGCTTCGAGGACTGGGAGTGCTGAACTCTGACTCTAGCAACCCCAAGGCGTGCGAGGGACTGACACGATCACCCTTAATAGCCTCCCAAAGCAGAGAATACGCCTGGTGCGGGTCTGTGACTTTCATACCGTTGATCTCAACAAATGTAAAGTCGTCCAGTTCTTCCAGGGCGACCAAGTACTGCAGCTGTGTAATAACCTCATAAACGATAGCGGTTTTCCCAGTCCCTGGAGTGCCGGAGATGTAGATGCATGATCCGGTTCCCTCTGCAATTGCGGCAGAGAGGTGAGAGTATACTTCTGAAAACTGTGCCTCACGACAAGGCAGAGATGGTGGAAGGGTAGATACATGCAAGCGATGTCGTGCAAGTGCGTAAGGAGTTGACAAGTGAGTTCCCGGAGACAGTGTACGAGTAGACAAAGGGGTAAAGAGCAATGGTTTCTTCACCACTATTCTAGAGAGACGTTAGCAATTGAACCTCCAGACGGATTAAAGGATAATATCACCTCTTATGTGTAGGAGTAGTATACTTCTTCAAAACACCCCCAGGAGTCCTTCTCGTCGGAGTAGTAATACTAGAACTCTTCCTCTTCCTACTGGGGGTGCGAGGGGCTTTAGTCCTGCGACTAAAATCCTGATCATCCGCAAGGACACCATCCAATTCTGCAATCTCATCGCCATCCAACAAACCCCTATCCCACTCTCCATCATCACCACTGCCCCCAGCTTTATGCCTTTTAGCCCTCCTTTGCCCAGCAGCAGCAGCAGGTTTATTCTCTCTCATCTTAACAACCTTTGTCCCATGATACACCATCTCCCCAATCGCGGTAATATCCATCTCCCGGCCCTTCCATACCTCCTCCCAGACGAATTCAGGCGTATACGTTGCATTCCGAGGATTACACCCCCGTCGATAGACAAACACCTTCCCATACTCCTTCGACTTCTTCTACACGCCAGCAGGATAGGCTTCATTAAATTTCTGTAAGGAAAGCACCTTCGCCCTTCCATTTATCCACGGGAGGGGAATTAAATTATACGAAGGGTTGAGACATAGTTCATTCTACCCACTCGAAACATCAGCTCGAACAATGACACAAAGAAAGAAGGAAAGTGAAAACCAACCGGTAAATAATCCACCCGTTTCTTCTCCCGATTCTTAACCTCAAACTCAGTAGAAAACCACATGACATTCGCCATCATTTCCACCCCTCCTCCGTCCTCAAGCTTCCGCTCTTCCTCATCGAACTCGCAGATCATGCCTATATACGCTTCCCCCTGCAATCCTTCACCCTAGATGAGCACACAGTCGCCAATGCCGATGTTGAACTGGCCCATTTTCTCCCCGACTTTCATATCCCCGACTTTCGGGTCCCCGGAGTAGATCCATTCCCATGGAAGGTCTTCGTCACTGAGCTCGTCGTCGGAGTCTTCACGCTGTACACCGTGCAGGATTTTGCGCACGCGGGTTAGGTTGGGTTGTTTTTTCTTTGTGGGGGGTGGTGGTGATGGTGATGGTGATGATGGCGATGGACTCGTGGAGGAGGGCACCATAGGGGAATAATGGAGATATGAACTTTGGGGGTAGGGAGAATAGGCGAGTTTTGAGAAAGGAATGGATTATAAGAAAGACGCGTTGTGGAAATTGAAACTTTTCGTGTTTCGCGTCTCTGCCAAGAAAAATGCCGGCTACTGTACCCTTAACCCCCTAAGGTTCAAAGTTCTCGGTGCATTGAAGGTACACGGAATAGGGTAGAGGTGTATTTTAGTTTGGTTAAACAGGGGGAGATGTTTCTTTTTATGGTTCAGTTAATCATGGGGGAAAACGAAAGTACAGTACTGTACCGTGTACAGTATGATACCTCCTCGAAGAAAGGTACTGTAGACCTCTCTCTCCTCGGAAGGTATTTTTGTTTTCGTTATTTCTGAGGGTTGGCACTAAGCTCGGTCACTGTGTCTCAGGTCACAGAAAGGTCTGAGGCGCTCCACAGAAGGAAACTTAGATTCCCCTTTTCATAAATACTTCTCTGTCTCCTAAACTATGTCCGTACAACTCGTAAATAAAAAGATAGAGGAAGAAAAATAATAAAGGAAACAACTGGAAACTCGAATTCTTAACGATGACGGCCTTGTTGCGGTTTTCGGTGCGGCTTTGTCTTTGGTTGTAACTCTTCGAATATTTGTCCAGTGGTGGGCTGGCTTCGTCTGGCCGTCTCTCTGCGACCATCGGCGATGCTCTGCGACTCTCTGGTCTCTCTCGAATCTCTCTCTTCCCTGACAGCTCTCAAGTGCTCTTTTATAGACAGTTGCAAGAGCGAGAGCTATAATCATGGCCGCAAGAGAAACATAATACCGGTCGCAAGAGGGACGTAATAATGGTGCAAGGAAGATGCAATTGCGTCCATAAGAGAAAGTCATAATCGTGATCGGATGTAGCTGTCATAGAGATTCCAGAGCTGTCGGAGTAGGTATGTACTCGTGACGTCCATCGACCACCACGGAAAACTCCCAAGGGACCCATGTACTAACCACCAAAAACCCAAATTATGTAAGAAACAAGAAAAGACCCACAAACATTAAAACCAAAGTAAAACACTAAATAACAGCTAAACTATAGCATGACACAATTAATACTCCACAGCTACCAAATAAACAACCAAAAATGCCAGCAAGTAAGCAGGACAGAAAGTGATGCGAAGTGACCGAGCAAGAGTGATTACAAGCAATTGAACTGCATTTGAAGGGCCATACCTACCATGAGATCGAATGACATTTAGGGTAAAGAAAGAGTTCAGTTCACAGGTTAGTGAAGTACTGGCAGGAAAAGGGTGATGTCAAGGATGCTCCATGATCAGGTGGACCACAGAAGCTCAATACTGATAATAAGGCAACAATTGCAATGATTATAGAGGATGATCCAGATGCAACCATCCAAGATATTACTGAAAAGTTAAGATTAGATATTGGTGAACATCTAATTGCACATCAGCAAAAATATTATCTTGCGCAAGGTGCATCATGTACATCTCATGCACAGGGTACCCATAATGACAACCGTTAACCAGGATGTACTTTCGAACAGATGTCGCATCCTGACATCAAGTCATGTACCTAGTACTCCTTGATAGTATCCGGACATAGACTCCTATGTCACGTGTGCCCTGACAATGTCTGATTCTGCGCTCTTACATCCTAACAATGTCTGATCCTCAGATGTTAAATCCTAACACCATGTAATCTTAGCCTGTTGTGTCTGGATGCTACCAGATCCTAAGCTCTTACATTGTGGCAACACCTAATGCCAGAATCTTTCACCCTGACATCGCATCTTCCATCAGCAAAAAAAAAAACCCCGCAGCTGATATATGGACATGGTGTCCTGACACAAAACGTATTTCTCGTGTGCCCTGTGCACCTGGTGTGTCATGAGTTCCATTGCAACCTCCTGTTGCACCCTATATATCATGATGTGTGTTGCAACACAATATTGCACCTGGTATATCCTGTGTCACATAGCAACATTTTGCAGCATCATGACACTACCTGAGATTAGGTCGACATCCTCATGACCCTTGGACATCTGCCTCTCTGTCGCACTTTCTTCTCCATATCCTGATATCTGGCAATGGCTGCTGCCTCACAGGAGTACCACTGGGGGTGGCCACACCGGGTCTACCTTTGTCACGTTCCTTCCATCTCTCATCACAATGCCATAACTCTATCCTAACATCAACCACAGATGCCTTCTATCCCCCAATGTCCCCATCCCTGCCCTGAACCTTCCCAGTATCCTGAGGCGTCACCGGTGTCAGTTCCTCACTGTGAGGCCACAGGGTGTTGCGGTGATTTGTCGCAATCTGTCTGGTTTCTTCACTGCGTCCTAGTGACATCGGGACCCACGATATCACATGGCATCATTGCCACCTCAGTACCCATGATATTTCACTTTGCGGTGTCATCAGGGTCCTAATCTCAAGCACTGACCAATCCACCACTGTAATTTTCTACATTATGTACTTTTAGTTGTATCTATTATTTAGTTTCTATTAATCAGTTTCTACATAGAGGTTTCTATATACAGGTTGCAATGAAAGATGCTATAATATTCTCCCTGTCATTCAACCATCCTCAATGCAGAATACTTTCCCAAGCCAATAGTTGTTGCCCCACTATCTGCTCTCATGACCCCTCACTAAATCTCATTGAATATTTTTAAATCAATATAGCTGTTAACAAGCCATCCCTGGTCTGTTTCTATGATGAGATACGCTAGGCCTACGATTGTCCCTATGTTTACTATAGTAAACTCTCATGCATTTTCCTTTAGCTCTACTGTGACAAGTCGGTGGATGTTGGATACGTGTCCTGAATTAACCGTGTTTAATATTTGGACATGTGCAAGCCTGTGAACTATGTCCTCATGTGTATAGTCTCTGATTTTGAAGAGCGCCTGGAGCTTTCCAGGGAGATGGCCCTGGAGTACACCATACATATGCTCGCCACCTGTCTGTACCCAAACTGAATTATTGTGACTCGCCTGGTTCCTGAAGAGTTGGGTACTAGTGGAGCATACCCTGTAGACGTCATAAATGTCGGTTTCCTGCAATGTTAGAATTTAGATTTTAAGTTGCATTAGTAGTTCAACTGGAAGGAATCGAAGTATGGCAGGATCTTCAGGAAGGCGACATTCAGTGGACAGGCTATTCCAGCTATATCAAATCAATTCCTGACAGATGCTATCCGGTGAGATACCTAAGACCTTGCAAAAATCCATCACATTGGAAACATCATCACGACGCCCCTTCAGGATGCTACAATTGGTGACTAGCATGGATACAGAATTCATTTTATCCAAATATTCTATGCCATTGGCAGGGAGATCATCCCTGCAATGTCGAAGAGAATCCAGGTTCAAAAGTCTCATTTGGATCACATACTGGTGACCATAACTTTGCAGGATCTATCTTGCGGCATTGCTTTTATTCAAATGGCACCACTCCTCCTTGATTTGTTCCTTATGCACAAGCTTGCCAAACTCCATAGAATACATCTGAATGTTGCCAAACTGATATATGTGACCCTGAAAATGACTTACTAGATGCAGCTTAATGAAGTTGAAATGAGATTCCATGTGGATTTGTTCCATACATTGGTCGATCTCTTCTACATAATCCTGTTCCTTTACCTGACACTGGTTGTGTTTCGGAACACATTGGTTTACCCCTCTTCTCTGATGTTGTAGCTCCCTTCACTGCTCATCAACCTTTGCCTGTATCCTCTTTGATATTCAAAACTCCAAGAACATATCTTTCGTATCATGAAACAATTCAGATATTGTTCTATATAATCCAAGGTCTCAGGTTTCTGGCTTCTATATTGGGCCATCAAAGTGAAATGGAGCAATAGCCTGCTGCAGGTGAGTATGCATTTGAATGGTAATACTTGTATACTCTCAGACTGCCTCATTGCCACGGTGAGAACTCCCAAAAGACAATGTCCCAGGTTCCTCATCTTGTTTTCTTACCACTGCATAACCTTGCAGTATGCTTTTTTAGGCAGAAAGAATCCTAGGTATGGTAGTAAAACCTTCCAGGTATCGTCAAAAGCCTGCAGTCATGCATGTTTCTTGAGGAATCCCTGAACCCAGTCCATCATATACTTGAATAGTGCCAAATAAACTGTATGCAGCAAATCTGGCTTGTGCAGATTGGGTGTTGAAACTCATTGAAGCAGTTGAAAAACATTCCATCCCATCTTGATACCAAGTGCATCAAACATGACATTCATGTCTCCCGACCCAGTATCTGTCCACTGATGGTCATTTTCTTGTTCGAGATGTTCATATGTGGCATAATCTCACATCCGATACATCTCCTGTGTATCAGTTCCCAATGTATCAGGAGGCACCTCACATGGTCGACAGGCGTTAGATTTTATTCCATGATGTGTAATGTTTTCCATATGGTCTGCAACCCACACAGACAAGATAGTGAAGCACCACCGGATCTGCCCATCCGCACAGTCAATTGAGCCACCATCAAGTGCCGCATCTTGCAAGTATGACAGTATGAGTTCAAATACATCTTGTAGTATGTCGGCATTGATCTCTCTTTACAGGTAGTCTGCTGAAGAGGACTGTAGGAACTTGGGAGGGAATGGCAATAGTGCAAGTAGAAGAACCGCCATTGATCTAGGTCTGTTATGCCTAGTCGATAGGAGATTTCCAGTAAAAATATTGACAGACTGTACTTTCTTGTCACTCGAGAAGTTAGTAAGATGTGTCTGATGGGACATTCCAGTTATTGGAACCGGAGTTGCTGCACATGGAAGTGTATCCTATAAACAGTTAGCCAGTGCCCTGATGAAGGATGTTGCAAAGCAGGGTGTACAGTACTTGGACATCCCACCACCAGTGTGCCATATGCATTTTGGCATATATCCTATGTCCATTCTTGTCATATTCATGCTGTAGCATGTAGACTAAGTCCTCCCTGTATGCTATCTGCCAAAGAAGGTATCTGACACAGTCAAAGACATTCCAATAGAAGAAATGCTGTGTTCTCTTACCATTGTCAACTTGACCTTCAAACCATTGTAAATAAGCACTGTAGGGGTTCAATGATTGGAAATAATTCTCTAGCATGTGCATTGACCTATAGCCAACTGAAGGAGAACTACCCAGACCACTGGAAAAGAATTCATTGATTCGAGACATCGAGACCTTGCACTGAATGAACCAAGATGCAAGTTTGAAATCATGAGCATTGGCAAACGAGGCCCATAGATCCTGGCACAGAGTATGGTGTTCATCCTCAAACCTGCTCAAGTGTCCAATTGCTTCCTGGCGCCTCAGTAATGTGCTTGTCTGACAGCCATCGCTGAGGTATTGTGGTTGAGTCCTTCAGCATCAGACTCATATGAAATGTCATCATTCAATACATCAGCGTTTCCTCCAGTGTAGTCTAGATTAGATTTATAGTCTGAATCAGCCTGTTTGTTCTGGTAATTTACCTCCAGGTTGAAGAATCGGTATATTTTCGTGTCATTAATAGGACTCACAGAAGGTGCATGTCATATGGTAGAGGCAAGTATGATGTCCAGATTTGACTGTGCAGTTCATAGGTGTTTCTCGTATGTGCCTGCCCACATGTATCTTCAGCGACAAAATAGACATTTGATAGCCATTGTGAAAGTCTACCTAGTCAATCTTGGGGGTCCTCTATATATTATGAGGTACAGGAGTACTGTATAGTGTTGATCTTGACATATGTCAGTAAAATACTGGGTCAAGGGGGTTGCACATGTTGAACTGTAACTAGTATTCAAACAGGCTTAGCACTTGTAACTTGACACCTTGTATCACCCCATCTTATCAGATCACCTCATCCTCTCTATTGTAACACAAGCTACTTCCCCTTCATGGGCCATCATGCAACATCACTTCATATTATGATACTTGTGCAAATTAGAAGCTTATTTCACAAATATTAGTTACACATCATGGTAGGCTTAGGAACATTGTTTCTGGCTATATTATCAATTGTTCTCATATTATCTTTTTTATTCTGATCTTCCACAAATCTACATATTCTCATGTCAGTAGAGCCACATGCCCTGTGTGGTAATCCACCACAACAGAGGTCAGATACATACTATCATATAAATAAGGTAAGTTAATTTCTCAGAAACGATTCAGAATTGGAACCCTCATTCTAGAGATCAGGGAGAGCAGTGCCATTCATGCAACCATGCTTCCACTTTTGCATCTGCCCCCTACTGGCACCTGCCTCTGTCTGACTCACGAAAACATGCCGCAGCAAGGACCCATGCATAGTCGCAACCAAGCAGAGTGAGGAACCAGTCTAGAGCCTTGTAAAGTGGATTACCTTGCGACCGTGGATGACTGCCATCGAACCCGCGGGAAAGTGAAAGCACTGTTCTAAATCAAATACGCAAAATCCAGCCCCTTCAAACTGTCCCAATGGCGTACACATTGTCCAGTCAAGGTTACCCTAGTCCAGGTGCAGCTCCATTATGATGTTACTGAGGCACTCACATAGGGAAAAGCACTCATTGTCATAATTGGTCCACAGATTCCAGAAGTGATGGGGTAATAGCTCAATAGTGTACAATATTGTGTCACATTGTGGCCTCTCAATAGCCCCAAGAAGCAAGTGCTTATACTGTGTGATATTCCGGAATGAGGCAAGGAGCGCTTGTAGGTATCTGCATGTATTTGAACTGACATCGTTGGTATCCTTAGTCAAAATGGGTCCTAGGTCCTCATGTACCTGTTATGACCAAATGCCCCAAAAGAACACCCCACAGTGCGAGTTCAGATAGGTATAGTGTCGTGGATTTTGCAGGAGCCAATCCTCAGTATGATTGTGCCTTATGCTGTGTGAAGTCATGGAGGCTGAATCTCACAGTACTTAGTAATGTTGTCTATAGCCTGCTTCATGATCCGTGCCCTAACCTCCTCACTGTAGATAATGTAGGCTAGATTGGCAAATACAACAAGAAGGTAGTAATAGTTGTGATCGAGGCCCACATACAGCTTGTATGCACCAATGTTGACCTAATGATATGAGGCACCTAGCGCATCGCATTGATTCAGGGAAAGCCCTTGCAGGATGGCCAAGTGTGGATGGGAACTGTGAGTCATGATATTTATATTAAAGAACACTTCGATAATGTTTCCTAAGAACATGTTATTTGAGTGTTCCATGACATATAATCCACAACTGCTATTGCAAACCTTGCTTGCACTGAATAACTTGGATCACCTTCGTACCCCTCTCCTTTGCCTCCTCACAGGCTGTCTGGTCCTCCCGGGTCATGGGCATCCCCTTATGAAACTAGCATTCCATTTCGCTATGGGTCTTTGGCCTGAGCCTTGGTTGTTTACCCTTGGGCTGAGAGTGCTTCATCGAGGCAGACCCCATATCGACACGGAACTTCAGCGTAGGATAAAGCGTAGTATCAATTGTTACCAGCTCCTTGCTCCCAGGCCTTCGTTATGTACCGGTGGGTTTTTGGTGGTAGGGGCAACACATAAGGTTCCCCAGTGGATCATTATTGGCACAATGCTGGGGGAGTTGAGAACGATGTAGCATGATATGGTGCGTTTAGAATTGTGGATCACAAGGTAGTCTATTGAGAATATGGTCAGTTCTAGTATCATGAGTATCTGCACAGAGGAGAGCCTCCACAAACAGATGTAAACTAATTGGGATACCAATTCTCGCAACTTTGGAAATCTTGCACTATGGTCCCAAAGGTATACCAGCCATGAAGACCTATATAGAGAGATGTACACTTCTTTGTAACTTTTCCCCTCTACCACCCCTGAGAGGTTGGTCAGAAATAAGGTTCACAGATGTTATCCCATGAGGCTAGTGCATGTAGAAATTGGAATGACTTGATCGAATTGTTTGGTGGTGGGAGGATGTAGCTGGAGTGGAGAGACTGGTAGAAGAGAATATAGAGGTACACAGGAGAAGGTGCGAGGATTGGGGTACAAGTACCAGTGTCATGACCATGATACTATAGGACGTCATGCTGTCATGATCATGATGTGATGGGATGTTGTGCTGTCGTAACTGTAACCCTATGGGACATCATGCTGTCATGACGCCATGAGGTGTTGGTAATGTAGAAATATGTTACTGGTGCCTTTTAGTATCTCATCAACAGTTCGGTGAAGCTGAGAAGTTTTTATAATTTTCTCGTATTGTATACAACATATCAAGTCTAATATAGAGGAATCCGGTGGGGTTGTAGGATCACTGACTATCACTTGTTATTGAAGCAAAAGATTTTCCTGCAAAATGGTGTTTTCAGAGTGTTTAACATTATGTTCATAATAATCCTAGCTTTCGCAACTACAATTGGACTCAAGACTCCAGCATGAAAAAATTGGACAAAATGAGGGTGTTGTTAGGGTGGGTGGCTTAATAAAATCTAGCCACAGACAGTATTGTTTACTGACACTATTGGTGCTATGGTATTCTTGCATTGCCTAACAAGTACTAGAAGTGTCTCCTATTATCTCCTGGCATCGAGTCAACACAGCTTGAACACCCAGGAAGCTGAATTGAAGCAATCTAACCTGCTCGCACATGGATATTAGTGATGAGATAGATACGGGTTGTTGCCGGACTGTTTCTGACCCACTTCAAACCCCAGTCAATTTCATCACTAACCTCAATACCCTAATAGATAATCAACATACCATGAGGTGACTCTAGGCCAGTTAATGATGGACAATACGAGATGTGCCAAATCCAGAAAACACCAGATGTCAAAGGAAGAGGGAATGGTGCTATTACTATTGTCTCATACTAGGCACTCAAGATCAAAACAGCTAGCAATATAAGATGCCAAAGCAAGGGCATTATATGGTATTTTTACTATCATGTAGAGGCACTCAACATCACAAAAGATCCTGCATTAGTTAGCAAATTTTAAAATATTTTTTTTTTTAAACTAGGAGATAAAGCTCACTATCTAAAAACTACCTAACAAAAAGCTACTTAGCAAAAAAAAAAAAAATGTCTGTAAAAGAATAGCTACAAAAGGATTATTTCCGGAGACCACAACATCTTGTTTCTTGCCAGAGTGCAGGGGGGGTCTCCAGTACAAGAGGAATCGGGTTGTGGGTAGGAGGTCGAGAGGCAGCTGTCAGGTGGGCGCAGAACCATCGGCGGGCTCGGCGCAATGAGGGGTCACGGCATTCAATGAGGGGCATCAGGGTCCAGACAACTGGTGGAGCTGAGGAGGAGGCAGTAGGGGGAGAGCTGCCGACAGTGCTGGGAGTCATAAGGAACTAAGTCATGCAAGGCTGATGTCAGATAAGATCCTGCAACCTTTTGTACTTGTCTTGCTCCAACAGGTGAGGAGGCTCACTGGCAGCAATGGGGGGGTTGTCTGGGCTAGTAGTGAAAGGAGGTCTCGAGGGACCTAGTTCCTTGTCCATTTCTTCGTCCTCATCCTATGTGTTTGTGATTAGCTAAAATGGTAACTCAAACATGGTTAAGGTTAGAAACTTATGTATTCGATCATAATAGCGTCTTCCCCAGGATCTTGTACCCCCTCCTCCTGCTCCCCCTCCTCCTCCTCGCCTACCTCCTCTACCTCCTCCACCTCTACCTCTACCTTCACCTCCTCCATCTCCAATTCCACCATCTCCTACTCTTGCATAACCTCCCCGATATCTCTGGCCCACCCACAACAATCCTAAACCTTGTGGTCAAAGAAGAAATATCTGCCATGGGCAGGCTTGGGGGTCTGGTCACAATCCTCTCCCTTACCAAGGTGTGGCTCCAGGGCCATCAGGTCTAAGGGGTGTTTGACATCATTGGCAAGGAGCTATGCCAGGATGTCTTCATCTTCATGAAGAAAGTTGAGTTCCCAGAGTGGGAGAGGATCGGGGGGCACCTGACTAAGTAACTGAGCACCTTCACCAGTCACCCTGAGGAGATATTGGGGGCATGAGATTGCCCCCTCTACATGCACCTGCTTGACTACCATGAGCAAACTTTCGATGCTCAGTGATGCCATGACTCCCCAGGCGATTCCCTGGTTAGAGTCATTGGAACACCAGGGGTAGCCAAGGAATAGGTGCCCAGTTTCTTGAGCAACCAACCAACGGATGATATGGATCCTCATTGCCCGTAGGTAATAAGGGGAGGCTCAATCTGATTGAGATACTGATAACATGTATTAGCACGAGGATAGCATATAATATATGGGAAAGGGTAATACTTACTCGGAGGTCCCTCGACCTCACCACCAACCTTCTTTCCCTCCACTAGATGACGCCAGTTCGACATCCTGAGGTTCTTGGCCATGTCATAGACCAAGAGTCTGAGGTGGCACTCCATTTCCAAGATGTTGTAGGCCTGGTGCTTGTCTTTAATAAGGGTGAGCCAGGCCATGACCGGGGGAAGAGAGCGAGCATACCCAACAACAGAATGCAATTCAGATTCAGTCCGGCGGCGGAGGTCCTGGAAGTGACCAGTCAAGCGTACCTTGACATGGTCGTGCTAGGCACTATACTCAACAGTGATCCGGCAGCGGTGTGTGAACCCATACAAGCTTTTGACATACATTATGTCGCCATAGCATCCTCTATGAGTATTAGTTTCAATGTTACTGACAGATGAGGGTAAGTTAGGTTGCACTTACAACGAATCCTCCTCAGCTGTCTCGAAGGGTAGCCTCTCTGATGAAGTCGACTAATGTAAGCTGTTCACAACCATGCGTGCCAGCACTCTCCATTTCCCACTCCGACCATGCAGCTCAACAGGCTCGATAGACGAACACCTAAGAAAGAGAAAAGAATTGGTTGGTAATTATCACATGATAAAACTTAGATGGACTCTACTTACTCCCCCATCTGGACTTCACTTCCCTGAGGTCGAACCTCAGGAAGGACGAGGGCAGCAGGAACGACAGTGACAGCAGGATGTCTAAAAGGAAAAGAAACATTAATATTGCTCACTCCAGACAGTCAATGGTGTTGTGAGGTGTACTTACTTTCCCTTGTTCACTGGTCATCTGATCAATGTCCATGGCGCCATCAGAGTTAGAGTAAGGAGAAAAACAAAAAATAAAAAGAAAAGAAAGCAAAAAGACAATTACAAGTACAGGGGGGGAAAGAGCCTCCTGTTAAGAGATGGAAGGAAGAAGGGAAGTAGAGAAGCAGAGAAGCAGAGAAGGAGAGAAAGAGTCTTCTTCTTATCTTCCTCTTTGGTGGAGTGAAGAGAAGGGAAGGAGGAAAGAAGGGAAGTAGGGCTGAGTTTATAAACACTACATACATAGGGCAAAAACCACATGTATGCACATGATGTGTGCCAGGTATATAAGAAATGATATGTATGCGTTTCCTGGTTTGTTTGTACACCCCATTGTACCCACAAATGATGCTCGCACATCTGACAATGTCTGAGCATTGTTTGGGTGTACAATGGGGTGTACAAAGAAACTAGGAAACACATAGACAGGGGATAAGTATCCATTCTTCTGTATATATAATATATTTAAAAATTAATTGTAATATCTACAAAGTCTAACTTGTCACTAACTTTGTTAAAATAAGCTTTTAAGCTACACTAGTGATTTGACACCAAGGGGTCACTACTGTGGCTTAAAAGCTTATTTCATGAAACTATATATGATGCATGATATCCGCAATGTCACCACAAACCTATGGCGAGAAGCCCATTTTCTTTTTATATTGCAAGAATATTTGTATACCTGTCATGGTATACAAATATCTTTTGAATAAAAAAAGTACAATTGGCTTTTGGCAGTACTATTGTCACGATACCAAGTGGTATCGATAATATATATTTCTGTGCTACCGTTACCCCCTGTCAGCATCGATGCATGACATCGCTGGTATCATGACAACCATATGGCAAAAAGCTCACTTTACTTTTTTTATTGAAAAGATATTTCTACACCTATTATTGTATAGAAATATGTTTTGAATAAAAAAAAATAAAGTTGGCTTTTGGCCATATTGTTGTTATGATACTAAAAGGTGTTGATAACATATTTCTGTATTATCGACACCTCTTGACAGCATCGATGGACGATGTCCCTAGCATCATGACTATGTTACGCTGAAAAGCCCACTTAATTTTTTTATTCACAAGATATTTTTATACCTATCATGGTATAGAAATATCTTTTGAATAAAAAAAGAAAAGTGGCTTTTGGCCATACTGTTGTCATGATACAAAGAGATGTCGATAACATATTTCTGTGTTATCAACACTGCTTGGCAGCATCGATGCATGATGTCCACTGCATCACGACAACTGTACAGTGAAAACCCTATTTTCTTTTTATATTGAAAACATATTTGTATACATATTATGGTATTTAAATATCCTTTGAATAAAAAAAGAAAATTGGCTTTTGACTGTACCATTGTTGCAATACCTAGAGGCGTCGATAACATATATTTCTGAGTTATTGACACCTCTTGGCAGCATCGATGCACGAAGTCCCCAGTATCATGACAACAGTATGGCCAAAAGCCAATTTTCTTCTTTTATTCAAAAGATATTTCTATACCATAATAGGTATAGAAATATCTTTTGAATATAAAAAGAAAATAAACTTTTCACCATACAGTTGTCGCCATGCCTTTGACATTGTACTGCATATATTGTTTCATGAAATAACCTTTTAAGCCGCACTAGTGACCCCTTGGTATCACATCACTAGTGTGGCTTAAAAGCTTATTTTACCAAAGTTGGTGATAAGTTAGACATCATAGATATTATAATTGATTTTTAAATATATTATATATGCAGAAGAATAGATACTTATCCCCTGTGTATGTATTTTCTAGTTTGTTTGTACACCCTATTATACACCCAAACAATACTCAGACATTGTCAGATGTGCGAGTATTGTTTGTGGGTACAATGGGGTGTACAAACAAACCAGGAAATGCAAACACATCATTTGTTATATACACTGTGCACATCAGATGCACATGTGAGGAGTGCACATCAGGTGCACATGTGTGGTGCGCACCCTATATGTGTAGGGTATATAAACACAGCCCTTCTTCCCTCCTTTCCTCCTTTCCTTCTCTTCTCTCCACTACAGGGGAAGATAAGAAGAAGATCCTTTCTCTCCTTCTGTCCTAGTTTCCTTCTTTATTTCCCTTCTTCCTTCCATCTCTTAACAGGAGGATCTTCCCCCCCCTACCTGCAATTGACTTTTTTCTTTCTTTGTTTTTTCTGTTTTGCTTTTCCCCTTCTATTAACTCCATTAGCCCCTCAGACATTGATTAGACGACCAGCGAACAAGGGAAAGCAAGTACACTCCACAACACCATTGACTGTCTGGAGTAACCAATATTAATGTTTCTTTTCCTCTTGGATGTCCTGCTGTCTCTGTCATTTCTGCTGCCCCTGTCCTTCCTGCAGTTCAACCTTGGGCAAGTGAAGTCTACATGGGGAAGCACATAGAGTCCGTCAAAGTTTTATTATGTTATAATTACTAACCTAACTTTTTTTTTCTTAGATGTCCCACTGTCAAGCCTGTTGAGCTGCATGGGCAGAGTGGGAAATGGAGAATGCTGGGTTGCACAGTTGCGAACAGCCCGAGCTAGTTGACTTCATCGCACAGGCTACTTTTCGCGCTGGTGGTGGAGGATTCCTTGTAAGTGAAACCCAACCTACCCTCATCTGTCAGAAACATTTAAACTAAAACTCATAGGGGACGCTATAGTGACATAGCACATGCTAAAAGCTGGTATAGGTTCACACACCCATACCAGTTCACTGTTGTGTACAGTCCCTGGCGTAACCATGCCAAGGCACACTTGACTGGTCGCTCCCTGGACCTCCACCGCCTGACCAAATTCAAATTAGATTGGGTTGTTGGGTATGCTCACTCCCTTCCCCCAGTCGTTGCCTGGCTCTTACTTGTTAAGGACAAGCATCAGGCTGATAACATCTGGGAAGTTGAGTGCCACCTCAGGCTCTTCGTCCATGACATAGTCAGGAACCTGAGGATGTCGAATGGGCATCATCTGGTGAAGGGAAACAAGGATGGTGGTGAGGTTGAGGGACCTCTGAGTCAGTTTCACCCCCAGCCATATAGTATATGATATCCTCATGCTAACAGATATTATCAGTGGCTCAATCAGATTGGGACTCCACTTATTGCCCTTGGGCAATAAGGATCTATATCATTCATCATTCGGGTGCCCGAGAAATTGGATACCTATTCCTTGGATACCCCCTGTGTGCCAATGACTCTGACCAGGGAATCGCCGGCAGAGTCATGGCATTAGCAAGTATCAAAAGTGTGCTCGAGGTAGTCAAGCGGCAGCATGTAGAGGGGGTAATCTGATGCCCCCGATATCTCCTCGGGGTGACTGGTAAGGGTGCTCAGTTACCTAGTCAGGCACCCTCTGATCCTCTCCTACTCTGGGAACTCATCTTTCTTCGGGAAGATGAGGACATCCTATCATGGCTCCTTGGCAATGATGGCAAACACACCTTGGACCTGATGGTCTGGGAGCCATAGTTTAGTGAGGGAGCAGATCGTGACCAGACCTCTACGCCTGCCTATGGCAGATATCCCTTCTTCCACCCCAACGTCTGTAATTTGTGGGGGTGGGCTGTAGATATTGGGGAGGCCATGCAAGAGGAGTAGGTGGAGGAGGTAGAGATGGAGGAGCTGGAGGTGGATGAGGTGGAGGTGGAGTTGGTGGAGGAGGTAGAGGAGCAGGAGGTGGAGGAGCAAGAGGAGGTGGAGGAGTAGGAGGAGGGGCAAGATCCTAGCCAACATACCATTGTGATCGAAGACGTAAGTTTCTAACTATAACCATATCTTAGTTATCATCTTAGCTAATGACAAACAAATAGGATGAGGACAAAGAAATGGACAAGTAACTGGGTCCCTCGAGCCCTCCTCGAACCACAAGCCCAGACTCCCACCACATTGCTGCCGGCGAACCAACTGGTCCATTAGAGCAAGACCAGCACAAAAGGTTGCTTGATTCTGTCTGGCAGCAGCCTTGAATGGCTGAGTACCTTAAAACTCCGAGTGCTGTCAGCGGCTCTCCCCTTGCTGCCTCCTCTCTTACTCCATCAGTTGTCTGGACACTGATGCCCCCCCCTGTGTGCTGAGCCCCCTGTTTCCATCGAGTCCCCCAATGGTGCCGGGACCCCCTGCAGGTTGCCTCTCACCCTCCTACCCCCAACCCAATTCCTCCGACCATGGAGACCCCCTGTGTGCCCGGCGAGGAACAAGATGCCAGGGTCCCCAGAAATAATCTTTTTGCAACTTCTTTTTTTTTTGCATAGTTCCAAAAGTCCAGACTCTACTACAATTTTCAGTCAAAAGGTCTGACAGCTTGGCTGCAACACCAAGTGCAACACCATAGAAGTATTTTGCCCTAATACCTAACTTATCCCAACTGTAATTACAAATTCTCAAAATGTAATATGTATAGGAAAATAAGAAAATGTAAAACAATAGATAGTAAGAAATCATTCTTGTATTTAATTACTCTACATGAAGTTCTGACTCTGCCATTTATCGATGTAATGAGTATCTAGTATATACATGCCTTTTGAAGTTCTCTGAGCCAGACACAATATAGTTTCGATAAGCATCCATCATACCCAAGGTTCGCTGGTAATATTTCCAAATTACCTGGTTAGGAACCTGTGCCAGTACCTCTGGTACAGTGCAAACCAATGACAGATATGAGTATTCACAATTTGCTCTAGTATATACCTTTACATGACACCAAAAGTACTCAATAAAGTTGAGTTAGCAATGGAATATAGGATAGAATATTACCTGATGTCCTGCTGCTTCTAAACTTTCCTGTAACTCACACTTTTAAGCCTGAAAGTCAGGTTGTGAAGAAAGAAGAGTTCGCACACAACTCTGTGCATTGGTTGCATGGTTGCAAGCAGGATTTAGCTTTCTTTCTCTAGGCTTATTGCCTGGAATAGAACACTCGTTAAGAAATCTTTGGCCTTATGGCTAGAGACCACATTCCTGTAGGACGATTCGTAATCCTTCCAAGTGGCCATCGGGTAGCATCATCAACGGCTGGCTAATTGTGTTTGGGGTATCCGGATGAGTATAGTATCCATCTCTCATAGGAACTATATTTTTTCCTCCTGGAGTAAGGTTCATATTCCCTACAAGAAAGGCACCAGATGCACACTTTTGTTGGATTTTGGCATTATCAAATGCCCACAATCCTTGATATCCGGGAAATGCAGTTTCAAATGTAGGGATTACCTTCTCTAGCAGCTGCTGCAATAACAACTCACCCGTCTACCAGATATCACCTCCACAGTTCAATATCTCACAAACCTTTCCACCACCTAGCCTGCCTATTAGGGTAAGAAAGTCAGAGACATGAAGGCCTTGACCACAACCCTTCTTCCTGACTGGGGCCTTATCCTTGTGGATCCAAATTTTCTTGCATCCGTCATTTGAATTAAAGGTGCATTCATCATAGATGATAAAAATAAGTGGCCCAACTCCTGGCTCTTGGGGTTTGGAAATTGCTTCCAGATTCTCATACTATTCTATTATCGACAGCTGAATTGACTACATTCGTCGAAGGAAAACCTTATCCTGATATTCCTTGATATCCTACCATTCATATCCATCCTTATAGATACCCTTTTTCACCTCCTTTCAGTTCCATCTCTGCTTTAACAGCCAAGCTCTGGCAGAGCGACTGCTCAATGCCCTTTTTATTCTCCTATAAATGCCTTCAATGGAAATCATTGGCAACTCATTTCTCTCAACTATGACTTCCTCATAGTCCTCATAGGTTTTGCTCCAATAGGCAGTAACACCTTGTATCAGTCCAGCTGAATCCATTCCTACTCAAAACAATAATTAGCTGTGATTCTATTTCTCCTATTTAAAACAAAAATCAATAATCCAGAGTTATACCTTCATCAGCTTCGGACATGTACTCTCTCATTGCAAGCATATGTCCTACATCTGTGAGGTAGCTTGCTATTTTGGGATGCTTTCATTGATGTGGAGCTAGCAGCTTTCTAGTTTGAATATACTGTACTTCTTGATTCAGAATACGCTTCATCACCCTTGTACCCTATTATCCCAATGTAGTAACTAAGAGAGCCAATGCCTTTCACGACTGGAGTGGTTGAATACTCTCTATTGGTCCCTGAAGAAGTTCAGCCAACTTCTACTGTCTTTCTACCTTCAACTGCAGCTTTAAAAATGTATAAAGCTGCATATTCCAGTCAAGTGGCAAATTCAGACAGTAGGCTACTTTCTGCCTCATCTGGGATTTCATCTTTCACCGAAGTCTCTTCAAGGCAGATTCGAGAATCTCTTCGTTCATAATTCACGGAGGTCCTGCCAGCCGTGGCCAGCTACAATAGGCTTGTTTGTGTAATTCCCACTTCCATATTCTAATAGTTAGTTATACTTAATTCTCTATAACACCTAATATCTTACCTCTCCTTTGCCAACTCTGCCTGTTGACCCTGAAGTCTCAGTTGACACCTCTTTGCATACGATCGGTTGTTATGCTCTTTTTTGGTAAGTGCACTTTGTTTCTGATACCCAGAGCAAAGTCTCTGGCATAAATGATACAGACGAGTCCTCTCTGTTGATGAATCCATGGCTGGTACTGCTGAGGTGGTAGCTTCTAGTTCAGACAGAATTGGTTCTTGGGCTCTTTGATCAGGTTGTTGTAGTTTTTTCTTAAGACAGCTCTTGCGTGACCTCTCAGTACTTGACATTAGTGAGGGTTGTTCAGCTGGTGGTAATCTTCTGGCCACTTGGTGCTTTTGTACACACTATCTGAGGGTGGCTCACTTTTGTTTGATTTGATCGCTAGCTTCTGAAAGTAGGAGATCCATTGTGCTGGCTTAAGGTGATTGTGAATAGATGAGGTAGAAGAAACCTATTGAATAAGTTGTGAAAATAATTAAAGAAATAAAACATTGCAGTACAGAGATGTTATGCTTTTACAGGTTAGGGTTTAGTATTATAACAGTTAGGATAGCATATTTTAGAAGAGTTACACTTGTTGTTGCAGCCAAGCCATTGCACTTGTTGACTGAAAAGTGGGGTAGAGTCTAGACTTCCGGAACTATCACTTTTTTTTTTTTTGCTAAGTAGCTTTTTGTTACCTAGTTTTTAAATAGTGAGCTTTATCTCTTAGTCTAAAAAAAGTAATATATAGATTTACTGACTAATTCAGGATCTTTTGTGATGTTGAGTGCCTCTATATAATAGTAAAGATACTGTGGGATGCCCTTGCTTTGGTGTCTCACATTGCTAGGAGTTTTGATCTCGAGTGCCTGGTATGTGATAATCGTGATAGCACCATGCCTCCTTACTTTGACATCTGGTGTTTTCTTGATGTGGCACATCTTGTATTATCTATTGTTAACTGGCCTAGAGTCAGCTCATGCTATGTCGATTATCTATTAGGGTATTGAGTTTAGTGATGAGACTGACCGGAGTTTGAAGTTGGTCAGAAATGGACGGGCTAAAACTCCTGTCCATCTGATCACTAACATCCATGCGCAGGTAGGTTACATTGCTTGAATTCAGCCTCTCGAGTGTTCAAGCTGTGTTGACTTGATGCCAGTAGACAATTTCAGAAACTTCTAGTGCTAGTTAGGCAATGTGAGAATACCGTAGTGCCAATAGTGTTGGTAACAATACCATTCATGGCTAGATTTTATTAAGCCATCTATCCTAACAACAACCTCATTTTGTCAAATTCTTTCATGCTAGAGTTTTGAATCCAATCGTAGTTGAGAATGCTTAGATTATTACAAACATAATGTTGAAGACTCTGAAAACACCATTTTGCAGGCAAATCTTGTTGGAATATGTGTCGGAATATGTGGATATGAAACTAGTGTTAAGCTAGGAGATACTTAACCCTTAGGTCAGGGGACTAGTAAGGGGCTGGT